>OY757020.1:64542301-64984292 GCA_963580285.1 Lucinisca nassula
GTGTTTGTGTCGCTTGTGTTGTTTTATTTTGGATACCTTATTTGCCAGTTTGTGGGAAAGTGGCTGTCCTTTTGGCTTTCTACTACTGATGTTCCCATTAGGGTCTGTTGCTTCATGTTTGTGTTTCTTTCCCTTTGGTGTCTGATGGGAGCTGTGGGTTGATTGTATCGATTCCTGATCATTGCATCCACTACTATTTTGGTCATTAGTCATTATGATCATTTTGACAATATCCCGGTCAAGTTCGAGTATGGGTCATGTCTAATCAAAAATTAGGTCAGTGTCTCAAATCATATAAAAACACTAGAGGCCACAGTATCGTCAAACGATCATGTCTAATCAAAAATTAGGTCAGTGTGTCAAATCATATAAAAACCTTGTGAACACACTAGAGGCCACAGTATCGTCAAACGAGTTCAGAATGATGATCTTGACAATATCTCGGTCAAGTTCGAATATGGGTCATGTCGGGTCAAAATGTAGGTCAGTAGATCAAATCAAAGTTTTGGTCCGATCATCCTCATACTTGCTCAGAATGATCATCTTGACAACATCTCGGTAAAGTTCGAATATGTGTAATTTCGGGTGAAAAAGTGGGTCAGTAGGTCAAATAATAGAAAAATATTGTGAACATACTAGAGGGCATAGTTTTGGTCTTATCCTCAACAAACTTGCTCTGGATGATCATCCTGACAATATCCCGGTTAAGTTCGAATATGGGTAATGTCGGGTCAAAAAGTAGGTAATAGGTCAAAGCATAAAAAAACTTTGGGAATACACAAGAGGTCATAAGTTTGGTCCTATCATCATCAAACCTGCTCGGAAAGGTCATCTTGACAATATCTCGGTGAAGTTCGTGTATGGGTCATGTCGGGCAAATCATAAAAAAATCTTGTGAACACCTTGGGGGCCTACAGTTTGGGTCATATTGTCATAAATGATGATGATGATTTCGTGTTTAACGACGCGCCAACCCATTATGTCGGTCATAAGCGTCAAACGGCATAATGTGACTGCAGTACCTGGAAGTTTTGTTTGACTTAAATTGGATTTGATTCGGATTTTTGCCATCATGTAAAACAAACCGAATAGAAGGTGTTTTAATACACCAAGGTGGAACTTCGGCGCTTTCAGGTTTTTCAACATTTTTTAGGTCCATACCTGAATTTTCTAGCAATGGTACAAAGATTTGATCGCTGTGGGTTTAATATCATACTTAACTACAAACTCAGGTGGCAATGGAATTTTGAAAGCCTGGTTAGCTGGATTAGCAGCAAGTCTGATACCATACTGAAGAGGAAGTTTCTCTCTGCGCGAAGTTAAAGATGGTTCACCTGCTTCTACATAAAGGCTTAATACGGGAGAAGTACGGAATGCTCCCATAGCCAGACGAAGGCCTTGGTGATGGTATCTAAAGGTTTTAAATAGGACCTTTGGCATAACCATAAACAACAGACCCATAATCTAATTAAAGACAGGTAAAGATGTAATAAAGTATACCGATCTGCTCCCCAACTTGTATGAGCTAAAACTTTCAAAAGATTAAAGCGTTTAAGCATTTCGCTTTTAGATATTTAATACAGAAAATAAAAGATAACTTTTGATCAAATATGACCCCAAGAAATTTGGCTTCTTCAACAAGAGGAATTTGTGATCCGTATAAAAACAGGGAAGGGTGTTCGTGTTTCTTCCGTAGCTTACACAAATGAACACACTGCGTTTTCCACTTGGAAAAAACTTGAAAACATTTTTATCAGTCCATTCTTCTATTCTTTTTTAAATTTTGTTGTAACTTCGGTCAATTGTTTTCATATTTTTTTTAATGGTTACATGCACAAAAATCATCAACATACAATGAACAATCTGTTTTGTCGCCCAAACATTGTACAATATTATTTATTTTGATGTTTAATAGCGTAGTTGAGAGAATACTACCTTGTGGGGCACCCTGCTCTTGTTCATAGAGATCTGACAGGGTGGATCCCGCATGCACTTGAAATGCGCGCTCACCTAAAAAGCTTTGAATAGAACTGGGACGCCGAAGTTATGGAGAGCTTTTAATATTCCATAACGCCATGTGGTATCGTATGCTTTCACCAAGTCGAAAAAGATAGCTACTACGTGTTCTTAGTTAATAAAAGCATTACGTATAAATGATTCCAGTCTTATTAAATTGTCGTTGGTACTACGTTCCGAACGTTATCATTCTCTCCATTGTTTTATACAGTGATGATGATGATGATTTCGTGTTTAACGATGCGTCAACCCTCTTTGTGGATCATAAGCGTCAAGCGGTCTAAACGGCATGAAGAATTATGAGGATACTAAAAGTAAAAATGTCAGTATGATATGTATAAAAATCTGAAACAGTTAAATTTTATGAAAAAGCCCAATTTATTTTAAGAATAAAATAATATCAACAGCTACATCTTGAAACAATTGACGCAAAATGTCAGCTTTGAAGTATATGTTACGGGGGTGAAAAGTCAACACAGTCACTTAAGATATGTTTTACAATGAAAGGCTGATCACAGCCTACAATTAAGATATGTTTTACAGTGAAAGGCTGATCACAGCCTACACAAGTAGGTTGATCATCACCATTTAAAATATAAGAGTGAGTAACTCTAGTATGGCCAATGCGTAATCGTGTTAATACTACATCCTCTTTCCTGGAAAACTGTGGAGGAGAGCATTTTGTTCCGACGCCAGGTTTAATGGCATGAAAAGTAGAAGTAAAACAAAGATCAGGAATCGATACAATTAACTTACTCCACCCAACGAAGACACCAAAGGGAAGGAAACACAAACATTAAGCGACCAGACCATAATGGAAACCTAAACAAAGGAAGGCCATAAGGACAGTTACCTTCCCACAAAATGGTCATATGGCCATCAAAAATAAAAAGACACAAGTGATACACACAGTAAGTAACAAACAACAACATAAATACCGCCTTGGAACGGTTAGTGGAAAGATTTCCACTGGGGGGCTTAAATCGATTTTACGTGGCCACAATCCTCGCCCTTACTTCCGTCGCGATTTAGACAATTTGTTCCGTCCGCATGAAGGCCTCCTAACTCATCAGTGCAACTATATGAAGTTTGTTATCTATTTCACGATCCCACTCGCCTTGCCATTCCGACAAGATGTATCTGTTGATAAATGGTTTAAATTATTAAAAGGAATTTTAAAAATAGACGGATCAAGATTGAGCGATTCCTTTGCTTTCTTGTCAGCGTACTCATTGCCGACAATGCCAACTAAACAAAATTTTACGTGACCCCAATTTCGCCCTTACTTCCGTCACGATTTAGACAAATGATTAGTTCAGTCCGCTTGAAGGTCTCCTAACTCATCAGTGCAACATCTCCGCGAACACAACCACAGAGATAAACAACGGTGAGGACTCGACAGCGTACTCATTGCCGACAATGCCAACTAAACAAAATTTTACGTGGCCACAATCTTCGCCCTTACTTCCGTCACGATTAAGACAAATGATATGTTCAGTCCGCTTGATATGTTCAGTCCGCTTGAAGGGTCTTCTAACTCATCAGAACAACATCTCCGCGAACACAACCACAGAGATAAACAACAGTGAGGACTCAGCAGCAAGAAACCGCTGAAATTCTGGAGCAAAAGAAAATCAACAGTTAGACTCCGATTGGTCCGACCAGAGACAGAGCATCAGGCACCAACCAACATAACCTTGAATTAGATCTCTAATTCTCAATAAGGCTTACGTTGGATTTTCTTTGAGGTTTAACGTCCCCATCAACACTGGAGACGTTGCTTCCAATTTTGTGGGACTTTTATCCGACCTTGAGATGAAATGTCATCTCAAAACCTGTCACCCAATGAAACCAATACGGTTTATTAGCATGGACGGGCCCGACTCGCACTGCTTTGCCTGAGCAGGTTTAGATCCTCTAAGTGGTCTACTGGTACTCATGTGTGGGTCGGTTTCAGCTCTGCGTGGAAGTTTCATGCAGCCCATCTTTTTCTTCAATCCCCAATGGGCGGGCGCTTTACGTTGGAACCGTCATAGAATCTGAGGCCTGACCCACCGGCGTGCAATTAAAGAGTGAAACAAAGATATACGAGGCCATTCATAGTATCTACTAACTCACCAATTATGGCTTTAATTCATAAAACATTGCAGCATTAGCTATATGAAACTCTGAATACTGTAGACCGGTTTAAACATAAATGGTATTTTATTTTAGTATTCTTTATGTTGGTTGGCGCCTGATGCTCCGTCTTTGGTCGGGCCCCTCGGAGTCTAACTGCTGGTTTACTTTTGCTCCAGCAATTCTGTTGTTGTATGCTGTCGAGTCCTCAACCTTTTTTCACTTCTGTAGTTTTTTGATTTGTATGTTCTCGGAGATGTTGCACTGATGAGTTAGGAAGCCTTCACACGAACTGAACAAAATTAATGTATGCCGCGACAGAGGTAAGGGCGACGAGTGTGGCCATTTAAAATCGATTTAAGCCCCCCAGTGGATTTCTTCACACTGACCGTTCCAAGGCGGTTCTTCTGTAGCGGTTTATTTATGTTGTTGTTTGTTACTTACTGTGTGTATCACTTGGGTCTTTTTTATTTTGGATGGCCATTTTGTGGGAAAGTAACTGTCCTTATGGCCTACCTTTGTTTAGGTTTCCATTATGGTCTGGTCGCTTAATGTTTGTGTTTCTTTCCCTTTGGTGTCTTTGATGGGTGGAGCAAGTTAATTGTATCGATTCCTGATCTTTGTTTTGCTTCTACTTTTTATATCAGAGTACTCTCTATTGTGATAGAGACTTCATAAAATGTAATAAATTAACTACGGAAATAACATTTAAAAGTGAATGCATTGTAATTATAATGGTTATACCCAAGACAATTATTGTGCATAATTTCATCAAATTCCAATGTAAATTTCCTTTACCCTGAAAGACCCCCTTTGGTATAGTTACGCCTTAATAATCTATTTCCAAAAACAATACATTTAGCATCCCAATCACTCTTTTCTTAATACGTAAACAAATGCCGTCGCCTTAATACTCCTGTTAATTGGATCACTTGGCATCTTTTGTTAGTGTCTAAAATATAAGTTTTAAAAAAGATGCTCTTCAATGACAAGCAGCGATCCAAATAGCAAGTATTAAAAGGCGATGGCAAATATGAATAGTATTCACCACCAGTATTTGTTTGTATTGGAGTTTTACGGCCCAGTCAACACTATTTAAGTCATTTTTGAGCTGGTCAGTTTACCTATCAACACTTTCCTGGGCAGGCTTATACGTAAGCGGTTAACCAGTACAGTGCACATTCTTCCACCAGAAACTGACAACTGCCCTTCTTGAATCAGCAGAAGGGAGAGAATGACCCTAGAAAAGATTTCATGATCAATCTCCACGAAAGAATGTTGCCGACCCCGGCGGGAGTCGAACCCGCGTCCTCCTAATCACCAGTCAGACGCGCATCCGACTGAGCCACTGAGGCCGACTCACCAACAGTACTGACTGATCCAAATAACAGGAGTATAATATATATGAAGGAAAGCAATGGCTTTGTAGGTATTGAGTTATAGCTTATGTATACCAGTTGCAATTATAATAAACTGTTTCCATGCAAGGGGACGTTTCCCCGGGAAAAGGATTTTTTTTTGGGGGGGGGGGGGGGGGATTATGCTTCAGAAAATGGGGCTTGACATCTTTTGGGGATAGTGTCTTAAAATAATGTTAAAAAAAACTTCAGCCGGTGATAAGCAGCAGACTTGTAAATAAGTGAGATGTATATATTCATCCATTCACGGGAGGTGTGTTTGTTTGAGGTTAAACGTCCCCGTCAACAATGTAAAGGTCATTTTGGAGACGTTGCTTCCAATTTTGTGGGACTTTTACCCGACATTGAGATGAAATGACATCTCAAGCCCTGTCGCCCAATAAAACCAATAGGGTTTATAAGAATGGACGGTCTAACTAATGCACACCACTTTGTCTGGGCAGGCATAGATTCTCTAAACTGTTTACCAACCACTTTGCCTGGGCAGGCTTAGATTCTCTAAGCTGTTTACCAGTACTCGTGTGCAGGTCGGACACGGCTCTGCGTGGAAGCATCATGCAGCCCATATATTTCTTCAAGCAACGATGGGCGGGGTCCGTCATGGGAGGTGTGTAGCTATAGGACTATGCAACGACGTCGGCACGGCATTCTTTGCTGGTTAGGAAAATACGGAAAATCAAGAAGTGTTTGAAAATTACGGAATAAATCTTATATGACACCCGCTCGCGGTAATAAGTAGATGTTTAAATATACCTCCAGTACGGCGTAGGAATACAAATCTAAAAGGATTGTTGACCTAATGCGTCGCCTTAATATTCCTGATATTTGGATCGCTATTTGAAAACATACTCTTTTTAATACTTTCAATCTTAAGTCATTAACCCCAAGAGATGCCAAGCCCCATTTTCTGAAGCACCATCCCCCAAAGAAAATCCTTTCCCGGGGAAACTTCCCCTTGCATAGCAACATTTTACTATAACTGCAACTGGTACAAGATATACTCAAGGCCTACAAAGAAATTGTTTGTCATCTTATATATTATACTCCTGCTACACGTATTTGGATCAGTCAGATTTTAAATCTTTACAAATGTTACGAGTATTGTTGTGATACAAAATAGCTAGAGAAATGTAGGAAAAGTTCTCAACCTTCAGCTAGCATGAAACAGCGGGACACGGGTGAGTCGAAAAACCCAACTCTACCCAAATCCACTGTATTTACCCTTTACCCAAATCCACCTGGTAATTACCCATATCCACCTATAGCTGGTCCATTTAAAGTCATATAAGTTGTTTTCAATGTTTATATGATAGAATATATCACCTAGGACAAATAAATAATAAAGTTTAGTAACTTTGATATTTGTATGGATGAAAATTACACAATAACTATTTGCCGCACATACCTCTCACACCCCTCGCTCAGAGGAATCATTTTTTGTTGCTGATATGGAAAGGGTTTGAACTCAATGTGTAATTAAACAGGCCCTATACATTAAAAATATAATTTGATATTCTATTGACGATTAAATTAATAAAATGCCATTTATCCGCGTTATCTTTTTTTTAATATACGCACTTACTAGGCAAGATTTGTGCGACAAAACATCTTCAAGTCAGAATAAACAGATTGCCTTGGGCTGTCCTATGATCATAGTACGCACAGAGACCACCATTACCTGTCTATTTATTTCTTTATTTTAGACTGTCCTATGATCATAGTACGCACAGAGACCACCATTACCTGTCTATTTATTTCTTTATTTATGATTATAACCAAACAAATAAGAAGGAAAGAAAGAACATAAGTCTTTTAAGTTCTGCATCCTTATCAACAATTTGTATTATGGTAGAAAGAAAGAAAGAATCAAGGAAACATGGCTATGCAATTTTGTCCTCTCGAGCCCCACTATGGCAAAATAAAATTGGGGTTCATGGGATGATGATGATGATTTCGTGTTTAACGACGCGTCAACCCTCTTTGTGGGTCATAAGCGTCAAACGGTTAATGGTTAAACGGCAAGAATAATTATGATGATATTAAAAGTAAAAAGTCAGAATGATAATGTATAAAAATCTGAAACAGTTAAATCTTATGAAAAAGTCCAATTTCTTTTAAGAATAAAATAATATTATCAACAGGTACATCTCGAAACAGTTGTTGCAAAGTGTCAGCTTTGAAATATAAAATACGTGAGGGTGAAAAGTCAACACAGTCAATTAAGATATGTTTCACAGTGAATGGCTGATCACAACCTACACAAGAAGGCTGATCATCACCATTAAAAATATAAGAATGAGTAACTCTAGTATGGCCGATGCGCAGTCGTGTTAATACTACGTCCTCTTGTCTGGAAAACTGTGGACGAGAGCATTTTGTACTAACGACAGGTTTAATGGCATGGAGTTTGTTATTTATTGCACGGTCCCATTCGCCTTGCCATTCCGACAAGATGTATCTGTTGATAAATGGTTTAAAATTATTAAAAGGAATTTTAAAAACAGATGGATCAAGATTGAGCGATTCCTTTGCTTTCTTGTCAGCATATTCATTGCCGACAATGCCAATATGGCTCGGAAGCCAACAAAACAAGATTTGGTGTGTTTTAGAAATTTCATGATGTTTTTCGATCAATTTTTGAATTTGAGGATTTTTAGATGATGAATGGTCTAAAGCCTTAAGCACAGAAAGTGAATCAGAAAATATAATTGCTTTTTGAATTGTTGAAGAACTGATAAAATCTAAAGCAAGGTCTATTGCTTTGGCTTCAGCTGTAAAAATAGATGAACCATCTGGAAGGCGCATGGTTTTGTGCGTATCTTTAGAAACATACGCACAACCAACTTTATCGCCTTCTTTGGAACCATCAGTATAGACTTGCTGGTAATCATCGTAACGTGACTGCAGTACCTGAAAGTTTTGTTTGAGATGATGATGATGATGATGATTTCGTGTTTAACGACGCGTCAACCCTCTTTGTGGGTCATAAGCGTCAAACGGTTAATGGATAAACGGCAAGAATAATTATGATGATATTAAAAGTAAAAAGTCAGAATGATAATATATAAAAATCTGAAACAGTTAAATCTTATGAAAAAGTCCAATTTCTTTTAAGAATAAAATAATATTATCAACAGGTACATCTCGAAACAGTTGTTGCAAAGTGTCAGCTTTGAAATATAAAATACGTGAGGGTGAAAAGTCAACACAGTCAATTAAGATATGTTTCACAGTGAATGGCTGATCACAACCTACACAAGAAGGCTGATCATCACCATTAAAAATATAAGAATGAGTAGCTCTAGTATGGCCGATGCGCAGTCGTGTTAATACAACGTCCTCTTTTCTGGAAAACTGTGGAGGAGAGCATTTTGTACTAACGACAGGTTTAATGGCCTGGAGTTTGTTATTTACTGCACGGTCCCATTCGCCTTGCCATTCCGACAAGATGTATCTGTTGATAAATGGTTTAAAATTATTAAAAGGAATTTTAAAAACAGATGGATCAAGATTGAGCGATTCCTTTGCTTTCTTGTCAGCACATTCATTGCCGACAATGCCAATATGGCTCGGAAGCCAACAAAACAAGATTTGGTGTGTTTTAGAAATTTCATGATGCCTTTCGATCAATTTTTGAATTTGAGGATTTTTAGATGACGAATGGTCTAAAGCCTTAAGCACAGAAAGTGAATCAGAAAATATAATTGCTTTTTGAATTGTTGAAGAACTGATAAAATCTAAAGCTAGGTCTATTGCTTTGGCTTCAGCTGTAAAAATAGATGAACCATCTGGAAGGCGCATGGTTTTGTGCGTATCTTTCGAAACATACGCACAACCAACTTTATCTCCTTCTTTGGAACCATCAGTATAGACTTGCTGGTAATCATTGTAACGTGACTGCAGTACCTGAAAGTTTTGTTTGAGAAGTATTGGATTTGATTCGGATTTTTTGCCATCATGTAAGTCGAACAGAATAGAAGGTTTTTTAATACACCAAGATGGAACTTCGGCCGTTTCATGTTTTTGAATATTTTTAAGGTCGATACCTGAATTTTCTAGCAGTGGTAAAATACGTAATCCAAAAGGTTTGATTGCTGTGGGTTTTGTTTCATACTTATCTACAAATTGAGGTGGAAATGAAATTTTGGATGCCGGGTTAGATGGATTTGCAGCAAGTCTAATAGCATACTGAAGAGAAAGTTTCTCTCTGCGCGAGGTTAAAGATGGTTCACCTGCTTCTACATAAAGGCTTAATACGGGAGAAGTACGGAAGGCTCCCATGGCCAGACGAAGGCCTTGGTGATGGATAGTATCCAAGGATTTTAAATAGGACTTTCTGGCAGAACCATAAACAACAGACCCATAATCTGATTTAGATCTTATTAAAGACCGGTAAAGATGTAATAAAGTATACCGATCTGCTCCCCAACTTGTATGAGCTAAAACTTTCAAAAGATTCAAAGCTTTTAAGCATTTCGCTTTAAGATATTTAATATGGGGAATAAAAGATAACTTTTGATCAAATATGACCCCAAGAAATTTGGCTTCTTCAACAACAGGAATTTGTGATCCGTATAAAAACAGGGAAGGATGTTCGTGTTTCTTCCGTAGTTTACAAAAATGAACACACTGCGTTTTCGACTTGGAGAACTTGAAACCATTTTTATCAGTCCATTCTTCTATTCTTTTTAAATTTTGTTGTAACTTTCGTTCAATTGTTTTCATATTTTTTGAACGGTAACATATACAAAAATCATCAACATACAATGAACAATCAGTTTTGTCGTCCAAACATTGTACAATATTGTTTATTTTGATGTTAAATAGCGTAGTTGAAAGAATACTACCCTGTGGGACACCCTGTTCTTGATCATAGAAATCTGACACGGTAGACCCCACACGCACCTGAAACATGCGCTCCCCTAAAAAGCTTTCAATAAAACTGGGAAGTTTTCCTCTTAAGCCAATGTTATGTAGATCTTTCAATATTCCATAACGCCATGTTGTATCATATGCTTTCTCCAAGTCGAAAAAGACAGCTACTACGTGTTCTTTGTTAATAAAAGCATCTCGTATAAATGTTTCTAGTCTTATTAAATTGTCATTGGTACTACGTTCCGAACGAAAGCCCGATTGATATTCTGAAATGAGGTTGTTGGACTCTAAGTACCAGACTAATCTCTTGTTTATCATTCTCTCCAATGTTTTACACAAACAACTTGTCAAAGCTATCGGACGATAATTTGTAGGTTCTGCATGATCTTTCCCTGGTTTCGGAATTGGTACAACTGTAGCTACACGCCAGCTCTCAGGACAGACCCCCGTTTCCCAAATATTATTAAAGATATCTAAAAGTGTTGTAAGAGAACTTTTTGGCAGATGCTTAAGCATCTGATAATGAATTTCATCGGGGCCGGTTGCCGTATCATGTGATTTTTCAATGGCTTCAACGAGTTCGGATAAGTTAAAAGGTTTGTTGTATTCTTCGTGATTAAGGGATTTAAAGTTTAGATTTCTTTTCTCTTGGTCCTTTTTGAAATTTCTAAAAGTATCAGAATAATTACGTGATGATGAATTTCTCAAGAATGTGTGCCCAAGAGTATCTGAAATATCTTTTTTTGTTGAAGCTATTGTGTCAAATTCAGTATTTAAATGTGTAAAACTAGAAGACTTTGTTTTTCCTGAAATTTTTCGTACCATATCCCAAACCTTTTTAATGGGGGTTTTATAGTTCAATTTGGAGACATATTCTTTCCATGACTTTCGTTTGGAAGCTCGGATTGTTCGCCGAGCTTTAGCTCTAAAAACTTTTACGTCGTTGAGCTTTTCTGAAGTGGGATTTTTGCAGAACTTATTTAGAGCCTGTTTACGCTTTTTAATAGCTTCTTTACAGTCATTATTAAACCAAGGCTTGCTTTTCTTAGTATTTGTGGAGGTCTTTGGAATGCATTGTTCTGATATGTTAATAAGTGTATCTGTGAAATCAGAAACAATGTCGGATGATTCATTAAAATGATCAATTGATAACTCTTCTTCACATAAATTATGGAATAATTCCCAGTCGGCTTTATTCATTTTCCATTTCTGGTTACAGTACTCATCTGGTTCGTTTACACTCTCAATTATAACAGGGAAGTGATCACTTCCGCACTGATCATCATGAACAGACCAGTCATAGTCTAAGAAGAGAGATGGGTGGCACAAAGAGAGATCTAAAGAAGACAAATGACCTGTCGCAGGGTGAAGGTAAGTATAAGATTTATCATTCATCAGGCAAAGATCGCTCTTTGCAATAAAATCTTCGACAAGTGCTCCTCTGTTATTGATATCTTTACAGCCCCATAGAATATTGTGACCATTGAAGTCGCCAACTAAAAGATATGGCGATGGAAGTTGACTCAGCAATGTGTCAAGCTGTTCGGGCTTTAAAGAAAATGAGGGAGGGATATATAGAGAGCAAATTGTAGTTTCTTTATCCAGAGAAACTGACACTGCCACAGCTTGTAGGTCTGTTTTTAATTTGATCTCTCTTTGTGGTAAACATGATTTAACAAAAATTGAACTGCCACCAGATGGTTTGTTACCATCAGAATAGATATAGTTGTATGTATTGAAACCCCTGACATCAATGTTGTCATCAGTTTTTAAAAAAGTTTCTTGCAAACAAAAAACCGATGGGTTTAATAACGAAATAAGTAATAACAGTTCGTTATAATTTGATTTAAGACCTCGACAATTCCATTGTATTATTTTGTGTTTTAAATCCATTTTATGAAGAGATTAAGACTAGAAACTATATTGGAGCTGCAATTGGTGATATAGATCTGCTACCACCAGCTAGTGGTGTTGCAGACCTCGATCTGTTATTGCTACTTGGTGATGATGGAGCTTCAAACTCCATATCACTGTCACTCAAAGATCCGAATCTGTTCTGAAATTTTATATTGTCTCTTTCCATTTTACGTTGTCTGTCTGTTAGTTTTAGAGACAATTGCTTTTTCGGATCTTCCGATCCCTTATTAGTTCGACCTGGGTCGAGTTTCTCTTTTACATGCGGCGCTGGCTTCGGTACGGTCGCTGTCGACCGATCCGCAGCAACCTGGATTGCGCCATTTGATAAATTGGTTGAACTTTGTGGTGCTGGAGTGGATTTGCTCCATGCACCGGATTTCTTCAATTCAGCTATGCATGACTCAACAGTCTGTGTTGCGGAGCTTGAAACTTGTTTACCAGATCCCTTTGTGATGCTGGCGTAACTGGTGGTTGGTGTTGTGTATCGCTCGTCAACAATTTTCCGCGCTTCTGGGAATGTTATCCCCCTTTGGTATTTGACAGTAAGTATTTCTTTTTCTTTTTTCCATGCCGGACAATCTCGAGAGAAAACAGCATGCTTGCCACCACAATTTACACATTTGGCCTCATTCTTACAGTTTTGATGGTTATCGACATGTTTTTCTTCACCACAATTTGGACAGAGTTTTTTCTTCTGACATCTGCTTTCGTGGTGGCCAAAAACCTGACACGAGTAACATCTGAGAGGGTTTGGTATATATACATCCACGTTAACTGAAAGATATGCTACTTTTATTTTCTTGGGCAGAACTGGTGTATTAAAAGTCAACACGTAGGTACCCGTTGGCTTCAATACACCACCTCTACGAACTTGGATGTTACGTACACCAATGACGCCTTCCGATCTCAAGTTCTCAACTATCTCTGCATCACTGCAAGGACGGAGCTCTGGGCTGCGGATAACACCTTTACACGAATTAAGTGTATTATGCAGAGATACTTTGACCTTGAGATCGAAGAGCTTTGTGGTACCAAGCAGGCTTTTCACCTGCTGTTCTCTCTCGACTTCTAGTAAAAGGTCACCTGACTTAAGCGTTTTTATGCTTTTGGGATGTCCGGCAATGGACATGATGCTCTTTTCTATCACGAATGGGGATAGACTTGACACAGTGCGTGTATCTTCACATGAAGACATTACCAAGAAGCGTGGAAAATTAAGTTGCTTTGGTGCTGCAGACTGCTTGCTTGACTGTTGACTAGACTGTTGACTGGGTTCATCCGTTTCGGATGATTCCTCATCTTTTTTACGTTTGGATGCGTTGCGGTTATGTTTTTTTCCATTAGGCATAAGGAAAAAATTATAGTTTCGTCCCAAGTGCTCTCCGCCCTCCGTGGAGCCCTACAAGGGAACACCATAATGGAGTGGTTATCCAACTCGCAGGTGTTAGAGATACACGTGAGATATACTCGCATAAACAAAATGCCTACACGATTGATCCGTTTAGCCACCGCCTTCTAGAGATAAAAAAAAGACAGAAAAGGGTAAGGTAAATGGGCATATGGTTGGTATCAGGAAAGATACAAAAAGAGTTGAAGAGAAAGCAAAGCGGTATCTCTAGGGCTCGGCGTGACCAGCCGATTGACCGTGCCGGACCGCACGGCCACCCGTCTACACCGAAAAGCCAGGCCAAAGAGGCGTGTTGGGTACCTGAAGCACCGCCACCTCAAGTAACCCTCAACCTCCAGGATCCCTTCTTCCGGCTTACAGGACGCCACCCACGGCAAACGGGTGGTACTTCCTTTAGCTCTTCCCAGTGGGCACAGAGACCACAGCGGCAATGTGCCCAGTGGGAATTGAGCCCCCAGGGCCACGGCAAGGCAGGAAGTCTAATACCTGGGGGAGTTTTGTTTGAGAAGTATCGGATTTGATTCGGATTTTTTGCCATCATGTAAGTCGAACAGAATAGAAGGTTGTTTAATACACCAAGATGGAACTTCGGCGGTTTCATGTTTTTGAATATTTTTAAGGTCGATACCTGAATTTTCCAGCAGTGGTAAAATACGTAATCCAAAAGGTTTAATTGCTGTGGGTTTAGTTTCATACCTATCTACAAATTGAGGTGGAAATGAAATTTCGAATGCCAGGTTAGATGGATTTGCAGCAAGTCTAATAGCATACTGAAGAGAAAGTTTCTCTCTGCGCGAGGTTAAAGATGGTTCACCTGCTTCTACATAAAGGCTTAATACGGGAGAAGTACGGAAGGCTCCCATGGCCAGACGAAGGCCTTGGTGATGGATAGTATCCAAGGATTTTAAATAGGACTTTCTGGCAGAACCATAAACAACAGACCCATAATCTAATTTAGATCTTATTAAAGACCGGTAAAGATGTAATAAAGTATACCGATCTGCTCCCCAACTTGTATGAGCTAAAACTTTCAAAAGATTCAAAGCTTTTAAGCATTTCGCTTTAAGATATTTAATATGGGGAATAAAAGATAACTTTTGATCAAATATGACCCCAAGAAATTTGGCTTCTTCAACAACAGGAATTTGTGATCCGTATAAAAAAAATGAAGGATGTTCGTGTTTCTTCCGTAGTTTACAAAAATGAACACACTGCGTTTTCGACTTGGAGAACTTGAAACCATTTTTATCAGTCCATTCTTCTATTCTTTTTAAATTTTGTTGTAACTTTCGTTCAATTGTTTTCATATTTTTTGAACGGTAACATATACAAAAATCATCAACATACAATGAACAATCAGTTTTGTCGTCCAAACATTGTACAATATTGTTTATTTTGATGTTAAATAGCGTAGTTGAAAGAATACTACCCTGTAGGACACCCTGTTCTTGATCATAGAAATCGGACAGGGTAGACCCAACACGCACCTGAAACATGCGCTCCCCTAAAAAGCTTTCAATAAAACTGGGAAGTTTTCCTCTTAAGCCAATGTTATGTAGATCTTTCAATATTCCATAACGCCATGTTGTATCATATGCTTTCTCCAAGTCGAAAAAGACAGCTACTACGTGTTCTTTGTTAATAAAAGCATCTCGTATAAATGTTTCTAGTCTTATTAAATTGTCATTGGTACTACGTTCCGAACGAAAACCCGATTGATATTCTGAAATGAGGTTGTTGGACTCTAAGTACCAGACTAATCTCTTGTTTATCATTCTCTCCAATGTTTTACACAAACAACTTGTCAAAGCTATCGGACGATAATTTGTAGGTTCTGCATGATCTTTCCCTGGTTTCGGAATTGGTACAACTGTAGCTACACGCCAGCTCTCAGGACAGACCCCCGTTTCCCAAATATTATTAAAGATATCTAAAAGTGTTGAAAGAGAACTTTTTGGCAGATGCTTAAGCATCTGATAATGAATTTCATCGGGGCCGGTTGCCGTATCATGTGATTTTTCAATGGCTTCAACGAGTTCGGATAAGTTAAAAGGTTTGTTGTATTCTTCGTGATTAAGGGATTTAAAGTTTAGATTTCTTTTCTCTTGATCCTTTTTGAAATTTCTAAAAGTGTCAGAATAATTACGCGATGATGAATTTCTCAAGAATGTGTGCCCAAGAGTATCTGAAATATCTTTTTTTGTTGAAGCTATTGTGTCAAATTCAGTATTTAAATGTGTAAAACTAGAAGACTTTGTTTTTCCTGAAATTTTTCGTACCATATCCCAAACCTTTTTAATGGGGGTTTTATAGTTCAATTTGGAGACATATTCTCTCCATGACTTTCGTTTGGAATCTCGGATTGTTCGCCGAGCTTTAGCTCTAACAACTTTTACGTCGTTGAGCTTTTCTGAAGTGGGATTTTTTCAGAACTTATTTAGAGCCTGTTTACGCTTTTTAATAGCTTCTTTACAGTCATTATTAAACCAAGGCTTGCTTTTCTTAGTATTTGTGGAGGTCTTTGGAATGCATTGTTCTGATATGTTAATAAGTGTATCTGTGAAATCAGAAACAATGTCGGATGATTCATTAAAATGATCAATTGATAACTCTTCTTCACATAAATTATGGAATAATTCCCAGTCGGCTTTATTCATTTTCCATTTCTGGTTACAGTCCTCATCTGGTTCGTTTACACTCTCAATTATAACAGGGAAGTGATCACTTCCGCACTGATCATCATGAACAGACCAGTCATAGTCCAAGAAGAGAGATGGGTGACACAAAGAGAGATCTAAAGAAGACAAATGACCTGTCGCAGGGTGAAGGTAAGTATAAGATTTATCATTCATCAAGCAAAGATCGCTCTTTGCAATAAAATCTTCGGCAAGTGCTCCTCTGTTATTGATATCTTTACAGCCCCATAGAATATTGTGACCATTGAAGTCGCCAACTAAAAGGTATGGCGACGGAAGTTGATCCAGCAATAGTTGAAGATGTCTGGGATCTAAAGAAAACGAAGGTGGTATATATACAGAACAAATTGTAGTTTCTTTATCAAGAGAAACCGATACTGCTACAGCTTGCAGATCTGTTTTTAATTTGATCTCTCTTTGTGGTAAACAAGATTTTACAAGAATTGAACTGCCACCAGATGGTCTGTTTCCAGCAGAATAGATATAGTTATATATATTGAAACCTCTGAGATCGATTTTTTCATCAGCTTTTAAAAACGTTTCTTGTAAACAAAAGACCGATGGGTTTAATAAAGAAAGAAGTAATAAGAGTTCATTATAATTTGATTTAAGACCTCGACAATTCCACTGTATTATTTTGTGTTTTAAATCCATTTTAAGGAGAGATTTTCCTAAGACTAGAAACTATGTTGGATGTGTTATTGGTGATATAGATCTGTTATTACCACCCTTTGGTGTTGGTGACCTTGATCTGTTATTACTATTTCGTTGTGTTGGAGATTCAGATAACTCCATATCACTGTCACTCAAACATGCGAATCTGTTATGGTTTTTTTAAGTTGTCTCTTGAGCATTTGCGTTGTCTGTCCGATGTAATGTGTTTTTGAGATTGTTGTTTTTGAGAGTGTTGTTTTTGCTGTTGTTTTTTTAAATCATTTTTCATCATTTCCAAAGTAGAGTTTTTCAAAATTTTGTCTGATTTTTTTTTTGTATTGGCTGTGGTGAAGGTGTTACTGTCTGGATTTTGGTACTGTTGGTTTGATCTTCAGTCTTGCTTTTAGTTTTCAATTTCTGTAAATGTTCAAGCCCAGGAATCAGATCAGTTTGAGTGACAGCATCAGCAACAGGTACCTTTTTAACAGGTGCCTGTGCGATGCTAGCGTAACTTACTCCGGGAATCAGGGTAGGTGACTCAACAATTTTTCGCGCTTCTGGAAAGGAGACGTTTCTAGTGAATTTAACTCTAAGGATTTCTTTTTCTTGATGCCAAATTTGACATTCTTTAGAGTTAGCGCTGTGATTTCCTCCACAATTCACACAGTGTGGGTCATTTCGACAGTTTTGTTCTGTGTGATTGGCTGGTTTGCCACATGTTGCGCAGAGAGGGCCTTTGGTGCACCGATTTTCGTGGTGACCATATTTCTGGCAATTGTGGCATCGCAGCGGATTTGGTATATAAATCTCAACGTTAACTCTAAAGTACGCTACTTTGATGGTTTTTGGTAAACTGGCGTGTTAAAGGTAAAAACAAAGGTGTTCGTATCTTTTAACTGACCGTTAAGTTTAGTTTTGAATCGTTTAATTGCAGTTACTCCTTGAGATCTAGTGCCATCGAGAATCTCCTCCTCGCTGCAATTCCTCAAATCAGGGCAACGGGGGGTTCATGGGAACAAAGATTATTTGTTATAGAGTCGATTCTAATGAGGACCCACAATCTATGTTTTAGCCGTTATACGAGAGAAAGACAGGAAGAATAGAAAGGATGAAAAAAGAAACAGTATTTACACGCTTCTGTGCATTTTAGTTTTCCATTCATACTAATAAAATAAGAACGAATGAATCCAAAATTAGTAAATAAACGATGATGTTTGAATAGAAAGAAAAAATGATAGAAAGAATGAAAGAAAGAAAACACTATTCAATAAATGAACGAAGCACGAGTCTGTAATTTTTACCCCCACCACGGTTTGTGGGGATAAACATTTATTTATTACTTCTGCTCAAAGCAGATGTACACGTTACAACCGCCTAACAAAGACGGTCCTAACGAGCACCCATATTCTAAATTTATGTTTTGAGCCCGTTATACAAAAGAAAGAAAGGTGAAGTTACCGGCTTCTGTGCATCAATGTTGTGACGCCCTCCTTTACAGTTTGTTTCTTATCCAAAAGAAATGAATGCTGAAATAAATACATACATGATACATTTAATAGGAAGGAAGAAAGAAAGAACTGGAAGACAAACGGACATCGTATAAACGCATTCTGGAAACACTCCTATATGATTTGGAACACTCTTTATATAGTGAAATTGGGTTTTACGCCAAAACCGGTGTAGATCAGCAATACGAAAGCACGAAAGAAAGATGAACAGCTGCCTTTGAATGAATGAATGAATGAAAATTGATAGAAAGAACAATGTTCAATTGTAGATTTTTTTTTCCGAAAGGGAATAATAATAACCAAACACTTGTTTTCCTTTTACTCTTTCCAAACTTTCGAGGGTCTTTCGTTTTCATCAGGGTTATATGGACACCGTATTTTGCATCTTTACTTTATCACATGACGTCGTTGATTTATATGCAGTGATAACGCCATGTAATTGATATCGTATTACCACACGTGTAATAACGCTTTGGCGGGGGCAAGTAACCTAATGACGACGTCCATGCCAACCATGCACTATCCCATTTGAAATGGTCATATGATAAACAGAATCTTACACTCGTGGTCATGGTGAGTGTAAGATCCTCTATTTCTTAAGTTTCTGCTGCTGTTTTAAGAAATTTTCTTACACTCGTGGTCATGACGAGTGTAAGATCCTCTATTTCTTAAGTTTTTGCTGCTATTTTAAGTAATTTTTTTGGGGAAATAAAAATGATATTTTCCTGCAGGGAAAATATTCATTTCAGGCGGGGATATATTTCCTTTCGAACGTCATCATGCACTATGAAGCGCCAAAATAGGGTGAAATTACGTCACTTCACAGCGCTAATTACGACAGTTTTAGACGTTAGAAAGGCCAAAAACGACCGATTTAAACAATGTAAGCATTAATACATCTTAAGTTTTGAATACCGGAAATATTTCACTCGAAACATGCAAATCTTATAAACTCGTGCATTCGCACTCGTTTGTTTACTTGATTTGCAAGTCTCTCGGGGAAAATATTTCCCGTATTTATCTCTATTTATCGTATGACGTCGCGTCTGAGAATGTAATAACGCCGTGATATTAAAACCGTAATCCACTAGTGGGTTAAATATGCAAATTGTTTAGATAAGCTCCATAACGTTACATGCACAGCGCCCGAAATGACGTCGCGTTTACTAATTGGAGAATATGGACATTTCTGTAAACAAATCTCGTATAATATGCATTTAAGTGTCATATGATAAATAGAATATTGTATTCGTGCTCATGTTTTATTTGGTTTATTTAACTCGTTGAGGAAAAAGGAACAAATGCTCGGCAAAGCCTCGAATTTTCTCCCTTTTTTACAATGCGCATGAACACTCATGTAAGATCCTCTATTTGCAATATGACCTACCAGTGTTGACACTTCATGACATCACGTTTGGAGAAGAAATATGAAAAAAAAAATATTTATCGAACATAAAATCTGACTTCAGGCCCCGGCTTCAAACACTTTTCCTGATATTGCTTTTCCACTCCCGCCCATCGGGGTATAGAGAAATAGATTGGGCTACACAGTGCTTCCGAGCAGAGCTAAAACCGATCGAACTCGAGTACTGGTAAACAGCTTAGGTTTAAGCCTGCCCAGGAACAGTGAGTCGGACCGCCCCTTAAAACCTAGCAGTTTCTATGGGCGGTAGGGCTTGAGATGTCATTTCATCTCAATGTCGGGTAAAAGTCCCACAACATAGTAAGCAACGTCTCCGAAATGACCTTAATAGTGTTGACGGGGACGTAAAACCTCAACTCAAACAAACAAAACCGAAATAGCTGTTGTGAATTCAGAAGTCTCTTGAATTAATATTTGCATTTTTCAAAAGTTTTTTTTTAAATTCTTTAGATTGTAGGTGACCGTAAGAGCAACCTTGTCCCACTTTTGATATTTTGGATAATAATGAACACATTGTAAATCCCGCTTTTCTTTTTATAATGTTAGGTAAACAGGGCTGCTAGTTCTCAATATTTTGATGAATTCCATTTTGAAAACATGCCTATACAAATGAATTGAAAAAAAAAATACACCCAAAAATGTATTTTTTTCTGATAAAAATATTTTTCTTATTTCTGCTAAAAAATTTGATAGCGGGGACTCGACAGGCGGTTCTATTGAGTACCCACAATTACAAAAATAAGAAAAATAATGTTTAACCCCCATACAAACGTGGAGTTTTTTATATTTATTTTGGTTTTACGGCCCTTTCAAGATTATTTCACTTATATCGAGCTGATCGTTAATCAGAGTTGGTTGAAAACCTGAGTACCCGGAGAAAAACCACCTGACTTTCCGTTGCAGAACTTGGCGTCTCACATGTGTCCCGAGCGAGGCTCGAAACACAGCGGTGACTAAAAGTGGAGTTAAAGAGGGTCAAAATTATTTTGGCCTGTTTCCATGATGTTTCTGACTTTAAATATTTAAATACGCATAGTCACTTGAACATTAAGGTCAAGAGCTAAGTGATAAAACTAAGATCGTTTAATAATATTTTGTTGCAAGAAAAGCAATGGGGTTGGGCCACAAGTTCTCTCAACATTAGTTACGGCCCTTCCCCGACATGGTCACAACTGATACAATAAAATCACATGAAAATGGCTAGATAAACTACATGCATTTTAAAAGTTAGATAAATAAATAAATAAATAAATAAAAAAATAAATAAATAAAGTGTTGTCATCGAGATTTCTGGCGAAGTTAAGTAACCATTAACTTGTGACATATATGTATGATAGGTTTATGGGATGATATTGGTAAATCTTCTCGTACCTTTTATGTATCTCTGAACTGCATCAAAAAGTACGGTATTGGCGCTATCGACTAAGTTTTCGTCACCATACAGTAACTTGTTAAGGTTCAGGGGATGAAAAGTTTGGGTAGACTGAAATAGAAGTATCCGTTCTCTATTGTATGTGTGGCATGTAAAGAAGTAGTGCTCTGCGTCTTCACGGCTGAATCCACAATCACATGAAGGACTTGGAATAAGATGATTCCGATAAAGGTCATTTTTAAGGTTGCTGCAACTGTTGCGTATTCTAGCGTGCATTACCGAAAAGTATCTGTCACCAAAATAATAGTATGACGGGACTTTATTGAGAGGAGATCTTGATCTTTTAATACGGTGTTTAAATGTAGATAAGGTATTAGATTCACGAACACTCATGTCAGTTGAATTCCATAGTGCTATTGACGAAGGAATACACGATTTATGTGAGATTTCTGTTCGGGTGAAGGGAACCGAAATATTATTACTATTTCTGAGAGGGTAATTAGAAGTTTCTCTGACGAAAGGAGGTATTAAGTCCGAAATGTATGATGGGACAGTGGCATTCACAGTTTTATACATAAACATAAGTTTTTGTTGGTTTCTTCTTTCCGCTATCCACCCACATTCTGTGTACAAATTTTCCAAAGAGACTGATCTTGTAAGTCCTGTCACAATTCGTGCAGCTTCATTTTGGAGCCTTTCTAGTGTCTGGCAGTCTTGTGCAGAACAACCATCCCAGACTATAGAGGAATACTCTAGTATAGTTAAAATATATGATATATATATCTGATTTAAAGCTACCCTATGAAAGATATGTTTTAATTTACGCATGATTCCGATTACTTTAGCTACATTGGTGGTTATAATAGTGCTGCAGCAAAATCCAAGATTTCCATATGGGTCCAACCGGAAGTACAACATTTATTGTCATATATCAAAATTTTTGTCTTGACTTGTAGATTGTGAAAACCAATGTTGCCAAGTCTGATTTTTGGTGCGGGCCGATAAATTTTGGGTCAAAAATGGAGTTTTTGTTAAAAAATCGCGAAAAAATGGAATTCTTGTTTTATGCGGCCTTAGCCCACATGAAAGCGACATTTTCGGCATTTAAGGGCAGAATGTGTTTTAAGGATACAAACATGACATTTTTTTAGCAAATTTAGAAAAAAATGGGTCAAAAATGGAGATTTTGTTTAAGAAAATCACGAAAAAATCCCGAAAAACTGGAATTCTTGTTTTATAAGGCCTAAGCTAACATGAAAACGACACTTTCGTCATTTAAGGGCGGAATTTGTTTCAAGGATACAAACATGACATTTTTTAGCTACTAGTTCATATTTAATTTTTATTTTTTTCGATTTTATTTTTGTCCAACGACGTAATGTAAATGTCTAAATGGGTTAGATTTTTGCAGAGGTATATGACCATTGTAATGTATATTAATATAACAGATATTTCATATGTTTTTCATAATGTATTTATTTATTTATTTATTTATCAAACAATCATCAACCAGCAAACTCCACAATAGAGGCTTCTAATGGATCCTCATAGGCATCAGGTAAAAAACGCCCACACGCGTACTGTAGATTTTATAATACAGATTTTCGTAAGGACATTGCCCTGGTAAGAACCGCCTAATTGTGTCGTTAATGCGAACTGAATATTAACGAACAGTCCACCATCTTCATTTGACTTTTGCTGCAAAGGCGTGTTAACGGTATACGATCATATTTGTAGCGTTGTGTTTATTGACGCTGTGTCTATTTTAGTACCCTACAGATATTTCGCGCGCTTTCATCGAAGACGCGCTATTGGTCGTTTGTACTGATTGTACCGTTGAACTTATCAGACGTTTTTATGCCCCCAACTTCGAAGAAGTTGTGGGGGCATATTGGTTTTGCCCTGTTCGTCCGTCCGTCCTTCCGTCCTTACGTCCGTCCCACTTTTTACTGCATAGCATAACTTTAGAACCATGGGTGCTAGGTTTTTTAAATTTCATATATGGATTCCTCATGAAAAAATAATTGACCCGTGTTTTTTTTTCTCGTCAGGATTATGCCCCTTTTTTGAGTTATGCCCCTTTGCAAAAAATACTATGAAATCTTGTAAGCAAGATATCTCAAAAACTGTTTGAGCTATTGCCCTGAAACTTTACATGCTGGTTGGGGATGATGAGTAGATGAACTGATTAACTTTTGAAAAAAATCCGAAATTTTTTTCTTGAGTTATGGCCCTTTGAAATTTTTCGCGTTTTAAGTTTGTAAGCAAGATATCTAAAAAAACTATTTGAGGTTTTCCCCCGAAACTTCACAGACTTGTCGGGGATGATGAGTAGATGAACTGATCAACTTTTGAAAAAAATCCGATTTTTTTTTCTTGAGTTATGGCCCTAAGATTTTTTTCGTGTTTTCAGCTTGTAAGCAAGATATCTCAATAATTTTTTGAGCGATTGCCCTGCAACTTTACAAGCTGGTTTGGGATGATGTGTAGATGAACTGATTAACTGTTGAAAAAAAATCCTATATTTTTTTCTTGAGTTATGGCCCTTTGAAATTTTTCGCGTTTTAAGTTTGTAAGCAAGATATCTCAAAAACTATATGAGGTTTTTCCCCAAAACTTCACAGACTGGTTGGGTATGATGAGTAGATGAACTGATTAACTTTTGAAAAAAATCCAATTTTTTTTTCTTGAGTTATGGCCCTTTGATTTTTTTCGTGTTTTCAGCTTGTAAGCAAGATATCTCAAAAATTGTTTGAGCTATTGCCCTGAAACTTTACAGGCTGGTTGGGGATGATGAGTAGATGAACTGATTAACTTTTGAAAAAAATCCGAAATTTTTTTCTTGAGTTATGGCCCTTTGAAATTTTTCGCGTTTTGGCATATTGGTTTTGCCCTGTTCGTCCGTCCGTCCTTCCGTCCTTACGTCCGTCCCACTTTTTACTGCATAGCATAACTTTAGAACCATGGGTGCTAGGTTTTTTAAATTTCATATATGGATTCCTCATGAAAAAATAATTGACCCGTGTTTTTTTTCTCGTCAGGATTATGCCCCTTTTTTGAGTTATGCCCCTTTGCAAAAAATACTATGAAATCTTGTAAGCAAGATATCTCAAAAACTGTTTGAGCTATTGCCCTGAAACTTTACATGCTGGTTGGGGATGATGAGTAGATGAACTGATTAACTTTTGAAAAAAATCCGAAATTTTTTTCTTGCGTTATGGCCCTTTGAAATTTTTCGCGTTTTAAGTTTGTAAGCAAGATATCTAAAAAACTATTTGAGGTTTTTCCCCGAAACTTCACAGACTTGTCGGGGATGATGAGTAGATGAACTGATCAACTTTTGAAAAAAAATCCGATTTTTTTTCTTGAGTTATGGCCCTTAGATTTTTTTCGTGTTTTCAGCTTGTAAGCAAGATATCTCAATAATTGTTTGAGCGATTGCCCTGCAACTTTACAAGCTGGTTTGGGATGATGTGTAGATGAACTGATTAACTGTTGAAAAAAAATCCTATATTTTTTTCTTGAGTTATGGCCCTTTGAAATTTTTCGCGTTTTAAGTTTGTAAGCAAGATATCTCAAAAACTATATGAGGTTTTTCCCCAAAACTTCACAGACTGGTTGGGTATGATGAGTAGATGAACTGATTAACTTTTGAAAAAAATCCAATTTTTTTTTCTTGAGTTATGGCCCTTTGATTTTTTTCGTGTTTTCAGCTTGTAAGCAAGATATCTCAAAAATTGTTTGAGCTATTGCCCTGAAACTTTACAGGCTGGTTGGGGATGATGAGTAGATGAACTGATTAACTTTTGAAAAAAATCCGAAATTTTTTTCTTGAGTTATGGCCCTTTGAAATTTTTCGCGTTTTGGCATATTGGTTTTGCCCTGTTCGTCCGTCCGTCCTTCCGTCCTTACGTCCGTCCCACTTTTTACTGCATAGCATAACTTTAGAACCATGGGTGCTAGGTTTTTTAAATTTCATATATGGATTCCTCATGAAAAAATAATTGACCCGTGTTTTTTTTCTCGTCAGGATTATGCCCCTTTTTTGAGTTATGCCCCTTTGCAAAAAATACTATGAAATCTTGTAAGCAAGATATCTCAAAAACTGTTTGAGCTATTGCCCTGAAACTTTACATGCTGGTTGGGGATGATGAGTAGATGAACTGATTAACTTTTGAAAAAAATCCGAAATTTTTTTCTTGCGTTATGGCCCTTTGAAATTTTTCGCGTTTTAAGTTTGTAAGCAAGATATCTAAAAAACTATTTGAGGTTTTTCCCCGAAACTTCACAGACTTGTCGGGGATGATGAGTAGATGAACTGATCAACTTTTGAAAAAAAATCCGATTTTTTTTCTTGAGTTATGGCCCTTAGATTTTTTTCGTGTTTTCAGCTTGTAAGCAAGATATCTCAATAATTGTTTGAGCGATTGCCCTGCAACTTTACAAGCTGGTTTGGGATGATGTGTAGATGAACTGATTAACTGTTGAAAAAAAATCCTATATTTTTTTCTTGAGTTATGGCCCTTTGAAATTTTTCGCGTTTTAAGTTTGTAAGCAAGATATCTCAAAAACTATATGAGGTTTTTCCCCAAAACTTCACAGACTGGTTGGGTATGATGAGTAGATGAACTGATTAACTTTTGAAAAAAATCCAATTTTTTTTTCTTGAGTTATGGCCCTTTGATTTTTTTCGTGTTTTCAGCTTGTAAGCAAGATATCTCAAAAATTGTTTGAGCTATTGCCCTGAAACTTTACAGGCTGGTTGGGGATGATGAGTAGATGAACTGATTAACTTTTGAAAAAAATCCGAAATTTTTTTCTTGAGTTATGGCCCTTTGAAATTTTTCGCGTTTTAAGTTTGTAAGCAAGATATCTAAAAAACTATTTTAGGTTTTTCCCCGAAACTTCACAGACTGGTCAGGGATGATGAGTAGATGATTAACTACAGCTTTTCTTGTGTAATTTCAGCATTACAGCCACATAAAAACAAGATATCTCAATTACTGTTAGGGACAAGCAGTGTTAGGGTCAAGCAGTTGGGGGCATTGTGTTTCATAAACACTGGCTCTAGTTTCTAGTCGATTTCTTATCAACTAGAAATAATAAGCTTCCTTAGGTTCAAACATTCACAAATTGTTGCGAACTTGTATCGTTTGTGCTGATTAAACGTGTTTATTTCCAATCTCTGCAATGGAGCCAGAATTTGATCTACATACTAGATCAAAGCGGCTGAAAAGCAGCGAATTTGACCAGTCAATCTGTCTGTTTTGCCAGCAAAAGTTTAGCGACCCAGCTGATGCTGTAAAGCCTGATACAAAGCGCAAAACTGCCATTGATAACCTGTTCGATGCGTGTAGACTAAGGCTGGACGAAATAGGCAAACGCCTGTTAGAAACTGAGGATGAAATTCGCCAAGGAGTCGTGACGTTTCAATACCATAGGAACTGACGAGCAACATATACTAGCCCTGATCATATCAAACGTTTTGTTGCAAAACGGTCAGTGACTCCAGGTCCTATTGTGGCGACTGAAGCCCAAAAACCGCGTCTCACCCGCCAGACAAGTGGTACCCATGGGTTCGAGTGGCAAAAGAATATGCGGTATAAGCTGTTCTGCTAAAAAGAAATCAACATGGTCAATGGTTGAGACCTCAATTAACATAGGCCAGCCTGGAAAGGAATCCATGTATTCAAAGGTTTTGAAGGCAGCTCAGGACAGAAATGATGATAAAATGTTGGTTCGTTTAGGGGAAGTTCCTAATGGAGACTTAGTGGCAATTGAAGCGAGGTATCACAGGCAGAAAAACTGCTATAGTACCTACATAAACCCAAGAAATGTAAGTTTTTCGCAATCCAGCACAGCTTCAATCTATGACAAAGCTCTGACTTCCCTTATTGATGAAATAACTCCAGATATTAATGAGGATAAAGTGTTTCTTCTTTCAACCATTCTATCTAGGTTTCAGGAATATTTATTAGAATTGGGTATAAGCACAGAAGAAGCCCAACTGTACACATCACAAAAACTTAAAGCCAGGCTTACCAGCAAGCACCCAGGTTTATCATTTATTCCACAACCAGGGTACTCTGATCTAGTTTGTTCTTGTGATATTTCTGTTGGAACTGCTCTCCGCAAAGCCAGCGAATTGGCTACAGTTCTGCGTGAAGTTGCCGACGTTACTGGCCCCTCGGAACCAGAAACCGCTTCACAAACAGTGAATGATGAAATACTTCTACACCAGGCTGCAGGTATCATTCGGAGTCGTATTATGCAAACAAAGAAGACAGGCAATGAATATTACTCATTTGAAGAGATGTCTCTTGAAGCTGAAAAAGAATTCATTGACCCACTTCTGTACAAATTAATACTTTGGGTTACCTGTGAAAATGCCTTCATGGCAGGCTCTGATATTTCAGGTTTCGAACTGGTTCCGTGTTGTCTGCATATTGCTTGTGATATATTAACTGCTGCCACCTCTATTAACTCTCCTAAGCATTTCGGATTGGCCGTGTTTCTAAATAACGAGTTCGGAAGTAGGAAATTAATAGATACAATGTTCAACATGGGTTACGGTATATCTTATACTGAGCTGAGACAATTCATCACATCTGTTGCTGTTTATGTGAATTCCATGCAGGTACCATCACCTCTTGGGTCATATTTACCACCGGAAATTATCTCCGCTGCACGAGATGGGAATTTCATAGTTGCCTCAGCTGACAACTGGGATCACAACGAACGCACAGTAGATGGCAAACGGACTACTCATGCAATGGCGAGTATTCTGGTGCAAGCCCAGGCGAATGAGACACTCTCTGCCACACGAATAGAGCGTGTATCAAGCCGAACACTTGATACATCACAGTTAACCAGTGGTGAATTCAGCCAAATTCAAGAATATAAAAAACCCACCAAAAGACCAGAGCCTGTTTTGTTACCACCAGCGAAGCTAAACGAACTTTCAACGTCAGAAAGTGTGCAGTACCTTTCCTCCATGATGCTAGAAACCATTTACAATATTTCCAGGAGCAGTATGTTCTGTGCGGACAGGACTGATCCACATGTTGTACCACCATGGAAGCAATTCCATTCTGCTCTAACCCCTGATTCTGAACATATGGTATCTCGAGTAGCCTTTAATCCTATCATAATGGCACCTCCCACTGACCTCAGTACAGTCTACACGACCCTCCTGCGGTTGAAGGAGGCGGCTCATCTTCTTGGTCAAGAATACATTCCAGTTTACTTTGACATGGGGCTACTTACTAAAGCTCTCGAAATCACTTGGGCCAGGCGGGAAGAATTAAAGAGTGTTATTCCGTGTGAAGGTGGAATGCATCTTCTGATGTCTGTTTTTTCTGCTGTGGGATACTTGTATGGAGATGCAGGACTGAAAGATTTACTGCATGAATCAGGTGTGTTTGCAGCAGGCACAGTGAATATGATGCTCGCTGGCAAAGACTTTGACAGAGCAATGTATGGTCTAAAATTGGTAGATGAAGCATTGCATGTTAGATTTTATAGACAGTTTCTGATCTGGTGCGAGCACGCTGAAAACGAAATTCCAGAGAAACTGAAGCAGTTAATGGACAACCTTGCTATTTCTATGACCGAAGATAATCTGAATGCTACTGAACACTGTCTTGCAGAGCTTGAAATTGAAATTGCCAGCACACTTAATCCAATGGTTGAAGAATTTCGTGCTGAAGGAAGATCGGTTTCACCAACCTTCAAGTTTTGGGAGGACTTCCTAAGACGTGTATTGCGGCCAGTTAAGATGTTCATCAGCGCTACAAGAAAGGGCTGCTGGGATGTCTATCAAGAAACAAAGATGCAGCTTTTGCCATTCCTGTTTGCAACAAACCGTACTAATTATGCACGTTATCTTACTGTCAGCCTCGTCTTGATGAAACGCTTGCCTGCAGAGGTTCTCAGCAGCTTTGAAGAAGGCAATTTTGTCGCCAAACTCACACCTGGAAAATTCAATTCAGTTTGGCTGGACTATACTATCGAAGCCACTGAAAACAAAACGCTGAAAGGTAGTGGTGGTATAATCGGCCTTACTCTCAGAGGACCTGCTCTTGTCAGGTGGTTTATGGCAAGGCCAGTGACATCGCAGTATGCCTTTAAGTTTAAAGAAAAGGTTTTGTCATCTAAGGGTAGCGAGAAAAGGCCTAAATATACAGATAAAGCCGCAGAGAAAAGGTGGGATGAAGATGTTAGAAAGCTTGGCGAAATGTTTGACTCTTCCTTTATCGATCCATTCGACTTGACTGACGCACCAGCACACCTAGTCAATATCGCAACTGGTGCTGTTGCTTCGCCCGCTATCGAGGAAAGCATGGTAAATGCTCTTGATACAGGCGCTTCAATGCTAACTAAGTTTGTTAGAGAAAGGCTTGTGGAACCCAGTACAGAAGCGGATCGAGGGAAGAAAAGCCTGTATGACAGCTTACCGAGATCAAAAGTCAAAACCATGACAGGAATGAAAAGGTCTGTGAAAGTGAAAAAGCGTGCTGTAACGATGGATGGCGAAATCATGTACCTTCGTCTCCTTGCCGTTAACTCACGGAAAAAGGTACCATTGAGTAGAGTTATGTCATTTGAAAACGCACCTGTTCCTTTGAGTATGTTTACAGAGGATGGAAAGATGATAACTTGCGTCAAATCTCAGTAGGTTCCCTGCCTTGAAGGATTAGTTGAATCAGAAACGATAAATACAATACCGAAGTGCGATGCGTTTATATTTGATGGCCATGCTTGTATTCAAATGATGAACATACCACAAATCTCTGAAGCAGTAACCTTTGAGGAGATGGCGAGTCGGTTCTTTGCCTTTGTTCTTTAAACAAGTAAGCTCTCAAACAACGGCAACTCGGTGGCACAACTGCACCTTGTGTTTGACAGATATCTAAAAGACAGTATCAAAGGACAGACAAGACAAAAACGCATTGCAGCATGCCAGGGGAATATCCATCGGGTGAGACCTGATATTCGCATTCCCGCAAACTGGAAACAGTTCCTTGGAAATGAAGAAAACAAGACCAGTCTCGCGGAATATTATTGTTCCTACATGTGTGATAATAATGCACTCCTTACTGTTGATCAAACACTGACAATCAGCGGAGGACAGGGCCAAGAAACAGTTTATGCAGATCATACATCTGTTTCAGATTTGCCGGAGTTGAGGTCCAACCAAGAGGAGGCAGACACAAGAATCATTATGCATGCAGTTGAAGCTGCGCGTAAGGGAGCTGAAACAATAGTCGTGTCAAGTCCAGACACTGATGTACTTGTGCTCCTTTTGCACCACCGCACGCAAATTGAAGCTGAATGCATATATTTCCTAACAGGGCGAACAGGCAAGCATGCCTCTTTGACAAGATACATTCCTGTCCATGACATACACAATCTTTTGACCATACCACAGCGACAATTACTCCTTCCTGTTTATTGTTTAACAGGTTGTGATACCACCAGTTCCTTCTTCGGCCATGGTAAGAAATCGGCATTCCGCATACTGAAGCAGAAGGCTGACAGTTACGTTGACTTAGCAACCCTGGGCACGACCTCAGAACTGACCAGGTCACAGTTTGTTCAGTGCATGAAATTCGTAGGCTCTTTATATGGCAAGAATAATTGTGTGTCGCTGAATAGCCTGCGTTGTGAAAAGGCCGGAAAGAACATACCAGGAAAGAAACTCCCACCCACAGAGGATAGTTTTCGTCTACATGTCCGTCGATGTGTCTGCCAGCTGATGGTTTGGCGCAATGCTAACATACCAATGCATGACACCATTGATCCAGTCGAATTCGGATACGAGAAAGAACAAGAGACAGGAATCTTACAGCCACAACTGATGTGTCAGTCTCCTGCAGCACCAGAGTTATTGAATGACATTGTTTGCATGTGTCCTTCCAACAACTGTTTAGAAGACTGCACCTGCTTATCAAACGGTCAAGCATGCACTTGGGCCTGCAGTTGTGAGGCTTCTACAGAAGATATTGATGAAAATAACTGCACAAACCCTTTGACGCTGGAGGCATGGGGAAGTCAAGCAGTTGATACCGACAGTGATTGATTTCAATCAACTGAATCTACACTATTAAACCCAGCAGTTCTCCTCACAGTACGCGTAAACATGCACATACTTGTTTGACAGATTAGGGGAGCAACGTATACTAGTATTTTCTTTAAGAGCATGTTTTCTGTAAAGCAGAGTAGACAATGTTCGGTTTGCTAAAGTCAAAGACCAGTTTATGGAAGATATATATTTCAATTGCGACCACAAACACTGCTTAAATACCATGTTGTTCTATTTAGTTAAACAGTACACAGTATATTAATTGTAACGCTTAAATTATCAAAGTTAACCCACGAAATAGGTTTTGAGGTGCTTACTATAAATTTGCTAGCGATACTTATGTAAAATACTTGCAAACAAAGTAGAAGTAAAACAACTTACATTATAGGTATTCAAATTTCGAATTGAAGTTGTTGGAAAATGCCGGTCAGTCATTTGTTAAATCTGCCAAGTAAATGTTGTTTTGACAGTTTGTCGAAACTATGTATGAATATGCAAATGAGTTAATTTGCATATTGAATGCTTAATGATAAATATAATTTAGTAGTGTTAATTTGATACCAAAGATTTTAGTCCATGTTTCACTCAGGCAGAGATACGATTTACTCATTACCTATTCCCCATTATGTAAATTAAAAACAGTGTATTTCCATATACACGGTACAAATTGAAATCTCAGAAAGGCTTTTTTAGTATAGAAGTATTTAACTGTATTAATTTGACCAAAATAAACTTCTTGGTCCGCAATAAAAATCTTCTGGTATAATGAATTCTTTAAAAAGAACATGTTTCCACCATTTCCGATTTTCACATATTTTCGTTAACCCCCCTTATGATCAACCATCAAAATCTCAGCCTGCACCCAATTGCCAGCTTGGCAACATTGGTTTTCGTAAACTAGATGCCCAGACGAAAATTTTGATGTATGTTGCCAAATGTTGTACTTCCGGTTGGACCATCTCATAAACTAAGCGACTTATTGCTGGTCTGCTGCAGCACTATAAGTTCTATATGTTTCTTCCACTGGCCATTGCAACTTAAGATAAATTCTAAATGTTTATGATGTGATACAAAATTAATCGGAGTTCCATCGATGACTAAATTAGGATTATTTTCATACGGCTAGAGTGTGAACAGTACAGTTTCCGTCTTTGAGGGATTGAAGGTTACTAACCATTGTTTTGCCCAGATTTTAAGTACTGCCAGGTCGTGATTGATAATTCCTTCGATATCACTGATTGATGAAGCAGAATAAAAAGGTGAACTGTCATCTGCAAAGAGTCTAGTTAAACTAAGAAGTGAATCAGAAATGTCGTCAACATAAACCAGAAATAGCAGTGGTCCCAAAACAGAACCTTGGGGAACACCAGCATTTACTTTCCTTGCAGATGACGAACACGATCGTATAACTAATTTCTGCGACCTATTGCTCAAATAATATTCAATCCATTGAAGCAACTGACCCTGAATACCATGCTGTTTTAGTTTAAAAATAAGACCTTTATGCCAAACTCTATCAAAGGCCTTTGATATATCATCAAAGGCCTTTGATATATCACAAAACACCATACATGAGTACTGGTTACTGTCAAAAGTTTGACACATATGTTGGTAGATGTCTATTAGCTGGTAAATTGTAGAATGGTTAGATAAGAAGCCGGACTGATATTTGTATAGAATATTGTTTTCGAGTAAAAAATTATATTTTTATGTACTATTCGCTCTTGCAATTTACTTACTCCACCTAATAAAGCAACCGGTCTATAGTTTGGTAAGTTAGATTTGTCACCCTTTTTAAATAGCGGTAAGACGTTAGAGGCCTTCCAGACTTCCCCAAATTTCCCCTCTCTTAACGATCTATTGAATAACACTCCCAATGGAATCGTAATTTCTTTCGCTACTGCCTTTAACATTTTATTACTAATAGAATCAGGACCTGTTGCTTTGTTTGGATTTAATATATATATCAAGTTAGAAATTTCAAGTGCTGTGCAGCTTATAGTGTGTAAAGTGATTTGGGTTTTGGAGTAAAAAGTTGGTAGTTCAATGTCTCTATCGTTAACGTTAGCAATTGAAGTAAAATATACGTTTAAGCTTTCTGCTTTTTCTTCATCTGAAAAACAATAAGTGTTTTGGCGCTCAAGGTTTATTGTAGACAATGGTCGAATATTACTAGAAGTAGTGTTTCCTCTGACAAAATGGCGGATCACTTGCCAGAATTTTCGTTTTTCATTGTTATAAAAATCTGATATGGATACTTCTAGGTCATTGTAAAATTTTTCTTTTGCGTGTTTCTTCAAATTAGTTACCTAATTCCTTGCACATTTATATTTATTTCAGTCAATAGTTCTACCAAATTTAGTTGCTTTTTTCTTTAGTTTATCTCTCATACGAATAAAGTGTCGAATTTCGGAATCAAACCAAGGTTTATCATTAGGCCTTACGATGACAGTTTTTGAGGGTATACACTGTTTTACAAAATTTAAAAATGTCTGGGTAAATTTAAGACAAGCTTCATTTATTGATCCTTCCAGAAGAACTTTCCAATCAAAACTTAATATCATTTCCTTTAGTCTTGGAATGTCTGCTCTTTTGTATACCCACACTAGACGTTTATATGTCGTTTGTTTTTGGTAGCAGAACGGAACTCTTGTGTATGTAGCTTTGTGAACACTAATATGTTGGGGTATTACTATCGTGCCAGAGTCTAAATATTGTAGATCATCAGGAATTATTATAGGATCCAAGAGTGCCTGTAGTCTTGTCGGGTCTGTAATAACATTTTGTAAAGAATTAATAAGAATTACACCTTTCAAGTTTTGAAAGTTTGGGTTAATCAAGTCTTCATTTAAGACACCAACGATTATTATGTTTTTAGATACCTCTAGAGCTTTTTCGATGTTCAAATTTAAGTTGTCGAAAAAAGTTACATCGGCAGTACGTGGACTATAAAATAATCCAACAAGATAGTTGAAACTTGAAACTATTAAGTTTAATTTCTACCCATACAGACTCGTTGCAGTATCTTTCAAGTTCTGGTCGTCTGGTGTGGATTAACTGAGAATTATATAGACCATGACACCGCCACCGTGGTTGGTTCTGTCGTGTCTATAAGGTGTATCAAAATTATCCAATAATAAAGCTTCATTGGAAATTTGAAAATCAAGATGCGTTTCGGAGAAACATATTACATCGAAATCCAACAAATTGTCACTAATAAAGTCAAGTTTATTCCTAATGCTTCGAATATTCAAGTGTAAAACTGAAAGATCGTCCACGTTGGTAGCTGGACCTGGGTTTTCTTCAACATCAAAAGCCTCTAATACAAGAAGTAGTAAAATGAAGTTAAAATGGTTATTACATATGGAACCTTTCAAAAATGAATTAGTGAAAAAATATACAGTGAGAAGGCATCTGTATATATTTCTAACAAGTTTTAACAGCAAATTTAAACCTAGCCTAAAACACCATAAACTACGGCTGCTATCGATGGTGAGACCATGAAACAGACCTATGGAAGCTCTCCATTGTTCAGTGGAAATACCCATTAATCATTCTGGAAGTTTAAAGTGGTCAGTACCAGAGGCCTGCTTCATAGCTTCATGTAACGCCAGAAATTCCGATGACAGCTCTAATGCAAAGAAACAGAAATAATAAAAATAAATACACCAGTACATATAGAATAAACATAAACATAAATATTCTATTCGCACGGTTATGCAAATGCAAACAAAACCTGTTTTGGTGTGGTACAAATACTGGAAGTTTATATAAAATTAAGTAATAATTCCCTATTATTGATCGAGGGTTGCTCACTACATAGTACTTTTATATTGGACTGTTTCGTGGCAATGCACTAATTATCCGTCTTAGTAGTTTTTTTTTTTATAATAATCATGTCCAAAATATTATCAGTACGCAGATAAAAACTAAGATACGTCTATAGTCAAGAAAAATATATTATACATATTAGTAGTAGTTGTAGTAGAAGTAGTATTGGAATTCATTATTATCGTTTTATTTATTTATTTATTTAATTGTAAAGACACACGTTTAAAATATAAATGAATAATGTCCTTCTTCCTATATTGTTTTTTTGTTTTATAAAAAGGATGTGGGCAAGCGCTTTGTTTATTAGAACAAAAATCCTCGCCAATTAGAACGCTTCATACCCAAAGCAAATGTGTCAAGTCACGCCCCGCTGGCACTGCAGCAGCCAATAGAATTGCGGTTTAAATGAATTAGAATTACCTGTCCCTCTCAATTTCAAATTTTAATTTTTGACAACGTCTAAGATGTCCCTCACCCACTCAGCAGCAGCAGCATTTCATGTAACCCGAGCATAGACACAAAAAAATAAATCCTGAGCACAAAATTACTCCCTCGGGCGTGTTTGGACCGGCGACGGATGTTCCGAGGCGTTACGCTGTGTTTGCGGCTCTTGGGCTTTGCACTTAGGAGCGTTTTGCCAAGGTGTCATGCCGTCGCGGGACAAGCGCCATTATGATAACTTATCCCTGCGACATGGTACATTTTTCATATTTCCAAAATGGCTACTTGTCTGATGAAAATCCGTGATATTTCTCTTAAACATGCTCAAAACATAGGTTGTGGATTCTCGTTACAACCGAGTACCGGCAACTCATGTCTTGAAGCAGAAATAAGAAAAATAATGTATACCTCTGTAAACCCCAGTTTTTTTCTATATGAAGTGGGGTTTGTGGGGGGGGGTCTTCATTTCACAGACTTATATTTTACTTTTGGCCCTTTGAGATCAGCGTGAATATTCTGAGAAATCAGAAATAAATTATTGGTTTAGACTCATATTCTAGACAGGTTTTTAATTATTTGGACCCCATTTTGATTTATATCAGTCTTTGAATCGACTGCCTATTCGAAATTCGCAAAATTGCAGTACGTTTCCTCTGGTTTTCTTTGCCAGATCATTACAGGGTCACTGATGAGGCTTTATTAGCCGAAACTACGTAGTATGACCCATCTTCTTTCTTATGAATGTTTTCATTGCTCTTAAGGGTTCAGAGCACATGTGCAAAAGGTTATAAGAGATGCATATTGGAAGCATGTTTCCAGGATCTTTACCTTTGAAGATGACAATATAGATCCCGATAGTCCCCAAAAGAATGGTAAAGTTAAAAAGTTTTGGTCATTCGTAAAGTCCCTGAAAAAGGATGCGTTTGGGATCACTTCGCTAAGGGAAAATGGAATTCTAAAAACAGATGCGCGCGATAAGGCTAATATTTGCAATAAACAGTTTCAATCAGCATTTACGCGTGAAACTGATGGTGAGCTACCATCTAAAGGTGCAAGTCCGTTCCCCTCTATGGGAGACATAACAGTTGACCCCAATGGGGTCGCTAAACTGTTAGGTAAGCTCAAGATACATAAGGCATCTGGGCCCGATGACCTGAATGCCAGGGTACTTAAGGAATGTAGTGCTGAAATATCTCCTGTGTTGGCCTTTATCTTCAATCAATCACTTGCCCAGGGCACTGTACCAGATGACTGGCGACAAGCAAATGTAACCCCGGTCTATAAAAAAGGGGAAAAATATGATGCAGCAAATTATAGACCAGTGTCGCTAACATGCATCTGTTGCAAAACCTTGGAGCATATATTAGTAAGCAACATCAACAAGCACTTAGCCTTTGAGAGCATTCTTGCTGACTGTCAACATGGTTTCCGGAGTCAAAGGTCTTGCGAAACGCAGCTTGTTCAATTTTACCATGACATTGTGAGCAATCTGGATGGGGCCATAAATCGTGGCCACAAACAGACTGACTTTATCATCATGGACTTTGCTAAGGCCTTTGACAAGGTACCTCACAGAAGGCTATTACATAAACTGGAGTACTATGGGATAAGAGGATCCACGCATAGGTGGATTAGCTCATGGCTCTCTGGGCGCTCACAACAAGTTGTACTTGATGGCCAAGCGTCTGATCCAGTCCCTGTTTTATCTGGAGTCCCCCAAGGTTCGGTCCTTGGACCGGTCCTTTTCTTGGTTTTCATTAATGATCTCCCCGATAATATCAGGTCATCGGTCCGTTTGTTTGCTGATGATTGTGTCCTGTATAGGAACATATATTCTCCTTCTGACTGTCTTATTTTACAAGATGACCTGGATCAACTTGCACAGTGGGAGGCCAATTGGCAAATGAAGTTCAATGTGGCCAAATGTCACTCAATGAGAGTGTCACGACACCCTCCGGACAAGCAAATTAAGTTTGACTATACTCTTCACCAGCAAGTTTTGGAGCATGTTCAATCCGCCAAATATCTTGGTATCACCATCACTGACGATCTTGATTGGGGTCAACATATCTCAGAGATTACATCTAAAGCAACTAGGACGTTGGGATTCCTTAGACGGAACTTGGCTTTTGCACCTAGGCAGACAAAGGATGTTGCATATAAAACATTGGTTCGCCCTCAACTCGAATATGCATCACCCATTTGGCACCCCTATGTTAAAACTCAGACTCAGCAGGTGGAGAAGGTGCAGAGGACAGATGCTCGATGGACCTGTAGGCGATGGCAAAATAGAAGTAGCGTCGGTGACATGCTTAATGAGCTAGAGTGGCCGTCCCTGGAGGCCCGTCGTGAGCAGTCCTCTTTAACCTTCTTCTACAAGATACACTCTGATTCAGTGTCTATTGATAAAGATAGGTACTTGACCCCTGTAACACTGTCGACCCAAACAAGGGCATCAAAATTAAATGACTCACAATATCGTAGATACCAGTCCTATAGTGATGCCCTGAAGAACTCGTTTTTTCCTAGAACTATTCCCCAATGGAATAGTCTTCCCTCCTCTGCGGTGAATGCCAAGTCCGCAGAAGAGTTCAAAGCCCGCACAGTGTAAGATTTGGTCTCAGAGGTATGCGTTTTAGGATACCTCTGTTATGCAGATTGTAAATAGTTTTAAGGACGCATCCAGTGCCTCTCTTCTTTTTTTTTCAGCTAAATTCTAAATTTAGCCACCCAATCAACTGAGGTAATGGCCAGATATGACCAACTCAGTATAAGAAGATAGATAGATAGAAGGGAACTCATTTTTGATTTTTATTTGTTCACGTGATGGTGACAGCATTACGAAATCATGCCTATATAAATTCAATGTAAATTTTAACGCAAAATAAATAAAATAAAAATAAATAAAATACAAAACAAAAAGATAAAACGAAAGTTTTATGCTGAAAATTGGGAAAGGCCGCCTATTTCTGCTCTAAAATATAGATTGTGGGTACATGTTAGGTCGCATCAGCCAGATGGTTCTAACGTACACCCATATTCGACATTTCAAAGTAAATCTAAGAAAAGTAATGTTAACTTCTGTAAAACTCGAATTTAGTATATAAAAAGAGGACTCAATGGGAGCGGAATTCGATAGGGCGTGTGTTTTTATCACGGAAACAAACCTTTATAATTTTGCACCCCTCCCCACGCCAAACAAAAACAAGAGGGCCATGATGGCCCTGGATCGCTCACCTGATCCATAGAGTAACAAGTGGGCCCCGGGCAGGGCCATTATTGACCCCAAGGATATAATGTGCATAATGTTGTGGGTGGTCTAAAAAGGTGAAGCTTCATACCAAATATTAACAAAGGCTATAATTGTCCACTAGCTGAAGCTCCATACCAAATATCAAAGACATGGGCCTTGCAGTTTCAGAGATGATTTTTAAAGATTTCCCTATAAAAGTCTATATAAAATCAAATGGTCTCGGGGCGGGGGCATTTTTTGCCCCAGGGCTATAATTTGAACAATCTTGATAGAGGTCCACTAGATGAAATTTCACACCAAATATCAAATACCTAGGCCTTGTGGTTTCACAGAAGAAATTTAAGATTTTCCCTATATAAGTCTATGAAAAACCAAAGGGCCCCGAGGCGGGGGCATTTTTGGCCTCAGGGCTATAATTTGAACAATCTTGGTAGAGGTCTACTAACTGAAGCTTCATACCAAATATCAAAGACCTAGGCCTTATGGTTTCAGAGAAGAAGATATTTCATGATTTTCCCTATATAAGTCTATGTAAAACAAAAGGGCCCCGGAGGGGGGGGGGGAGCATTTTTGGCCCCAGGGCTATAACCGGAACAATCTTGGTAGAGGTCCACAAGATGAAGCTTCATACCAAATATCAAAGATCTGGGCCTTGCCGTTTAAGAGAAGCCGATTTTTAAAGATTTTCCCTGTATAAGCCAATTTAAAACCAATATTAAAACCAAAGGGCCCCGGGGCTGGGGCATTTTTGGCACAAGCACTATAATTTGAACAATCTTGGTAGGGGTCCACTAGATGAAGCTTCATACCAGGGCCTTCATACCAGGGCCTTGCTGTTTTAGAGAAGAAGATTTTTAAAGATTTTCCCTATATAAGCCCATGTAAAACCAAAGGGCCCCGGAGCGGGGGCATTTTGGGTCCCAGCACTATAATTTGAACAATCTTGGTAGGGGTCGACTAGATGAAGCTTCATACCAAATATCAAAGACCTGGGCCTTGCGGTTTCAGAGAAGAAGATTTTTAAAAATTTTCCCTATACAAGCCCATGTAAAACCAAAGGGCCCCGGGGCGGGGGCATTTTTGACCCCAGCACTATGATTTGAACAATCTTGGTAGGGGTCCATTAGATGAAGCTTCATACCAAATATCAAAGACCTGTGCCTTGCGGTTTCAGAGAAGAAGGTTTTTAAAGATTTTCCCTATATAAGCCCATGTAAAACCAAAGGGCTCCGGCGCGGGGGCATTTTCGGCCCCAGCACAATAATTTGAACAATCTTGGTAGGGGTCCACTAGATGAAGCTTCATACCAAATATCATAGACCTGGGCCATGTGGTTTCAGAGAAGAAGATTTTTTAAGTGTTCAGTGAAAAAAAAATCTATTTTTGGCTCCTGTGACCTAGCTGTGCAACGGACCGGAACCATTTGAACAACTTTGAAAGGGGATAGCCTAAGGATCATTCCTGTGAAGTTTGGTCAAAATCCCTTCAGTGGTTTAGGAGGAGATGTCGTTTAAAGAAATTGTTTACGGACGGACGGACGCACGACGGACGAAAAGTGATCCCAAAAGCTCACCTCGTCATTACATGACAGGTGAGCTAAAAAAAAAACACACACACAAAAACTTAAATTCTTGGCTTTACATAGGTATAGAAGCCTCAGTGGTGCAGTGGTTACGCTACTCGCCTTGTAAACCAGGGATTGCAGGATCGATCCCGGGCTTCTCCAGACTTTCGGATGAGTCTTTAAACCGAGGTCACGTCTCCGTATGACCTTAGCTGTTGGTGGGACGTAAAACTAAAACTCACTCACTCACTTTACATAGGTATACATCATTTTTCTTATCAAAACAGATTTGGGGTCATCGTTAGAACCGCCTCAACGAGACGGTAATGGTCATAGCGATAGTAATGTGGATTATGTGTTGGTCAAGAGGCGATGTGATGGTCATCTAGTAGCTGGAGTAGATTTGTCAGCATTCCAGACTGTAATGGAAAGAAGAAGTAAAACAAAGATCAGGAATTGATACAATTAACTTACTCCACCCACAAAAGACACCAAAGGGAAAGAGTCTGCTGTTATCCTTGCAAGAATGAAGTTGTATTGAACTGCACAGGATGTGTAGTCGGTAGGTTTTCTTTAATCCCAAATCTTGCTAGAGCTTAGAATTAGATCAATTTACAATAATTGTCATTCTTATGATTTGTTGTATATCCGCTATTGGTATAAATAACGAGTACCCAGAATCCATGTCTAGAACAAGGGTATGAAAAACAACGTAATTTTTATCGTATATTTTCTTTTTATTGTTGTAGTATCCTCAATATAAATGTATCTGAATAGGCGTGATTTTGTGATGCGCTACCTCGTTTTATTGGACTGAACACCGCTCAGGTTTTGTTTGTTTGATTCGCGGTTTTACGTCCCCGTCAACACTTTTAAGGTCATTTTAAAATTTAGAGGCGTTGCTTCCTTTATGTGGGGCTTTGCCTCGACATTGGGGTTAGATTACATCCCAAACCCTGCCATCTGGTTGATATGTATGAACGGTCCAACTCGCACCACGATTCCTGGTCAGTTTTAATACTTTTAATCGGTTTTCCAGTATGCGTATGCGGTTGGTTTCAGCTCTGCGTGGAAGCATTAAGACATCACGATAAGTCAGTGCAACTAAGACACCTTTAAACCCCACTTTATACAAAGGAAAATGGAGTTTACAGGGGTATACATTATCTGCCTTTGGTTCAAGAACATAGATTGTGGGTAATCTTTAGAACCGCCTCATTGAGGCGATTCTAACGAGCACCCACAATCTATGCTGAAAGCAAAAATTATAAAAATATTACAATTTTAACTTAATATTTTTAATTCTGACACCATGTTGGACGCCATTATTTCACATGGACATGTTTCGCTATTGAGCCGAATCTTATTTCTTCAAACTCTGATGAGTGTGGGCCGCTTATGCCAAGAAATGGATCAGACTGTGGTCTGTGGAGGCACCTACTGCCCATCCGACTTGTAGCAGGATTTAGACGGGGGGGGGGGGGCGGTATAAATGTGTTTATATATCTTTTTGTTCCAGAAACAGCTATTCCTTCAGTTAAAATCTGTGCCAAGTGATGGCGCATTCACCACTCAGAATCTGAGTTTTCACATGTAGCTTGCAAAAGAGTTCAGTCAAAGATTCTCGCGGGTGTGTGTGTGTGTGGGGGGGGGGGGGGGGGGGGGGAACGGCATATATCGTTCCCCTGTAAACCAAAGCCTTACTTTATAAAAATAGTCGGGTTTAATAGGGTCGTATATTCTGAATGTTTTTTTTCCCACTCAACCATCAAACAGTCATTTGTCTGTTTATTTTTCCTTTTCTTTCTTTCTTCCTTCCTTTAAAAATAAATAAATAAACAAATAAATATTTTGAAGGTTTACAATTATCTAACATTATTTATAATAGACGTGTGTGAACTGTGATTACAGTGGCAACCTCAGGCAACCAACTGAAAGATATTTCATCACACTACACGCATTTAATTATAGTGCGTGTTAAATTGTTAACCGGAAGAAATTTTAATTTTATTGATTTGTTCTTGAATAAAATATCAAAATGAATTTGTAAAAAGTTTGGCATGTATTTCATTTTCATACCATTCCATATCAGCAATAGACATTTTTCAGTTTCGCATTTCATTCTCATGAGGGGCCCTAACAGTTATTGTGTAATTGTCATCTATACCAAATATCAAGGGTATTAACTTTGATTATTTATTTGTCCTAAGTGATATATTCTACCATATAAACATTAAAAACAACTTATATGACTTTAAATGGGCCAGCTATAGGTATATATGGGTAATTATCAGGTGAATTTGGGTAAATACAGTGGATTTGGGTTTTTCGACTCATCGGCGGGACACTGTAGGATCGACAGCGATATGACTTGGATAAAATGTGATAAACAATGTCATAATTAATGCGCTTGAAAGTAGTTCCGGCTGTTTAGTAACTGGCATGTTTTCACCACAAAATCAAATTGAGAATATTCATTTGAATCGCAATCCAAACAACAGTTCTATGCCACCACCTCCAATGCGGGTATCCACCTTCTAGTCAGGAGCAGGATAACCGTTGGATTCTTACTCTTATGATTAGGGTTGAACATGTGGTCACAGCCAGTTTATTTTGGTGACTGTGTCAATACAGAGCATTTGATATATAGTGACCAGTATCAGAGGCACACTATAGGGATTACTCTATAGTGTGCCGAGTCATATATAGTGACCGGTATCAGAGGCACACTATAGGGATTACTCTATAGTGTGCCGAGTCCTGATCACTCATGTACAGTTCGGTTACACTATCATGCTCCGCAGTTTGGTTGCTTTACTTGGTTAATGAGTCACTTTGTCCAGTGGGCGTGACTCTCTTTAGTCTCTCTTTTTTCTTCCAGTTTCGCCTTAACCCCATTAGGGGACACAGACAGTGTATATTACATACACTCCGGTTTTGCAGGATGAAAGCCTATACAGTAATCATGTAATTATGGTAGGGTTCTTTAACCTGTACAGGGGATGGTTCTCCCTGCACAGGGGGCCTCCAGGTAACGTCCCGATTCGAAGGACGGTGTACTTTATAACATTAATCCCTGCAAATGATGCCAGTGGAGTGTGTTTGGACACCGAAATTTTCACACCGCTGTCTGGGATCGAACCCAGGACCTCTAGCATCAGAGGCAAGTGCACTTACCACTCGGTGCAGTGACTATGTTGTTATCCAAGGAGTTCCATGGATCAACTACTCTGTATGTAAAGCAGTGCTTCCTCACGTCTGTATTTAAATTAACCTTGTGTAGTTTATGCTGATGACCTCTTAATTCCCTTAATCCCTCTACAAAAGAATTTATCTGGGCCACAGTGATATTCAATTCACCATATTTGCATTATTTGCTGGCTCCCAGCTTGCACATTGTCAATATTGGAAGAACAAGTAACCAGACCCCCTGATAAAGGTCAGGGGGGTCTGGTTACCTGTTTTTCCAACACCTATACCTTCAGACTAGGAACCAGCAGATAATGCAAATAAGGTGAATTCCTGATGTAAAATTTTGTATGTTTCAACAGATCTACATGTTTTTTTTTTCTTTCTTCCTAACTTTCTATAACTGGTGGATCTGGACACAATGCTAAACTGTGGTAATGGCCAAGTATGACCGACTCAGTATATGAAGATAGATAGATAAGCAGCGCCTTTTGTAACAAATCGATATCTTTTTTTTTAATGAGGCGTGGATAATGTGTAAGGGCGTGAGGTCTAACCCTTGCGGTTGTGGCCTCGCTGGGGTAAATTTTGAGATGCTAAGTCCAGCAACGGAAGGTCAGGTGGTTTTTCTCGGGTATTCGCCCTTCTCTAATAACCATAATTGAAATAATTTGTAGCAAGTGCGGTCCACATAATTTTGGAAGAGCAATGAAAATAAGTTCTGAAGTAAGATCCTTTGGAAGCAAAGAATACACCAAATAAACGAAAATAGCAGACTCGGTTTTATTGAGTCTTTAAAAACTCTTGTTAATTCGGGAACAAGACAATTCATCGACACGGTTTTTGGAAACAATTCATCGACACAATTGAAGACAATCAACGACACTTTTTGAAGACAATTCATCGACACATTATTATGTTGAAATTATACACAAGTTGATGAAATGAAGACACTGTTTTGAAAATAAAATGATCTATTATCACGTTTATGATCAAAATAATGAATTTAGAAAAATAATTCATTCAATATTTGGGCTTATTGACCATTTTAACCGCATAAAAGAAAATGTATACGGAACTTGGTCAAATATTATTCAAAACTTTCATAATCAAAGTAAAAAAGATGAAAAGTGAAGCTGGATTGTGAGTTACATGTATGTTTGCATTTTTCCTCTAAATTTTTGTTGTTCGAATTTTGATAATAATGCAGAACGCGGCGTCTGGTCAGGGTCTACACTGTTTTCAAAAAGTTCAGCTATTTTCCCAAACAAATTAAGTTGAAAACACAACCTGACAACCCTACATTTTTAAATGGACTCATGCTATACATGTATATAAGGAGGAGGCTTCCATTTGGTACAAAAAGAGTTAAACTGAACTTTTACCCCTAAAGTGGGATAAGTCCTATGGTGTTTATATTTCGTAATTAATTCGATTTGCTAGAGTGTGTAGTCATGTTACTGACTTCAACACTCGTAAGAAATTATAAACGGCTAAACTTCTTAATCAGGGTTATCGGTACCATAAACTACGCAAAGCTTTTTCAAAATTTTATAGACGCCATTCTGTTTTAATTTAAAAATTCTATATTGGACTTAAATCTCTTCTGCAACAAGGTCTATCGGAACCCGAATTTTATGGTGACTTAGTATATAAATTCAGAAAAATATTTAACCACAATGACTTTAGCACCCAATTTCGTAAAATCATGCTTCGATATAGAAAGATTGGGTACAACGTGGATATTATACGACAGACTGCATGCATGGTAGTTAACCCAATCACGGTTGGCAACTTTGCTTCCCTCTTTAATTGTACGCCAGTGGGTCAGGCCTCAGATTCTATGACGGTTCCCACGTAAAGGCTTATTGAGAATTAGAGAGATCTAATTGAAGGTAATGTTGGTTGGTGCCTGATGCTCTGTCTCTGGTCGGGCCCATCGGAGTCTAACTGTTGGTTTTCTTTTGCTCCAGCATTTCAGTGGTTTCTTGCTGTCGAGTCCTCAACGTTGTCTCACCTCTGTGGTTCTTTGATTATTTGTGTTCACGGAGATGTGCACTGATGAGTTAGGAGGCCTTCATGCGGACTGAACAATTTATTTGTCTAAACGCGACAGAAGTAAGGGCGAGGATTGTGGCCACGTAAAATCGATTTAAGACCCCCAGTGGAAATCTTTCCACTGACCGTTCCAAGGCGGTTCTTCTGTGGCGATTTATTTATGTTGTTGTTTGTTACTTACTGTGTGTATCACTTGTGTCTTTTTATTTTGGATGGCCATATGGCCATTTTGTGGGAAAGTAATTGTCCTTATGGCCTTCTTTTGTTTAGGTTTCCATTATGGTCTGGTCGCTTAATGTTTGTATTTCTTTCCCTTTGGTGTCTTTAATGGGCGGAGTAAGTTAATTGTATCGATTCCTGATCTTTGTTTTACTTCTATTTTTAATCAAGGTCCATCGCATGGGCATATTATCTAGATGATAATCCACTGACACGGTTTATATCTCATGATCAGAATTAGGTATCTAAATGCGAATTGTACAAATCTCGAGGCTAAATTATCCTTCAATTCCAGTGGTCGTACTATCAATACTGCCACTACATAGCAATCAGCATCCTAAAAGCTACATGCTATCAGATCAGATCAGATCAGATTTGTTACTGGTGACACGTCAAATGACATTCATACACCAGGAATTACTTTGAGACAGCTCCCCGACAGTCACTTTTTTTCGACTTCAAATCAGACGAGGCAAACTATTGCGGTTAAAATGGTCAATAAGCCAAAATATTGAATTATTTTTTTCTAAATTCGTAATTTGATCATAAACGTGATAATAGATAATTTTATATTCAAAACATTGTCTTCATTTTATCAGCTTGTAATTTCAACATAAAAAAGTGTCGATGAGTTGTCTTCATTTGTTTCGATGAATTGTCTCCAAAAACCGTGTCGATGAATTGTCTCGATTCCGTTAATTCGTAGCGGTGTGTTTAAAGGGGAACAAGACAGTTCCCCGACACATTTGAAGACAGTTCCCCGACACTATTGTTCATTGTCAAATGACCTGTGACTGATAACTATAATTGGCAATTAGTTCCCAGACACTTTTGAAGACAGTTGCCCGGCACTATTGTTCATAGTTCATAGTCTTAATGACCTAAATGGGCCACAAGGGCATCAAAATTAACGACTCACAATATCATAGATACCAGTCCTATAGTAGGTAGTTCAGATGATTTTTTAATATTAAGCAAACCCATATAAACTATATATCATTGGAAAGATCTATTTAAATCCAGGAGAAATATGTCTTTCTTCTTTGATTATATCTCCATTTGCCTCAGTAATGGCCTTTGCAAGTTCGGTAGGGTCAGTAATTTATTCTGCCGAAAATGTGCTTTCTGCCAATATATTTAATAAAAAGCTTTATTACTATCTGTAACTTTCATAAAACCCTATAATCTGCATATCATTTTAAAGATTTATATAATAGCAAAACAATTCTTTAAATTTTTATTGAGTATCACCCTATTTATTAGAGTTATGGCCCTTGTAAGAACCCTACCCCAATAAATTTCATGTGGCGGAACTTCATTTTTTTCTAAATTCTGCAGTATAGAACTATTTGTAGAACTATAACTGTTCAGTTATCACTAACCCATATAAACTGTACACCATTCTAGAAATCTATTGAAATACAAAACAAACATACAAGTTTTCCTGGATTATCACTCCATTTTCAGAGTTATAGCCCCTGTCCTTCCATGTAAGCAATGTCGAAATTTCCTTCCGAAATCGTGTCTTTTTTTTCAAATAAGTACCCACACTGTAGTCATTTACTGTTTCACACAGACCCCAATAAACTGTGTATCCTGTGAACTGTTTTAAAAATCTATTTGATTCCATTCTTAAAGTGAATGGGAACACCTGGAAGATTTTTCTGCCATTTTTACAAGGCAGACAACTTTTGTGACTTCATGTTAGCTTTCCTGAAAGCTGAACCCCTCCAAAAGAGGGGTCTATTCTTAAAGGAAAGAATTTGCTCCCCAGAGGGAGCAAATTATTACCTTTAATAGAAGACTCCTACTGAGAAGGGAGGCATTAACTCAAATGACAGAGTTGCCTCCCCTGGAGGTGTTCCCATTCACCTTAAGAGTTAGACCCTTGCAATTACTAAATGAACTGAAATATATACTGCCAACATTATTGTTTTCCAATATACTGTTACAAGCAACTCAAATATAAAATCTGCTCCAAAACAATGAAAGAAGCTCACTTGTCAATTTAGTATATGGATGTCTCCTCTTTCCAGGTCATCGAGCAGCTTATATGTATAAATGGCCTCGTCTTCAAGATATGTCAAATTGAACCACTTTTACCTGTGGGAGATGTAAAGTAAAGTTTTTCTGAAAGACTTGCATTGTCACCTTGCATAATTCTGAAGATAATGGGAAATTTTATCATTATTAATAGAAGAAAATCTTTCTTATTTCTTTTTAAAAGGTTTCCACATTTATGTAAAAAAAATGTTATCATTTTGGTCTCATTGATCTGACAGCCAGATGATTGTGATGATTTGGGGAAGATTACAAACTTTGTTTTACTTTAATATCATTATCTATGATGTAATTACATGAAGACCTGCTAAATAACTTTCTTAACATGTCATATGTTTAGAGATATGTTCAATTTTTAAAAAGAGTATTAATATATTTAAAACTGTCCTCCAACACGATGCATTGATAGCTATAATTAACTGTAAGGCCTAAACAAAATATATGTGTGGTTCCTATTACATGCCAAAAAAAAATTAGGGTAGGTAGGCAGGGATAACATTATAAGAGTTTACAAAGACAAATAGTGCAAAAATCTATAAAAAAAAAAAAAAAAAACATTGCATATTTTCACCCAAAAGGGCCAAAAAATGGTCAGGGTAGGGTGGAAAAGTTAGGGTAGGTAGAGAAAACGGAACCACACATTTATTTTATTTAGGCCTAAAGAAAAATTACTTCTTAATTATACAGTTATACTACATGTATATTATAATAACTGTCACCTGCACAGCAAATACGAGGTAAAGCATTTGGGTACATCACGTTAACAAGTCCATGTAATGAGCACCCTGGTAAATCCCACCCTATATAGGGAAAAGTGGGGTTTACAAGGGTATACATTATTTTCTTAGTTCTGCTCCAAAACATAGATTGTGGGTACTTGTTAGAACCGCCTCATCGAGCACCCACAATCTATGTTTGGAACAGAAATAAGAAAATATCGCAATTTTTCATCGGAAAAATGGCATTTTAGAGCCATTAAACATTTCCCATTTTTGCATGGGTATGTTAGCGTAATGATGTACAGTGTTACATGAAGTGTGTCTATATCTACAGTGTAGGTGCTTGAAACTACAATCTACAGTGTAGATGCTTTAAACTACATGTGCATGCATTTCAATTTAGCAGATTAAATGGAATAAAAGAAAAGTTTGTGACACAGATCCACAAAAAACTTTCACAGCTTGACATGTAAAGAGCTCGAGACAACTCATGACAACAATATTATCTGCTGCCAGCAATAAAAGGCCCAGATCAGACTGAAAAGCCTTTCAAGAAGTGAGAAGGTGACATGAGCCTAGTCGTGTGAAAACCTGGATAAGTTTATCTAAGCAGCAAACAACAAATGAGCTGATCGGACTGTGCAGGCTGATCTGCGTCATTGTTTGCATATGACATTGGCTGGTTTTCTTGTGACGTGGCTCAATTACTTCTGAAGATGAAGATACCGGAGATATAACTCTACCCTGGAACCACTTGTGCCTGCCTCCAACGTCGAATTTATGCCGCATCTCTTTTCCAACAACGATATGTTCTTCTGCATCTGGTGCTGTTCTCGAACCTGCATCCTTAATCAATTTACATACATTATCTGTTAACTCTTCTACAGAAAGCTGCCTTTTATCTTTAGAGAAATTGAGTAATCCTTTATCCTCTGGTTGTTGTTGAAACACAAACTTACGAAATCTCACCTGAGTTTTTAGGGCTTTTATTTTTTCACTCTTTGAATCATATAGGTTAAGCAGCCTTTTCACTTGCTCCTCTGACTGCCATAGACCATGATCAACAATCTGATCTGAGTATTCCTGTAGTTTCCGTAACTTCTCTGTTCTGAGGGCTTCAGCTTTTTCTTGCTTACGAAGTGTCTCCTGCCTTCTGAATTCAAGAATATTTTTATGTCTTTCTTGAAATTCCTTTCTTATAGATTTAGCTTCCTTTCTTGCTTCAGACAGAATTTTCTCTACATCTTGTTCACATTTTCCATTTAACCAGTCACTTGTTTTGTTCTTGCTGAACATAACGTAAGCTCTGTCTCTGGTCGGGCTCATCGGAGTCTAACTGTTGGTTTTCTTTTGCTCCAGCATTTCAGTGGTTTCTTGCTGTCGAGTCCTCACCGTTGTCTCACCTCTGTGGTTCTTTGATTTTTGTGTTCACGGAGATGTTGCACTGATGAGTTAGGAGGCCTTCATGCGGACTGAACAAATTATTTGTCTAAATCGCGACGGAAGTAAGGGGGAGGATTGTGGCCACGTAAAATCGATTTAAGCCCCCCAGTGGAAATCTTCCACTGACCGTTCCAAGGCGGCTCTTCTGTGGCGATTTATTTATGTTGTTGTTTGCTACTTACTGTGTGTATCACTTGTGTCTTTCGGTTTTGGATGGCCATATGGCCATTTTGTGGGAAAGTAACTGTCCTTGTGGCCTTCCTTTGTTTAGGTTTCCATTATGGTCTGGTCGCTTAATGTTTGTATTTCTTTCCCTTTGGTGTCTTTTATGGGTGGAGAAAGTTAATTGTATCAATTCCTGATCTTTGTTTTACTTCTACTTTTCACATGATAAGATACTAACATTTGGTTTGTTCTTCATCAACCCATCTATGTACCCAAACACACTCTGAAAACTTATTATGCTTAGGAGTACCTTTTGTCCTATCATATAGAACTGAATCCCTTCCTATATTGCTGTATTTTCCTCCATCTAAATGGTCTTTGTACAACTTCTCACTCAGTTTCGCTAACGCAGGCAAGAGTATTTCAAGATGAGTTTGAACTAAATGGTCATACTCAAATTGAGCCAAGAGAGCATCTAGAAAACAGTCTTCATTAACTGGGGTGTGGTCAAAGGGAAGAATGTTTCCTTCCATACAGTCTGTTAGATGCAGGGCTGCATGATTTAAGGAGGTCACCAACTGTTGGTACTTTGCTGACATGTCCAGAATATGAATGCTTTTGTCTTCTATCAATGTCCATAAAGGAGTGCTGACAAATTTGGATATTAATCCAAGAGCCTTGCACCCAGCTACCAAATTCAGGAATTTTCAGTTCATGCAATACAGCTTGTAGGAGTCTATTATTTCCCACTCTGCCATTCAAAAACTGAATAAACTGATTTTGTAAGAAAAACACATGGTCTGCGTTTGCAAACAGAATGTTAAAGCGATTTCCTCTGAAAGGTGCTTACGGTAGAGAATGAAGTTTGTACTGCTTTAAAAAGGGTTGAATGTATGATACAAATTCTAGATGACAACCACTTTTCTCATCTCCGCCTTTAGAAAATGCCTTAGAACATGTTCTGATCAGTCTTACAGTAGCAGATTCTGTCTTCTTAACAAAGGACTTGTCATAAGCTGGTGCTGACTCTTGATTGAAAAGACCTTTCTCACTCTCAATTAAACTATTATTTGCACTTTCTGCAAAATGCACCAAGCCACAGGAAAACACAAGGATATTTCAAGCTTCAGCCTTTTCTTCATCTGTGAGCTCATTGAAGCCATCTTTCATGATGGGAACTTCATCTGTGAGCTCATTGAAGCCATCTTTCATGATGGGAAGAATCTCTAAACGGGCACTTTCTATCAGTTCTCCAAATTTAAGTTCTGTAGCTGCACGATCACTTACTCTTGCAGTTATGTTAGCTAGGATTTGTCTGGACTTATCACTACCAGCATGGCATGCACGATCAATATCTCCTAATATGTCTTGAAATGTATTAAACACATTTTAGGCAGCTTTAGTTTCAATCTCACGCAGTCCTAGCACCCATTTTCGACCATCTACATCTGTGCAGTGCATCCCCTCCATTCTTTTTTCATATTTAGTTGTTTCATCACTTAATAATGTAAGATTTTCCTTCTCATTAAATTCTTCTCCAATTTGTTTTTGAGATATTAAACGTCTTTGTACATTTAAACTATTAATAGTACTTTGACTTGGCAAATGACTAACTTTTTTTACCGACTAATTTACATACAGCTGAAATCACCTCAGGAATTTTTCTGTAACTTACATGGCATTCTAACAAATCAAATATTGTTCTTTGCAACTCAAAAGAGTACTTATAACCGTCAAATGTAATGACATCTTCATTGTTATTAATTATTTACACAGTCTATTAGCCATTCTCTCTCTTCTTCTAATTCTTGTTTTTCTGTATGCAGTTCTTTTATTAACTGTGCCTGCCTGTCAGTTTCATTATTCAGTCTTATGATCTCATTGTTTAAATTAGCAACTTTTTCATTTTCAATTCTGAGCTTCCTTTTTAAGTTATTACATGTTGTTTGAAAGTATGTATATTTTAACTTAACTCTTTTCAAAGATAACTGTTTCTGCTTGACTTTTGAACAAAGAAAACTATTGTTTTTTTTTCAAAACTTTGTTTCTTGTTTGCAAATTCACAACCTTTCTTTGTTTTTCAATTACAAAATTTTCTTCTACCTTCCTGAGTTCATTTTCATATTGATGTGTTAATTTTATTTTTTCTGCTTCAACTGTTTTTATTTTCTTAGTCTTTTCTTTGTTTCCAATTTCAATGATACGTTTAAGTTTATTTTGTCTGACACATTTACTTTCTAATTTCTCTTTTTCAGCAGACAGTTGATGAACTTCAGTTCCTAAGCTTAGTGAAGCACTATATAATGATTCTGCGATAGTCCGTTCATTTCTGCCTGTCTGAAGAAGTTTAGGCTTGTGGGGGTGAGAGTTGAGGTTCGGTTCGGGGAATTTGTAGTCTTCATTATTCAAGCTCTCGATAGCCTCCGAGTAATTTGGTCTCTTCTTATTTTTATTTAATTTGCTGTATTGTTGTTTAATATTTTCTACACTTTTTATAATGGCAATGTCACTTGCAATGGGTAACTTATGTTTTTTTAGTATTTCTATAAATTGAGTTTTAGTATTTAACACCCCTTCTCCTGTATTAATTTGAAATTTTTTTTTTCTTTAATTTCTCTGAGCTCATTTTTGTCTTTTTTAGTTCTTTTTTCAACTGTTTAATTTTTTCAATAAACATCTGATTCACTTCTTTAAGACATTTATTTTCTGCTAATAGATCCCAGAAATGATTATCCTGAAAAAAAAAAAATAGGTTTAGCTTAAGCATCCGAGTAAATAATGTGGAAGTGGCTAGCCATACGGGTCCGTACGAGTAGCCTCGAGTCTACCTGTACGTTCCATATGGGTAGAATTGTGTCTACCCGTACGGCTAGCCAATAGGGGTGGTTTGGCTAGCCGTACGGCACTTTATTTTTGTATTCCTTGAACTATACCTTGACCATTATAGTATTTATATAGGTGTCATTGTTTTGAAAGAAACATACTTTCACGTTGAAATAAGTGTTTGCAATCCAAAATAGATCTCAAAACAAATGTAATTGCCGCTGTTTTGTGCTCAGTTTTGGTACCGCAATTTTGGAAGAGTTCGTTTTTAAACTGATAAATGTGCGTCGTTTTGCCAACACTGAAACGTGTTTTCATTTCTCATTTACATCTTATCTAAATCATCATATAAATGATAAAAAAATGGACAATAAAAACTATCACACCTTAAATATGACTTTGACCGTGACGGCAATTGTTTGTACCGTAGATACACAATGAATGAGACACATTTACAGAACAGGCTCCGCAGAAAGTTTTTCACACTTCATTCCGGGGTGTAAATAGCATTTAGTTATTTTGAAAATTGCAGATTGAATTATTGTATTTATATTTCAACAATACGTCTTCCATATCAAAGATATGTAAATAAAAACATAAGCTGTTAGCTGAAAATATTGCGACGCAACATAACATATATACCTCCAGCGTTCCTTCTAGAGATACCCTTACCCGCCAAATTATTTTTTCTTTATTGCTATTCGTATATATTTTCTCGATATTTCAGTCATATTTGACAAAAAAGCAAATCATCGTGATTTAAGGAAGGTATGACAGACGGATGGACGGACGGACAGACACCGGAGGGTATAACATAATACCCCGCCACTATCGTGTGGTGGGGTATAAAAAGGGGGACGCCTGTTGTTGGTATTGAAATGATGAAATGTGATGAATCTGGCATCATTTTAAATATTTCTCCATAACATCATGTGTTGTAGGTTATTAGAATCGCTTGGCAGAGGCCATTCTAATAGATGCCCCACTAATTAAGTTGTTTTTTTTTTATGGAGAATTGACAGTAATTAAGGCCAAGAAACTCTCATTATCTGGTCTGTTGTAAAAGCTTTTTCGAGTTCTGATATGTTCATGTAATGCACCTCTCTGCATCTTTTATATAATTTGCTTTCCAACTTTGACAGAATTCAAAACTTAAAACTAGTTAAGCAGATTTTTTACAAACTGTACTGTTTGAGGTACTATCATATGTGTGTATATTTACGAAGTTAATGTTATTTACAAGTTAGAAGCTGATTGTTTACAGACAAGTGAAGGCTATCCTAAATCTTCAGTTTACCTTTTTCTGCGACGTCTTGTGTGTCAAACTTAAGGGACTGAAAAAGAAAAGGGGATCTTAGTCTTGTGGTTGACCAGTGCTTAATATAGAGCACAGCCAGTAACCTTTGAAGCAATAGCTGGGACTGAACTATTGTAACAAGAAATCAGCCGGATGGCTAGGTCGCGTCTGTCGGGCCTTGTCCCAAAATTAGGTCAAGGTGGTCCAAATGGACAAAGTCAGTGGACCATGAAATACTGGTCAAAGTCATGAAGTCATACTCTGCTGATGGAATACATGCCATGGATGAAATGTATGCAAGGTTTGATAATTGCTGGTCTAACCGTCCTCCGGATAGGGACTTGAACTCTTAGGCTGACGCCAGGAATGATGCAAATTAACAAAGTCACTGGACCGTGAAATATAGGTCAAGGTCATGAAGTAATACTATGATGATGGAGGATGTCCAATGATGAAGTGTATGCAAGGTTTGATGATTGCTGGTCTAACAGTTCTCAAGATATGGACTTGAACACTAGGGTCGACGCCAGGGTTGACGCAAATTGATTAAGTCACTGGACCGTGAAATATAGGTCAAGATCATGAAGTAATACTATGGTGATGGAGGACATACCAATGATGAAGTGTATGCAAGGTATAATAGTTCTCAAGATATGGACTCGAACATTAAGGTCGACGCTAGGGTTGACGCAAATGTTGACGGACGGACGAACACACAAACGAACGCACGAGCGAATGGACGGAAAACCGGACGCCTATATCGTGTCCGCTAACAGACGCGACAAAAATGATTTTATGACCAATGCTTGACCTAAGGATCAAACCCTTGACTAGTTTTGCATCCATTTAAACTGACATTAGGTAAATATTATTATGAAATGCGGATTTTAAGTTTTAAAAGCTACCTTATATTGTGTTTTATAACTGATGAATGTTATCTTAAACTCTAAGACATCCTAACAAGAATAATTGAAATAATCCTGAAATTTGAAAATTGTATCTCTACCATTGCCTAAATAAATGAGTCCAAATTATTTCAAAATAGTTCTTTAGGATCAGTCTGACCTGGGTCTACACTATTTGCTCAGACCCAACTCATCTGTCTGAAAACTTTGCCGGGATAATTACAGTATTAAGTGATGGAAAAAATTGAGCCGCACCGTGACAAAACCAACAATGTGGTATATGAGCCCAGCAAAAACTCAGATCAGCCTTGGTGCAGCTAAGTATGGTCAGTATCTTCGCTGTGCACTCCCCCAGGTATTAGACTTCCTGCCTTGCCGTGGCCCTGGGGGCTCAATTCCCACTGGGCACTTGCCGCTGTGGTCTTTGTGCCGACTGAGAAGAGCTAAAGGAAGTACCACCCGTTTGCCGTGGGTGGCGTCCTGTAAGCCGGAAGAAGGGATCCTGGAGGTTGAGGGTTACCTGAGGTGGCGGTGCTTCAGGTACCCAACACGCCTCTTTGGCCTGGCTTTTCGGTGTAGACGGGTGGCCGTGCGGTCCGGCACGGTCAATCGGCTGGTCACGCCGAGCCCTAGAGATACCACTTTGCTTTCTCTTCAACTCTTTTTGTATCTTTCCTGATACCAACCATATGCCCATTTACCTTACCCTTTTCTGTCTTTTTATCTCTAGAAGGCGGTGGCTAAACGGATCAATCGTGTAGGCATTTTGTTTATACGAGTATATCTCACGTGTATCTCTAACACCTGCGAGTTGGATAACCACTCCATTATGGTGTTCCCTTGTAGGGCTCCACGGAGGGCGGAGAGCACTTGGTACGAAACTTGGATTTTTTTTTCTCATGGCTCATGGAAAAAAACATAACCGCTACTACGCACCTAACCGCAACGCACCTAAACGTAAAAAAGACGAGGATTCATCCGAATCGGATGAACACAGTCAAAATTCCAGTCAGCAGTCAAGTCAACAATCAAGTCAGCAGTCTGCTGAACCAAACTTTGACAATGTTCCGCGTTTCTTGGTCGTCACGTCGCTTGACGATACACGAGCTGTGTCAAGCCTTTCTCCCTTTGTTATCGAGAAAAGTATTGTCGCCATAGCCGGACACCCAAAGAGTATTAAATCACTCAAATCAGGTGACCTTCTCTTGGAACTCGAGCGAAAACAGCAAGTTTTAAGCCTGCTCGCCACCAAACAACTCTTTGATCTTTCAGTAAAAATATCTCTTCACAACACACTAAACTCATCTAAAGGAGTGATTCGCAGTCCAGAACTGCGTCCTTGTTCAGACGAAGAGATCATTGATAACCTGAAAGATCAGGGGGTTATTGGTGTTCGTAACATCAAAGTCCGTAGAAATGGTGTACTAAAACCAACAGCAACTTATGTGTTGACTTTTAATACACCAATTCTACCCAAGAAAACCAAAGTAGCATATCTTTACATTAACGTAGAGGTATACATCCTAAAACCTCTTAGATGTTACTCTTGTCAGGCGTTTGGCCATCACGAAAGCAGATGTCAGAGGAAAAAACTCTGTCCTAATTGTGGTGAAGAAAAGCATGTTGATAATCACGTCAACCGCAAAAATGAACCCAAATGTGTAAATTGTGATGGCAAACATGCTGTTTTCTCCCGAGACTGTCCGGCATGGAAAAAAGAAAAAGAAATATTCACCGTCAAATACCAAAGGGGGATAACATTCCCAGAAGCGCGGAAAATTGTCGAAGAACGATACATAACACCAACCACCAGTTTCGCCAGCATCACAAAGGGTGCTGGTGTAAAATGTATCAGCTCCGCAACACAGACTGCTGAATCATACATAGCTGAACTGAAAAAATCTGGTGCATGGAGTAAACCCACTCCAGCACCACAAAGTTCAACCAGTTTATCAAGTGACGCAATCCAGGTTGCTTCGGATCGGTCGACAGCGACCGTACCGAAGCCAGCGCCGCACGTAAAAGAGAAACTCGAATCAGGTCGAACTAATAAGGGATCGGAAGATCCGAAAAAAAACATCATCAATTGTCTCAAAAACAGACAGACAGACAACGTAAAATGGAAAGAGACAATATTAAATTTCAGAACAGATTCGGATCTTTGAGTGATAGTGATATGGAGTTGACTGAAACTCCATCATCACCAAGTGGCAATAACAGATCCGAGGTCTGCCACACCACGAGCTGGTGGTAGCAGATCTATATCACCAATTGCACCTCCATAATAGTTTCTAGTCTTTAAATATCTCTCCTTAAAATGGATTTAAAACACAAAATAATACAATGGAATTGTCGAGGTCTTAAATCGAATTATAATGAACTCTTATTACTTATTTCGCTACTAACCCCATCGGTGTTTTGTTTGCAAGAAACTTTTTTAAAAACTGATGACAACATAGATGTCAGGGGTTTCAATACATACAACTATATCTATTCTCATGGTAACAAACCATCTGGTGGCAGCTCAATTTTTGTTAAATCATGTTTACCACAAAGAGAGATCAAATTAAAAACAGACCTACAAGCTGTAGCAGTATCGGTTTCTCTGGATAAAGAAACTTCAATTTGCTCTCTATATATCCCACCCTCATTTTCTTTAAAGCCCGAACATCTTGACTTATTGCTGAGTCAACTTCCATCGCCATATCTTTTAGTTGGCGACTTCAATGGTCACAATATTCTATGGAGCTGTAAAGATATCAATAACAGAGGAGAACTTGTCGAAGATTTTATTGCAAAGAACGATCTTTGCTTGATGAATGATAAATCTTATACATGTGTACTTACCTTCACCCTGCGACAGGTCATTTGTCTTCTTTAGATCTCTCTTTGTGTCACCCATCTCTCTTCTTGGACTATGACTGGTTTGTTCATGATGATCAGTGCGGAAGTGATCACTTCCCTGTTATAATAGAGAGCGTAAACGAACCAGATGAAGACTGTAACCAGAAATGGAAAATGAATAAAGCCGACTGGGAATTATTCCATAATTTATGTGAAGGAGTGTTATCAGTTGATCACTTAAATGAATCACCTGACATTGTTTCTGATTTCACAGATACACTTATTAATATATCAGAGCAATGCATTCCAAAGACCTCCACAAATACTAAGAAAAGCAAGCCTTGGTATAATAATGACTGTAAAGAAGCTATTAAAAAGCGTAAACAGGCTCTAAATAAGTTCTGCAAAAGTCCCACTTCAGAAAAGCTAAACGACGCAAAAGTTTTTAGAGCTAAAGCTCGGCGAACAATCCGACCTTCAAAACGAAAGTCATGGAGAGAATATGTCTCCAAATTGAACTACAAAACCCCCATTAAAAAGGTTTGGGATATGGTACGAAAAATTTCAGGAAAAACAAAGTCCTCTAGTTTTACACATTTAAATACTGAATTTGACACAATAGCTTCAACAAAAAAAAGATATTTCAGATACTCTTGGGAGCACATTCTTGAGAAATTCATCATCGCGTAATTATTCTGACACTTTTAGAAATTTCGAAAAGGACCAGGAGAAAAGAAAACAATATCCAAGTTGTCTTCAAAGAAGCATTCTAACGATATCAATTGAAAAAATGTCAAAAACTCTTCTTTTTTTTTGCCGAAGAAACGACAAATAATTCAAACAAACCCAAAATCACCAACATGAAAGAAGTTGTTTGGAAACTAAGCAGGGCGCATTTTTTTTTTTTTTTTTTTTATCTGGAATGCGAATTGTTACTTGTGTTGAAGGCTCCAGGGTAGCTTGCTTATAGTATGTTTTTCATTTTTCTTATTATTAAAGTAAAAGCTCTAAATTTATAGTAGAATTTGTTATTTAGATTATTTTGCTGTAAGTAGGATCAACTAATAAAATGATTCAGTTGACCAAAAAAGTAAAAAAAAAAATCAAATGCTCAAACTGAAAAAAAAAAAAAATTATGTTCCTCAGTCAATTTGAGCAATGTTTATTTTTCTTCAAGTAGATTATAGAAAACAAAAATTTTAGGTGGCTCAGTCAATTTGAGCAATGTTTATTTTTCTTCAAGTAGATTATAGAAAACAAAAATTTTAGGTGGCGACTAAGATAGGTTTGACTGTACTTAATTGTCAATTTTTAGCTCACTTTGGCCAAAATATGTTATTATTATTATTATTATTATTATTATTAAGCAAGCACCCCAGGGATAATGAAAATGTGCTTGCTTAGGTGCTTGCTTAATACAGGTGAATTGTAATGAATTTGCCTTTTTCGAGAACTAAATTCCCGCTTGCTTAAGATAGGTTGCTTGCTTAAAAGAGGTGGCGACTAAGACATGTTTGACTGTACTTAATTGTTAATTTTAGCTCACTTTGGCCTAGCTTAAAGAATGTTATTATTATAATTATTATTATTATTATTATTAAAGAAAAAGCTCCAAATAAACAGAAGAATTGTTATTAAAACTATTTGGCTGTAAGAAGGATTAACCAATAAAGAATTCAATTGACCGAATCGAAAAAATAAATGAATAATCCAATGCTCAATCAAATTGAGTAAAACATTTTTGAAGATCCTCAGTCAATTTGAGCAAAAAAAATAAGTAGCATACAGCAATTAAAGAAATATAATATTTCTTATGGATGCTCAACTGACTTAAGCATTTTTTACGAGTTGCTCAGACAATGTGAGCGCAAATTCTTAAAGCAGAATGGTCACATGTTAAGGAACGCTTGAGAGACGGAAAAAACATTTCAGGTTTCTAGGGTTGGGTTTGGTTTTATTAAAGGTTTAACGTCCCTTCAACGCTGTATAGGTCATGTTGGAGATGTTGCTTCCAGTTTCGTGGTACTCTTACCCGACATCTCGATGAAATGACATCTCGAGCCATTTCGCCAACTCGCACCGCTTTGCCTGGATAGGCTTAGATCCGCTAAGCGGTTTATCAGTACTCGTGTTTGGTCGGTTTCAGCTCTGCGTGGAAGCATCGTGCAGCCTATCTATTTCTTCAAGCCCCGATGGGCGGGAGCCGCCAGTTTTCAAGAGAAAAAGAAGTCAAGGCATCTTAAAAACGTACAGTGCATTCTTTCAAATATCTTAAATAGCCACTTTTCTGATATTTTTCTTATTATTTATGCGAACATGTCGTGGGTGCTCGTTAGAATTTACAGTAACTGTTGATTAAAACAATTTTGGGGACAGTTAATCAATATATCGCTATATGTCTCTCCATTCTTCGAAAAGGCTGTATTTATACTGCGTGAATCATTAACGTTTAGACTAGTAGAATGCCTATATATTTTTTTCAGGGTGATGGGGGTTTAATGTCGTTCATGGTTCTAAAGGATATGGCAGGGTATAAACTTAATTGACTAGTTGGTCAGTTGGCATGTCATTTAAAAGATTCAATTGTCTAACCATTATAACTACCTGTTTGTAGTTAATTTATTGTAATTTCGTACTGATTTTATGGCATTTAAAGATATTTAGGCCTTTGATGGGAGCTGTGGGTTAATTGTACAGATTCCTGATCATTGCCTTTACTTCTATTTTGCATATCAGAGCTGTTTTGTTTGTACCATGTGGTGGCTGTAAAAGGTCGTACATACATTAATGCTCTTATTTTTCCAATCCTCAGGAATTGCTTTTAGTGTCTCTGATGGGAGCTGTGGGTTAATTGTATCGATTCCTGATCATTGCCTTCACTTTTATTCTATATTTCTCGGATATTTTAGGCTTTTAGAGTTCGATTTTAGACTTTAGATTTTCCACTTTTACTCTTTATCCTATTGAATAGATTTATTAAGCCACGCCATATTTATCTATGAACAAATTATTAAATTACTAGATAAAAATAATGTAGTCAATGGGTTCACAATATGCACGGCAAACAGTGTAGATCCTGATCTCAATCAGTTGACTATTTTTTGTGTGTGTTTTGTAAAAACAAATGTCCTTTTCATTTTGAAAATTAAAACTATTTCTGTATTTTAGAAAGAGCTGCTAATTAGATCCATTAATTCTGATATTATCATTTTTCAGTTTATTTTAAGATAGGGGGATACAGTTTCGTTTTGAACATTTGCTCTGTTGGTTTAGCTCTGGCTTTACGTTGTGCTCGTTTCTGCTCAGCTTCATTGAATCGCTTTGCCTCATATTCACCCCTTCTGACTATGCCTTGCCATGCTGATTGTGAGGTTATAGCTATCACAAGAGTCCGATTCTTGATTTATCCCATTTTGCATCAGCCAAAAGCCCATCTTTTCTGTTGGAGCACATTTTGTTCGCAACCTTCTGGAAAGGTTTCACATCAAAGCGATACCTAATAGGGATTCCACTCAACATCCTGGAAAGCATCTGTGGGCATGGCAAAGAAATCATGCTTAGCAGTGTTGGATCTAGCCCACAGCCTTGCTTGATGGAGGCCGTTCCACGATGTTATGCATACCCAGTTCTAAAATGGACACCGGCAGTCATAACAGCGGTGAACTGCCTCCAAATTTCGCCATTATATTTTCCATCAAATGCTTTGGTAAGATCCATGGTCTGTTCCCGTCCCCGTTTGGATGCGACAAATATCAGACGATAATGAGGAAGATAATGGTGACATGTTCGATTCTGAAGAAGAAAAGGATTATCCATCAGATCCAAGTGATGATGATGACAAGTTGGCTTCTTTAAAAAGAATCCAAAGGAAAGGTCTGCTGCTGTCTAGTCAGCAGAATGAACAGAGCATTATCACAATAGTAATGATAATACTAATATACATAATAATAAACGTGCGTAATATTTGTGTTTTGCAAACATGACCACCCTGAACTATTCGCTTTAGAACCTTCAAATCAAGAATGATCAAATACCACTGTCATTTGGTGAACCGCTTTTATTTTTCAATAGCAGTCATACTTAAAACTAAGATGAGAAATTCTAAAGTTGTATAATTTGCATTTCCTGTTTTTAAACTTCGTTTTAGCTGAGACCTCAAAACAAACCAGTGGTAGAATTGGCAGGCAAGAAAAAAAAAAAGAGAAAGTGGCCACGGGGTCATGGATACCATCGGCAGATGCAACTATGTATTGCAAAGAACAATTTTTAAGCTTAAGACCTTGATCTCAATTTCTAAATAGTAAGTTTTTGACCTTGACCTGTTGACAGCAGTTTGAAGTTAAGTGTTGACGGACGCCCAAGCGTTGTCACCAAACAGTCAATATGTGATTTTTCGTAGACAGGACAGATCGTTATGTGTCACTTTTTTGTGTGACAGTCACTTAAAAATCTATTTGCTCTCATAAAATGAGCGTTAAATTGATAGAATGTATGACGGAAAAAATGCAAATGACTGTTTCGCAATAATTCTATAGAAACCAGCTCACAATCATTTTAAGACAGACAGAAGGACAAACAGATGGAAACCAGAGGACCAGTAGTCCTGAACCGCTCACCTGTCTGGTGACAATTTTCCTACTTAATTTCACTTAAATTGGCTCAGCAGTTTTGGAGAAAAAAATATCTGAAATATGGATCCTGAATAACCTTGGTCTAAGGCCAATGAATGACCTTGACCTTTCTCACCCATAGATCTTCATGTATTCAGTTACTTTACCTGATCTACAAATTTTGGTGACACTGTCTTCAATGGTTTCCTATAAATCCATTATTTTCACTTTGCCCCATGCAAAAGCCTAAGTCGGCAACTTTGAAATTGCTGTAAAATAGGTCAAGGTCAACCCAGGGTCACCAGTTGTACAAACCATGATGGGCCCCGAGTACCATATGCTACAAGCCAAGTTTCAAGGCCACTGGCGTTATGGTTCTGGAGAAGAAGATTTTTGAAGGCTTTTTACCATATATGGGCATGGCGGCCATCTTGGGTCTAAGGCCAATTAATGACCTTGACCTTTCTCACCCACAGATCTTCATGTATTCAGTTACTTTACCTGATCTACACATTTTGGTGACACTGTCTTCAATGGTTTCCTATAAATCCATTATTTTCACTTTGCCCCATGCAAAAGCCTAAGTCGGCAAATTTGACATTGCTGTAAAATAGGTCAAGGTCAACCCAGGGTCACCATTTGTAAAAACCATGATGGGCCCGAGTACCATATGCTACATGCCAAGTTTCAAGGCCAATGGCCTTATGGTTCTGGAGAAGAAGATTTTTGAAGGTTTTTTACCATATATGGGCATGGCGGCCATCTTGGGTCTAAGGCCAATGAATGACCTTGACCTTTATCACCCATAGATCTTCATGTATTCAGTTACTTTACCTGATCTACAAATTTTGTTGACACTGTCTTCAATGGTTTCCTATAAATCCATAATTTTCACTTTGCCCCATGCAAAAGCCTAAGTCGGCAAAGTTGACATTGCTGTAAAATAGGTCAAGGTCAACCCAGGGTCACCATTTGTACAAACCATGATGGTCCTGAGTACCATATGCTACATGCCAAGTTCTGGAGAAGAAGATTTTTGAAGGCTTTTTACCATATATGGGCATGGCGGCCATCTTGGTCACGCGATCCAGACCCCGCGAACAAACTTTCGTTCCCCCATCCCACTGAGGCTCCATATGAAATTTGGCTTTGATTGGCCCTGCAGTATAGGAGAAGAAGATCTTTGAAAATGGTGGACGGACGGACGGACGCCGGACGGACGCCGGACGGATGACGGACCATGGCTATACTATAAGCTCACCTATGAGCCCAAAGGCTCAGGTGAGCTAAATATCCATTATTTTCACTTTTTCCTATGCAAATGCCTAAGTCAGCATATTTGACATTACTGTAAAATAGGTCAAGTTCAACCCAGGGTCACCATTTGAACAAATTATGATAGGCCCGAGTACCATATGCTACATGCCAAGTTTCAAGGCCATTGGCCTTACGGTTCTTGAGAAGAAGAATTTCGAAGTGTTTTTACCATATATGGGCGTGGTGGCCATCTTGGTCATGTGATCTAGACCATATTGGCAGCTTTTCATTTGTTCAACTCCCAAAGGCTCCATATTTAATTTCACTTCAATTGGCTCAGTAGTTTCTGAGAAAAAATGTTTGAAATATGGAACCTGCGTGACCTTGGTCTAAGGTCAATTAATGACCTTGACCTTTCTTACACATAGATCTTCATGTATTCAGCTACTTTACCTTATCTACTAATTTTGGTGACAGTGTCTTCAATGGTTTCCTAAAAATCCATTATTTTCACTTTTTCCCATGCAAAAGCCTAAGTCGGCAAATTTGACATTGCTGTAAAATAGGTCAAGGTCAACTCAGGGTCACCATTTGTACAAACTATGATGGGCCTGAGTACCATATGCTACATGCCAAGTTTCAAGGCCATTGGCCTTTTTACCATATATGGGCGTGACGGCCATTTTGGTCATGTGATCTAGACCGTATTGGCATTTTTTCATTTGTTCAACTCACAAAGGCTCCATATTAAATTTTACTTAAATTGACTCAGCAGTTTTGGAGAAAAAAGTGTTTGAAATATGGATCCTGAATGACCTTGGTCTAAGGCCAATGAATGACCTTGACCTTTCTGACCCATAGATCTTCATGTATTCAATTACTTTACCTGATCTACAAATTTTATTGACACTGTCTTCAATGGTTTCCTATAAATCCATTATTTTCACTTTGCCCCATGCAAAAGCCTAAGTCGGAAAATTTGACATTGCTGTAAAATAGGTCAAGGTCAACCAAGGGTCACCATTTGTACAAACCATAATGGGCCCGAGTACCATATGCTACATGCCAAGTTTCAAAGCCACTGGCCTTATGGTTCTGGAGAAGAAGATTTTTGAAGGCTTTTTACCATATATGGGCATGGCGGCCATCTTGGTCATGTGATCCAGACCCGCGAACAAGGCCAATGAATGACCTTGACCTTTCTGATCCATATACATTCATGTATTCAGTTACTTTACCTGATCTACAAATTTTGGTGACACTGTCTTCAATGGTTTCCTATAAATCCATTATTTTCACTTTGCCCCATGCAAAAGCCTAAGTCGACAAATTTGACATTGCTGTGAAAAAGGTCAAGGTCAACCCAGGGTCACCATTTGTACAAACCATAATGGGCCCGAGTACAATATGCTACATGCCAAGTTTCAAGGCCACTGGCCTTATGGTTCTGGAGAAGATTTTTGAAGGCTTTTTACCATATATGGGCATGGCGGCCATCTTGGTCATGTGATCCAGACCCCGCGAACAAACTTTCGTTCCCCCATCCCACTGAGGCTCCATATGAAATTTGGCTTTGATTGGCCCTGCAGTATAGGAGAAGAAGATCTTTGAAAATGGTGGACGGACGGACGACGGACCATGGCTATACTATAAGCTCACCTATGAGCCTAAAGGCTCAGGTGAGCTAAAAACAGACACAGGACGAAACTACATACAGCTCAACATTCTTCTCATGCCGGGGGAAATTATCAAAATATTCCTAGCGGTTTAAAAATTATATGTCCATCATCAGCTGGTGAAAAATTTGCCTCGGCGAGGCTGTTTATATATAAAAATATTGCATTAAACAAATTGGTTAGGTCATGCCAATATACATCTTCATGCCAAAATTATTGAAATATACCTTGCGGATAATTATCTAAAATCAGTTTGTTATTATTTTACCCCGAAGAGGCTGTCGGTATCAAAAAATGTGCCATTAAACAATATAATTGATTCGATCTTGTCAATAAATGTCTACCTGCAAAAACTTATCAAAACATTTCTTGCGGGTTGAAAATTTTAACATCTATGTCAGTTAGTGAAATTTTTGCCTCGGCGAGGCGAATTATAAAGATATCAGCCTTTAGACAATCTCATTTGTTTGGTCTTGTCAATCTCTCTGCATGCCAAAACTTAACAAAACTAGAATCGCGCAGTCGATCGCGACCCCAATTCCTGGGTCCTCCCCTAGGGGTGTGATCGAAATTCCGAAATTGTCATGCATTCCCCAGACCAAAGATCTATCAGTTCCCAAAGTTTCAAGTTTCTATCTATAACCGTCTAGGACTGAGAATCCGGTTAGACGGACGGACGAACAGACAGACAGACTTACGGACGGACGACGAATACAATTACAATAGCCACACTTTTTCTTTGAAAAGCGTGGGGATAATAATGCTACTGTTGCCTTGGCCAGGCTTCTTGTGGAGAAATCAGGCATTATGATGAGCCCTAATTGGTCACTGATGAGGCCTAATTGGCCGAAACTAGCTAGTATGGCACAGAAAATATGTACATTCCATATTTTCCAGTTCTGTGGTGTATCCCTTGCTTCCAAAGGATAACCGTTTCAAGAACATATTAGACTGTCTTGTCAATATACATCTGTTTGTCAAATCTTATCAAAATAAAACTTATATACCAGCAATCAGTTTGTGAGTATTTTGCCTTGGCAATACCATTCATATAAAGAAATCAGGCATTAAACACCATTGTTGACTATATCTTATCAATATATATCTGTTTGCCGAAAAAGTGTATAAAATATCTCTAACGGTTTGAAATTTATACGGCGGTGCAAGTTCCTAACGTCAAATGACAGTGACACTCTGTTGCTGAAGGCCTGATGTCACCTCAGGAATCCCATGAAGTCGCCATGACTTCAAGAAAGCCACAAGTGGATCTGGAAATACCCTTGCATAAATCCAGACATGTTGTGATATCGATCTGGACTAGCTGCTCAAGAGCTGAACAGGAATAATGATGATGACACTGCTACGTTCGTTCGTTCAAGCTAAGGCATTTTACGTCTGCCAGTGTCGAGCGGACAGAACTCCATAGCTCCACAGCGAGACGTAAGTTTTGTGCTTCTGGGCTGCGAATCGCGGCAGTCTGTCCAACAAAAGTTAATCGCGTTGGAGTGCCTGTGCCCTACCGAGTAAAGTGAAGCACTGCCAGTTTTAGAAATGTTTAATGCCAGTCTAAATTGAGACAAACATGTTGAGTAATCAGTGACAAATCGATTGCAGATCGCGATTTCTCTACTGTGCTCGAGAGCAGAAAGTAGGCCAACGGTGCTCTCTTTTGGGGCCGCGCGATTTTGGCCATCGGACTTAGGCTGCAAATGAAGCATGCCTTTGCAAGTTTCCATACATAAACAAGCGGCTAGTGGTCCAGGAAGAAGACTTGTCGCAAAACAGAAATGGGGGCAATGACCTGGAATCGATACAATTCACAGCTCCAAGTCCTATTCCCAACCAGCAGGCATGATGAGTGTGCAATGATCCAGATGTTGGTACAAGCCCTTAGCATCTCCTACTGGCTTGGCAATACAGAAGTGTTGCTTGTAGAACCACCAAGTTCCTGGGACGAACTCGTCGATCCCCGCATCCGATGACCTCGACCCGTACAAAATGCCGTTCTCTAAATGTGACTGTGGCCTAACGTGTACACATTATACCATGCCTAGGCGCCCTTATTAACTTGGATACGAGCATTTAACAACAACTTTAGTCTGCCTAAGCAATCAAATTTTGTTCCGCGCAGTGTACTTGTTACTATTATTTCGAGTAGTTGTTTTCAGTTACTCAATATCAGTATGTTACATGTAACTGCAATGAAGTTGGGATTACAGGGATAACATAAGTTTTCTTATTTCTTTTATAAAAAGTAGGTCGTGTTACGCGTTTGAACGACGCTAACAAGAAACAATATACATGTATTTTGGATCCGTGCCACCCATAAGAAAGATTAGTTATTCCCAGCGGGCACATGACGTCTATGCAACGCCGTACCAACGTCAATGCAACGTCATGCCAGTAAAACTGATTATACTGACACAGAAACTGTAGTGACTTTCAGCATCAGCAATTGATTCCCAAAGGCTGATAAAACACCTTTTTTCGTTGGAGAAGAGGCAGCTGATTACTTTCCTTTCCGTTGCATTCTTACTGTGTATCAAAAATTGTGGTTTGCCCTTCCTGTTGGTGCCATTGGTATTATGTTTTCTGTCATGTCGCCTTTTCTGGCCATCTTTATTATTATATACCGGCCCCGATAGCTCAGTGGTAGAACGTCTGCTTCGGGAATGGGAGGTTGCGGGTTTGATCCCCGGCCGCGCCATACCAAGGGCGTAAAAAATGGTACTAGGAGCTCCCTTGGCTGACGCTCACAATATCAGGGGTAGTCCTAGGAAGATAAATGAAGGCAGGTAAGTATTTGTTAAAGGATACTTTGTTTGTCGCAATAAAAGCTTATGCTATTTGTTTCGGATATGCGACGTTAAATAAAGCTCCCTTATCTTAATCTTTATATTTATTTCGCTTTTTGTCAGTTCAAATATATTGTAAATCAGCGTCACGCATACGAAAAGGACGTTGCCAGACGGTTCAACAATTTGAGAAAGCTGGAATCAGGATACATTCAATTACAGATATGTTGTGCCGCTTGCTAGCGTAAGGCAAGCTTTATGTGAAACCTCATACTTGTAAACTTGTAACTTTCATTTATGGTCATTTCGCCAAATAGACACACTGCATAGAAAACTAAAGTATCCCTGCATATTTTTGACTGGTTCACATTGTTTCTTCACGTTGAATATAATTGCAAATAGCAAATTATAGCGAGAAGTCTGCAATGGAGCGAAAAAGCTTCAAATTTCACATAAACACTGTGGAAAGGGGACCTTTCCAATTAGTAAGCCACTATAGGTGGGGTCAGGGTCAAGGTTTTAATGGATAAAGGCATGTACCAAGTATTACCTGTGAATTTTGCATCTTCTTTTCTGTTTGAACACATTTTGTTTCAACCGTCTGGAAATGTTTGACATCAAAGCGATACCTAATAGATATTCACTATCATCAACCTGGAATGCATCTATGAGCATGGCAAGAACATCATGCTTAGTAGTGTTGGAGCTAGCACACAGCCTTGCTTGGTGGAGGCAGTTCAACAATAGTACGCGTGCCAAAGCCTAAAAACGAGCACTGACGAACATACTTTGTAGAACTGCTACCAATCTTCGCCATTATTTTCCATCAAATGCTTTTGTAAAGTCCATGGTCTGTTCCTGGCATTTCTCTATAAGCTGCCAACTGTTTCGATGTCTTTCTGAACCCCCCACTTTTTTTCTGGTAGTAGCTTTGACTGTTCAAGGTGCTCATTCAGTAGGTGAAGCAGTACTCTTGAGAGGACTTTTCCAGGATATGCCACGATTATTGTAACAGACCTGGGGTTCCCTTTCCTTTTGAATAGGTGGACGTAAATAGATGCCCATTTATTTCGTAATTTACTTGTGGATAATACTGATAGTCGCTTAAAAATCACTGATTTAAAAGATACTGCACTACAAATAAAGTCTTCAAAATAAATTACCAAAATTCGTTTTGACTAAACTATTTGTTTCCAATGATGTTATTATAAATAATGACATAAATAATATTAATGTAGCACGGAAAAATACAATAAAATATGGAAAAAATGACCGTGGAAATGCATAACTTGCCATGAGGCAAGAGAGTATCTGTGGCAGGATCAGTAACCCTAAATGGAAAACGAGGTTGTAGATTTACAGAAAATATGGCATTAGTGGTAGTCTGTACCATTAAACTAATGCCATATTTTCTGTTAATCTACAACCTCGTTTTCAAATACTTCTGCGTAAAGGAGGCGAAGAGATTTCAGCGACCAGGCAACAGTTTGGTAGCTTACATAATTTTGACAACTTTTGCAACAGCCTCAAAGGACTAATGTATTCTTATTAATGTTTATACAATGCGGACATAACACTGTATTTAATATGGCAACCATGTTGTATTTAATATGGCAACCATGTCAGAAAGAAAGTGGGGTATGAGATCATATTGTTTGCAACATCCTCATGGCAACCATGTTGTATTTAATATGGCAACCATGTCAGGGGTATGAGATCATATTTTTGTAACACCCTCATGACAACCATGTTGTATTTAATATGGCAACCATGTCAGACGGGGTGGTTTGAGATCATATTGTTTGCAACATCCTCAAAGGACTAATGTATCCTTATTAATGTTTATACAATGCGGACATAACACTATTTGATATGGTAACCATGTCAGCTGTATGAGATCATATAGTGGCTTGAGTGACGTAATTTTTCATGAAATATTATGACCTTATATGTTAAGTTTGATGTTGATGCGTTTGACGGTTTGTAAATTATTCAGAAACTAGAAATGCGTCCAAAGGACACGGATGCCTCCGCCTGAAAATATGCTGTCTCAAGATTGTAAATATATAATCTACCAAGTATAATTTTAAAATCCATCCAAAGTTATTGACTGCGTTCAAGGACACGTGCACGCAAGGACGGACGGACGGACTGTCTCATAATGGTAAACATTCACAATCTATCCAGATTGCCGGTTTAAATTTTGGATTGACGGACAGCGGCAAAATCTATAGGCCTCTCCATTCTTCGAATGGCGGGGGCATAAAAGAATATGAATGTGGAATTTTGTGCAAACCACTATAATTCTTGAGAGTATTGTAACTAGGGTAACGTAATTTGTGTAATGATATTGTGACCTGTATGTTATTAAGGAAAAAATCATGAACAAGACGTGCATTTAAACTCTGCAACATTGGATACTAACCCATCAGGGCCATAACTTGTATGGTGGCATAATGTAGGTAAAAAGATTATCTGTGGCAGGATCAGCAACTTAAATGGAAAAGGCTGAACAAGGCAATAAAGAGGGACTGGTCGACTCTCACGATATTGAAGCACTATCTCACTGAGCAACACATCAGCAGGGAAATGCTGTACCCCAGCCAGCCTTAAGGTCATAATTATTGTGATAAAGTCTTTGAAAGATCAGGAAGAAATCTGTTTTGGTCTATAAAAAATTCGAACGAGGTTTTAAATAAATTGAAATCTAGACAGTTTCGTGCTTCTAGTCTGTCTACCTACGATTTTTCCACTCTTTACACTACACTTCCTCATAATCTTATAAAAGAAAAGCTTAATGATTTAATTGAATGGGCTTTGCACAGAGAAGATTCTCTCTATCTTGCATGTAATGTCAGAAATGCATTTTTCACTTCTAAAGAGCATAAGAATTATACACTTTGGTCATGTCAGAAAGTGTGTGATGCCCTCACCTTTCTACTTGACAATATTTATATTAGATTCGGTACTAAGTTATTTAGACAAATTGTGGGTATTCCGATGGGTACTAATTGCGCACCTCTTGTGGCTGATCTGTTCTTGTATTGTTATGAAAGAGACTTCATTTTGTCGCTTTCCATTGATAACCAATCTGATATTATTGAAGCTTTTAGCTCTACTTCTAGATATTTAGATGATTTATTAAATATTGATAATACCTATTTTGATGGTTTGATCAGTCAGATTTACCCCCTAGAACTTCAGTTAAATAAAGCAAGTTCTTCTGATACCGAGGCCCCGTTTTTGGATTTACATCTATCTATTGTAGATGGATTTGTTTCGTGCAAAATTTATGATAAACGCGATGACTTTGATTTTGAGATTGTAAATTTTCCTTTTTTGGATGGTGATGTTCCTCGTGCGCCATCCTATGGCGTTTATATTTCGCAATTAATTCGATTTGCTAGAGTGTGTAGTCATGTAACTGACTTCAACACTCGTAATAAATTATTAACGGCTAAACTCCTTAATCAGGGTTATCGGTACCATAAACTACGCAAAGCCTTTTCAAAATTTTATAGACGCCATTCTGATTTAATTTCAAAATTCAATATTGGACTTAAATCTCTTCTGCAACAAGGTCTATCGGAACCCGAATTTTATGGTGACTTAGTATATAAATTCAGAAAAATATATAACCGCAATGACTTCAGCACCCAATTTCGTAAAATCATTCTTCGATATAAAAAGATTGGGTACAACATGGATATTATACGACAGACTGCATGCATGGTAGTTAACCCAATCACGGTTGGCAACTTTGCTTCCCTCTTTAATTGCACGCCGGTGGGTCAGGCCTCAGATTCTATGACGGCTCCAACGTAAAGGCTTATTGAAAATTAAAGAGATAATGTTGGTTGGTGCCTGATGCTCTGTCTCTGGTCGGGCTCATCGGAGTCTAACTGTTGGTTTTCTTTTGCTCCAGCATTTCAGTGGTTTCTTGCTGTCGAGTCCTCACCGTTGTCTCACCTCTGTGGTTCTTTGATTTCTGTGTTCACGGAGATGTTGCACTGATGAGTTAGGAGGCCTTCATGCGGACTGAACAAATTATTTGTCTAAATCGCGACGGAAGTAAGGGCGAGGATTGTGGCCACGTAAAATCGATTTAAGCCCCCCAGTGGAAATCTTCCACTGACCGTTCCAAGGCGGCTCTTCTGTGGCGATTTATTTATGTTGTTGTTTGTTACTTACTGTGTGTATCACTTGTGTCTTTTAATTTTGGATGGCCATATGGCAATTTTGTTGGAAAGTAACTGTCCTTATGGCCTTCCTTTGTTTAGGTTTCCATTATGGTCTGGTCGCTTAATGTTTGTATTTCTTTCCCTTTGGTGTCTTTTATGGATGGAGTAAGTTAATTGTATCAATTCCTGATCTTTGTTTTATTTCTACTTTACACGCCTCCGGCTCCATAGCTGAGGATATCAGAGGTGCCAAAACCATGCTGATCTTGGATTGTAGGCAACAAACTGATTTTGCTTTGCCACATATTAAAAGGGGCTATATAAATGAGTTCTCCGGATATTTCTTCTATCATATTTCAAATCTGAGACATAGTTCTTCAATTCCTTCATTTCAGAACCCAAGTTTTACGATATAAAAGTGGGGTTTACGGGGGGGGGGGGGGGGGCAGAATCATATAGGCGCGTTTTCGTGATGATCTCGAGCTTAGCGGTGCTAAGTTACCCCTTCCAATAAAATAGAAGCACTACCTTGTAATGGCCACATCTCTAATACTCTGAGATATATTGATGGTACTCTTGGTACAGTTGCAGATGAGGTTAAGCAGGTGTGTCACATGCAAGAACAACGACTCTGAATACCCTGTTTGTTTTTCAATTATTTCCCCTGACACAATTCTTGAGAGTACTGTAACTACGTAATTTGTGTAATGATATTGTGACCTGTAAGTTAAGGAAAAAATCATGAACAAGACATGCATTCAAACATTGCAACATTGGATACTAGCCCATCAGGTCAAGGTTTTAATGGATAAAGGCATGTACCAAGTATTACCTGTGAATTTTGCATCTTCTTTTCTGTTTGAACACATTTTGTTTGCAACCGTCTGGAAATGTTTGACATCAAAGCGATACCTAATAGATATTCACCATCATCAACCTGGAATGCATCTATGAGCATGACAAGAACATCATGCTTAGTAGTGTTGGAGCTAGCACACAGCCTTGCTTGGTGGAGGCAGTTCAACAATAGTACGCGTGCCAAAGCCTAAAAACGAGCACTGACGAACATACTTTGTAGAACTGCTACCAATCTTCGCCATTATTTTCCATCAAATGCTTTTGTAAAGTCCATGGTCTGTTCCTGGCATTTCTCTATAAGCTGCCAACTGTTTCGTTGTCTTTCTGAACCCCCCACTTTTTCTGGTAGTAGCTTTGACTGTTCAAGGTGCTCATTCAGTAGGTTAAGCAGTACTCTTGAGAGGACTTTTCCAGGATATGCCACGATGATTGTAACAGACCTGGGGTTCCCTTTCCTTTTGAATAGGTGGACGTAAATAGATGCCCATTTATTTCGTAATTTACTTGTGGATAATACTGATAGTCGCTTAAAAACCATCGCCATATCTTTTAGTTGGCGACTTCAATGGTCACAATATTCTATGGGGCTGTAAAGATGTCAATAACAGAGGAGCACTTGTCGAAGATTTTATTGCAAAGAACGATCTTTGCTTGATGAATGATAAATCTTATACTTACCTCTCTCTTGTGTCACCCATCTCTCTTCTTGGACTATGACTGGTCTGTTCATGATGATCAGTGCGGAAGTGATCACTTCCCTGTTATAATTGAGGGCGTAAACGAACCAGATGAAGACTGTAACCAGAATGGAAAATGAATAAAGCCGACTGGGAATTATTCCATAATTTATGTGAAGAAGAGTTATCAGTTGATCACTTAAATGAATCATCTGACATTGTTTCTGATTTCACAGATACACTTATTAATATATCAGAGCAATGCATTCCAAAGACCTCCACAAATAATAAGAAAAGCAAGCCTTGGTATAATAATGACTGTAAAGAAGCTATTAAAAAGCGTAAACAGGCTCTAAATAAGTTCTGCAAAAGTCCCACTTCAGAAAAGCTAAACGACGTAAAAGTTTTTAGAGCTAAAGCTCGGCGAACAATCCGAGCTACAAAACGAAAGCATTTAACGGAGCTTCTCGGTAGTGTGGAGAGCGCTTCTCGTCGGCCCAAGCAATTAAAACTTTTCACAAACTATTGCTCAGGGACATAAAATAAAACCCTGTGAATAGTTGGGGACACAAAGAGCTATCTGGCTGAACCCGTCGTTTCGCCCCAGACCGTTTCCCCCTAGTCGTTTCGCCCAAAAGAGGTTTCCTCCCGGGTCACCCCTCCCCGCCACTGGTCGTTTCGCCCCCCCCCCCCCCCCTCTAGTCTTTACGCCCACTTTCCAATGTAAAACTAATTTCCACTGCAGAAATTTTATTCATCTTTAACTTAACAGAGGTGAGAAGAGGCAAATATTAAAGTAGCATCATCGCCCTCTCACGTGAGTCCAAGGATAGCTGATCCATAGTTACTGGCCGACACCGGGCCTTAAAAGTGGCTACTCGGGGAGTTGTGACTAGAACTTGTTACACAAAAATTATTGATTGTTTGATTTATGGTTTGGGGGCGAAACGACCTGGGTTTGGGGGCGAAACGACCTGGGGCATAAAGGTAGGAGGAACGTCTTGAGAGCGAAACGTCTTGTTACCAGCTGGCTACCTGTTGATTTCTACCTTGCCAAGATTTGAAAAGTGATGATGAGCCCCAAATCCATAGCATAATGCTAGTGCTTCAGGACACTTTAAAGTGCCCATGCTTCAAATCAACTGAATCACCCTATGTAATTTTCTGCCCATGAATTGCACACAGGACCAACACTGGAGCATCGTCAAACTAAGGCTATGTGCAAAGCAGCTGTGGAGCTCAAACAATTGCTTTGGGTTTAACCACACGCCAACCCTGGTTGGTCAGTTTGTGTTATCTCCCAGAGAAAAGGGACTAAAGAGATAGAAGAGTTAGTAGAGGAGAAGAGAGGGAGGGACAGGGGAGAAAGGGGAAAATGAATAAAAAGGTACAAAAAGAAGAGATAACAACACTCCTTTTCTACCCCTACCTGCCGCAAGGACAGCAGGCCTCGCCCAACTGTAAATAAATGTATGTTGTACTCCGGTCACCTTTGCCTCACAAGAGAACAAATTTAAAACTTTGAAAAACACTTTTATGTAGTTTATGGAAGATCCCTCTTGAAGCACTCAAAGATCCCTGAAGTGACAATATTCTTTAGAAGTTGGTCTTAAGTCTGATGCCCGTGCCGAGGAAGGTGGGCTGATAGCAGATGCCGGTCCATATACCCCAGGGAGTATCCTCTACTGTTCGCTGCTTTCAGGTCGGAGAACCTGCAAGCATGGATGCCCAGAGATAGATGATGCCCGGGATTGACATCTTGATGTCAATTGATGCTATCGAGTTTGCAGGTCAAGGTGTTGTATCACTCGGGAGGTAATACTGGTAGTCATCTCGAGACAAACCGAGTTGCTCGCCGTTGCACCGTCTCGAGCTGATACTATATGTGGGCCCCATACTGATGTGGCATATTCCAGGATAAGTCTTATCGTAGTCACTACATCATGCTTTAACATCTTCAGACCAGCTAGTTATCTTCCTTCCAAAGAAACACCAGGCTGCAGTTTGGATTTTAACAGTTGCATCAAAAAAGGATGTCAAGGTACTTTCAAGTTTTTAAGATTGACAGTACATGGCTGTTTTCCATTATAGACATTGCTGTAGTCTGTAAAGATTCCTCTGAAGTGCTGCAGTATCAGCAATGCTTGAGATCTTGTGGTATAAAAGGCTGCTATTAGCAAAGAGGTGAACTCCAGAGCTGACTTTCTGTGGCAGGTCATTTTTGCGTGGGCAGAACAACAATGGTCTGAGAATTGCACCTTGAGGGACACCAGATACAGGTCTGCCAGTAATCAGGCCTTTTTTACCAGGTCTAAGGGGTGTAAATGAGTGTTTGCTCAAAAGGCAGTGCCTTTATTTCATTTTAAAAACTTCTATGGTATTTTCTTCTGAAAAAGTCGTGTACTCGTTATGAGAGGATTAATGAAAACACTGCGCTGCTTTATGTGAATGATTTTCATATCCATAGTGTTGACGAATGGATCGCTGAAATGGACTAAATCCAACGTGTTTATCCATACTACTGAAAGCCTGCACAAATTTCTTTTTGCAGACAAAACATTGTTATTTCGCCCGTACTCTGCGATAAAAGCTGTGTCAAGATTGTGCTTAAATCATCTGTTTAACACAAAAAACTTACCGAAGCGAGAGGTACTTTCAAGATGGCGGCTGCCATTGTCTTTCTGTGTGACGTCATCGTGACGTAGGTTTCCCCCCTTGGTATACCTGCCCGTAAAGCGCGATTTCGGGAAGTAGTAGGATCCCGTTATCGATTTACGGCGTACAACGACCTTATTGAACAAACGTGCTCTTTTTAGTGTGTTCAAGATTAGAATTTAGAGCTTTTGATAGGTATCATGAAATGTTTCATGAATTTGCATAAAATGCGTAATAGGCCGGTTAGTGCACATGCTAGAGGTCCCGTGTTGGATCCCCGGCAGCGGCGATAAAATTTCGGTGTCCGAACACGTTCCATTTGCGTCATTTGCAGGGTTGAATATCAGAATTGTTACTGGTGACAGGTCAAATAACATTCATACACCAGGACCTATGATGTGGGAAGAAAGTCCCTCGCTCTAACCAAAGATTGCTCAACCTTAGGTGAACGGAGTTGTGGGTTTCCAGGCTGAATGTCAGGTCTGAAACGCCAACAAATAGTTTTTTCTACAGTGCCTAACCCGAGATATCTTGCTGTAGTGACCAAGCCGCCAAATCAGAAAATAAAAAAAGGCTTTTAGAACGTCAGAGAAGGCTCGGATTATACAGTGCCTAGCTGGGAGAACAAGTATCCGGACATTAACTGGAGGCCCCCATGGGCAGGGAGAATCATCCCCAATACGCTCCATTGGCGTCAATTGCAGGAATGAATATCCCCCGAATCGGGACGTTAACTGGAGGCCCCATGTGCAGGTCATTTCTATATACGGTGCAGTCCGGTAACATTGGGCACTGTTGGGTAAGCTCAAAATAGGAGGTTTTAGGGATTCTGTTTATGACGTCATCTTGCGCATGTGCAAAAGACTGGCTGTCAATTGAAACAGCCATCGCTTTTCAAATGCCAGGGCTTCCATTAACTCCCAAATTCAGGAAGTTCCAGACTTCCTACCCTTGAAATCTGGAAGTCCCACTGGAAAATTCAGGAAGTCCCAATTTTGAAGCAAGGTGTTTGCGGATCGTAAAATTGTTTTGATGAAGAAATATATAGTTTAATCTATGAATCTCTTGTTTGCATTTTTAATCACCTGTATTTCTTTTAGATGGCTAGTAAAGTGTGGATATGTAAACTGACGGCTCAAAAATGACTTGAATAGTGTTGACTGGGCCGTTAAACTCAAAGCAATCAAGCAAAGCTCTGTGAGGAAGTTAAAACTACTCATAACTATGAGACATACATGCGGTCAGTACAGTGCAGAGTGCATACAAAAAAGAAAAATATTTTTGCTTGGCCTGTATAGACGGATTCAATGTTTAGACACGTGACCTTGTTTACATTTCACTGCGCATGCGTCAATTACCTCCCCTGTCGAGGTACTCTTTTTACCTGGTTGGCAAAACATGACTGTTGCCGTACAGTGTCAATGAGAATTTCGAATATTTATCGTGTGATTAAACTCATTTCTTTTCCAAAAAATTAACTGATCCTTGTCAGTTTGTGTTTTTGAAGTAATAAATGATATTGAACCAGTCTCTTCTGACATTTCATCGCACATTTTGTTGCTAAAAAGCGTTATAAAACTACCCCTCATCATGCCAAAACGTAGTCGATGCGCTTTATTTAATGAATGGAAATAAGATTAAAGCATGTATATTTTCTATCCAATTTTACACGAAAAAGAAACAGTTTAATGTCAAAAATGGTTTGTGGCAAACAGTTAGAAAGACGATTTAACAAAGGTTATTACAGAAAATAATTCATGCTACATCAACGGTAGAGTATGGAAGCGGAAGTTTTTTTTTTCCCACCAGATAAAACGAGGCTAATGACCTTTGACCTTGTGTGACGTAGACTTTGGATGTGTCTATAACTTTCCAAGTAAAACTCCCCCCCCCCTCCCCCCCCAAAAAAAAAAGAAAATAAATGAAAAGGAAAGAAAACAATCGCATTACCCATCCCCATATATGCCAAATGGCCCATTTTTTGGGTCATTAGCAGACCGTGTAGACCCAGATCAGACACAACAGAACATAGCCACTGATCTGTCTACACTGTTTGTAGAACTTAACACAAATAAAACAAATGTAGAACTTAACATAAATAAAGCAAACATGACACCGACTGTCATAATTATATGGATTAAAACGAAATAAAGAAAAATTCTTTGTAAAATATTTTTGCCAAATTTTGCAAAACATACGCTTCAAGTCTTCATTGTACTCTAAACACTCGGAACTGCTTCAGATAAACAGGGAGAAACATGTGCAACTTTGGTCAATCGGAGCAGACATAGACGAGTCAGCAGGAGTTTTTTTTTTTTTTTTTCGCTTTTTGGCTAACAGACAGATCAGACTGCAGCTAGGACCCTGACAAACCGGCCTGGTCACATTCGCCGGTTTTACGTATTTAGCGATCGCGGCGACATTTTTGATTTTGGGATTTTATAAATTATTTTCGTCATTTCACCTAGTGAACACCTGCTATTTTCTCAAGAAAAAAATGCGTATCTATCTTTGAAACTATTGTCACACTTTGCATCGCTAATGATAATTTCACTACCAAACACCTAAATTACGACCCACTTTAATTTAAACAGTAACAAGTTTACAGGATTAAAAAAAAATATCGTCAATTAGTTTATCCTCAACTACTAATCCGTTTAATTATATGCAAACACCGAGCGATCACCTCGACACATTTTTCACACACCGATGACGATCAAAGGTGTGCCGACGCACGAGATTCTGACTGTCAATATAATACCGCGCAGGCAGAAAATGGGACGTCCTTCGTACTCAATAAACACAGCAGTTTCAGCTAAGAAGGCGGAGCAAACTTTTTACAAATCGCTAAAAGTGGGCGGGTTCATACGTCTCGGTAAAGATTTTTGGCCGTACAGAGAAATTTTCGGGAGTCCGTGGGATGCCTTTGATGTTTAATTTGGGCGTCCGGAAGCAATTTCAGGACGTAATATACGCCGTACGTCCGCCTAACGGAAGCCCTGAATGCATTGGCGGACCTTAAAATGCTAACACTATTCCAACATTTTGAGAGAAAATATACCTGTTTACATTGAAATAATGCCTCGAGAAGGAAAGCATGATATTGTGCTTTTATTACTGAAATTCATTTATCCTGGATCCTTTTTTAATTGACGAAAATCCGTCAAATGACCCATTTGAGATACCGTTATTCACGAAAGCTTACTTACAAAATAAGTTTTTACGTAACTTTTCGTTTTATTTGTTAACCAAGTATAGCTATCACATATGGGCAGGACTTAAATATATCTATCTATCTATCTGACCATCCATCCACCCATCTATCTATCTATTAGGGTTGGGTATCGCCTTTGAAAAACGTAATATATCGCGATATAAGGGGGTATATCGCAATATGCATCATGATATATCGCAACTATTTACAAGTTTGAAAAATATGAACTTCAATGTGTTGTTTCCATCTACTTATTGACTATTACTTAGGTCAATGCCTTATTGATTAATTTTATTTACTATTTCCACAAATTCTCTTATAAACAATTTGTTTAACAAAATAGTTCATGAAAAATCATTAAAATAATTAGATTGAAACTGAAAATGAAAGAATCCAAAAATCCTGGAAGAAGGTTTCGGAAAACACCAGACTTTACCGAATGTACCGGTATTGTCAAATATGTATCGCGATACGTACCGCGGGACTTTCGAACCGTGATTCACCGGTATACCGGTAATATTGCCCAACACTACTACCTATTTATCTACGAAGGGACAGTCAGACAGACAAATAAACATACTCAGACTGTCGAAATAAACTAATGAGTGGACTGACGGACGGGTGTCGAGTCAACGTTGGTTAGACGTCATGCCGTCGACACCCACTCCAACACACTTCAATGTCACATGACAGTTGGGATGACAGAGAGAGAGAGGCTTGACTGACAAACTGAAAGTACACTGATTGACTGACTAACAGATGAACAGACGAACAGTTAGACAGAAAAATAAACTTACTGACAGTCAGAAAAAAACAACTAATGAGTTGACTGACAGACGGGCGTCAAGTAAACATTGGCTCGACGTCATGCCGTCGACACCCACTCAAACTCACTTCAATGTCACATGACTGTTGAGATGAGAGAGGTTTCACTGATCCCTGTATCCAAGAAGATATTGTAGAGCTAAGCTAATTTATATAAGCCATTAATCCTTTTTATACCAAATGGAATCTTCAGCAAGAGTCCATTTCAAAATTTAGGAGTGTCAGGTTGTGTTTCTTCAAAGTTTATTTGGAAAATGGCTAAACTTTTTGCAAATAGAGTACCGGTAGCGCCTTGGAAAATGGCTAAACTTTTTGCAAATAGCGTAGGCCCTGATCAGACGCCGCGTTCTGTGGTGTCTGATCTGGGCCTGCATTGTTTGTCAGGGTACACCCTTTGGGGTTTTTGTTTGATTTGAGGTTTAACTTCCACGTCAACACTGTAAAGGTCATTTTGGAGACGTTGCTTCCAATTTTGTGGGACTTTTACCCGACATTGAGATGAGATGACATCTCAAGCCCTGCCGCCCAATGAAACCAATAGGGTTTATAAGCATGGACGGGCAGACACACACCGCTTTGCCTGGGCAGGCTTAGATCCTCTAAGCGGTTTACCAGTACTCATGTGCGGGTCGGTTTCACCTCTGCGTGGAAGCATCATGCAGCCCATATATTTCTTCAAGCCCCGATGGACGGGGGCCGTTGGGGTTTCTGGTACCAAATGGATTAATGTTAGGGCTGGGCAGGTTGAACAAATCTACAAACCTACCAGATTTTACTACAAAATCTTGCACTTGCGAAGGAGTGTTTCATTTTCATGCACTGAAAGGGTGTTCTATGTTAGTTTTGAATTTAACCCTTGTTCTGCTGAATATTCATATATGCCACACCCACTATCGATTATCAACCAATCAGATTACTTGATGCAAATTATTGCAATACATTCACAATCTGAATGGCAAACAATGTATATCCTGATCAGATGGCTTCGTCAGAAGCCATCTGATCTGGATCTACATTGTTTCAAAGATAAGGCATATCCGGGATCAGCAGGACAAGGGTTAATGTTCCAGTCCCACTGAGTCTTGATGGGCCCGAGCACTGGGCAAATGACATCTTATTAAGCAACACCGTATTATCGCCAACATAACCTTCTGACGTTTCATTGACGGTGCAAAATCAAATTCAGTGCATCGCTTTGATGTTGATTTGTTGTAGACACAACATTGTTGACACGTTACATGTTGGTTGACATGGATTTATTTAAAGACAAACTGTAAGTTACATTTACCTATGCTCGATAATTGCTGGTACGCTAACAGTGTGAGAGAGAGAGAGAGAGAGAGCAACATATAGGCCATGGCACACTCAGAGAGAGAGAGAGGACCCTGTTGGGTCGTACATATCTTTAAGAGCAATAACACTTTGGGTTTGCTGGGAAATTTCACACCTGGCAGCATATCAGTGTTTCTTCCATTATCTTACATTAGAATTTCCAAAAGTTTAAAAGAATTCCACTGTGTTACGTTGTAATTAACACTTTATCTGTCCCACTGCCTTGAAGCAATACGGCCGTTGACGGCCAGAGCTTTCCCCGTTCTAATTTTAGAACCGGAAGTACGTCACAAAAAAAGCTCCCTATACATAAGGCATCTGGGCCAGATGACCTGAATGCCAGGGTGCTTAAGGAATGTAGTGCTGAAATTTTTCCTGTGCTGGCCTTTATTTTCAATGAATCACTTGCCAAGGGCACTGTACCAGATGATTGGCGACAAGCAAATGTTACCCCGGTCTATAAAAAAGGTGAAAAATACGATGCAGCAAAATATAGACCAGCGTCGCTAACAAGCATCTGTTGCAGAACCCTGGAGCATATATGAGCCCCGCCAAACGAATTTGTGTCTTCGAGCCTTCCGTCATGACAAATTTCAACTGCGCATGCCCAGCCATTCAGAGGGGCCAGGGATATGGCTTTCTGTCTGAAGGTTCCTCTTGATTCACTGCTTGTATGAGCGAGCAGCTAAGGTTCTCGCGAGACTGCGCGGATGCGCAGGCTCGCCTGAACCTTCGCTGCTCGCATAGGCGATAAGTACCAAAATCGCTTGACGGGGCCCATATTAGTCAGCAGCATTAACAAGCACTTAGCCTTTGAGAGCATTCTTGCTGACTGTCAACATGGTTTCCGAAGTCAAAGGCTTGCGAAACTCAACTAGTTCAATTCTTCCCTGACATTGCGAGTAATCTGGAAGGGGCCATAAATCGTGGCCACAAACAGACTGACTTGATCATCATGGATTTCACCAAGTCCTTTGACAAGGTACCTCACAGAAGGCTATTGTACAAATTGGATTACTACGGGATAAGAGGATCCACACATAATTGGATTAGCTCATCTATACTGAATGATATTCCTGAATAGGGCTGGCTAATCGGGAGATGAAAAGATAATCGATTATCAGTCCTGCCGTTGCGATCGATAATCGATTAGTAATCGTTAAGGTTTCTGTCATAATTTTACCTGTCTGGCTTTCTGTCTGAGCATGACTCTTACCATATGTTGCACTTTCTTACCATATGTTGCACTTTACCATATGTATATTTGAACAGACAGGCCTGAGCAAACAGTCTAGACCCAAATGAGACGCCGCATAATGTGGTGTCTCATCAGGGTCTGCACTGTTTGCCACTCATTCAGCTATTTTAGGCATAACTTTGGGTAGTAAATTGTACCTATCAAGTAATCGATTAAAAACAAATCAGAAATGATAATCATTTTTGTGGGATTTATCGATCGATTATACGATTAATCATGTCAGCCTTATTCCTGAATATGTAGGAATAAATAAGAAATGGTGTGGATGTGTCTTAATTAAGTTATTCAGCAGGACAAGACTAAATTGTATTTTTTTTTTTCTGTAAATGCAGTAAGAATGTAACTATTTTAGAATGGGTGAAACAAGGCAAAGAAAGTCAAGCTCAAGAAAAGAATCTGTCGCAGTAGACAAGGAAGTTGACAAAGGAGCAATAGAAGACACAGCAAAACAAGTAAAAAAGGTAATCAATGGTTGTCTGACACCCAGGTAGTCTTTACTAAAAAGGATTACTACACAAGAGTAAGCCCCCGCCCATAGGGGCTTGAAGAAATATATGGGCTGCATGATGCTTCCTCGCAGAGCTGAATCCGGCCCGCACACAAGTACTGGTAAACCGCTTAGAGGATCTAAGCCTGTGCAGGAACCGCGGTGCGAGGCGGACCGTCCATGCTGATAAACCCTATTGGTTTCATTGGGCGACAGGGCTTGAGATGTCATTTCATCTCAATGTCGGGTAAAAGTCCTACAAAATCGGAAGTAGCGTCTCCAAAATGACCTTTACAGTGTTGACGGGGACATTAAACCCCAAATCAAACAAAATACTACACAAGAGAATTGCCCCAGGCCAGCCTATGTGGGCCTATAGAAATAGATTTTGCTGCATTTACTTCTATGCAGAGCTGAAACTGACCGAACTTTTGAGTACTAGTAAACCACATAAAAGGTCTAAACCTGCCCAGGAAAAGCGGTGCAAATCAGGTTGTCCCGCTAACATTAGCAGTTTCTTCGGGTGTTAGGGCTTGTGAAGTCATTTAGTCTCAGTCTTGGGTAAAGATTCCACAAAATCAGAAGCAAAATCTCCAAAATGACATATAAAGTGTTGATGAGGGCTGAAAACCTCAATACAAACAAATAAAACACAAGTGAAAATGTCTCTAAAGCTGTATACTTAGTGGTTGTTAGCCCATTTAGTACCAGAAACCCCAAAACGGGTAGCCTGGCAAACAGTGCAGGCCCAGATCAGACGCCGCATAACGCGGCGTCTGATCAGGGCCTCCACTGTTTGCAAAAAGTTTAGCCATTTTCCAAATAAATTTTGAAGAACCCGTAAATTTTGAAATGGACTCCTGCCATATATATGGAGGAAGATTCGATTTGATACAAAAAGGGTTAGTGCTGATCTTTCCATAAACTGTTTTTACCCTAAAGCCTGGGGTTCCACTTTCTCGATACTCATAAATCAAAGCAATGACATCAACAGTGGGTTGATTGTCTCTGAATGTAGGCTGGAGTGAGTGAGTGTTTGAGTTTTACGTCCCACCAACAGCTAAGGTCATACGGAGACGGGACCTGGGTTTAAAGACTCATCCGAAAGTCTTGAGAAGCCCGGGATCGATTCTGCAATCCCTGGTTTACAAGGCGAGTGGCGTAACCTCTGGACCACGGAGGCTTCTGAATGTAGGCGGGAAAAATTTAGCTTCATGCAAGAAGTCCTAATTTTATTAGCTGGCTGCGTGTACATTTAACCCTTTTCCTGCTGTACATGTTTATTGTTTAACCCTTTTCCTGTTGGTTCGCCAATTGAGTTACCCTCTTTAAACAAAGTCGTTACTGACTTACTTATGACAACCCCTGCCTTTGCAAACAGTGTAGATCCAGATCAGATGGCTTCTGAAGAAGCCATCTGATCAGGATCTACACTGTTTGTCATTCAGTTTGTGAATTTGAATGAAAACATTATACATGTAATCTGATTAGCTGATAGTCAGAAATGGGTGTGGCTAATTAAGTTATTCAGCAGGATAAGGGTAATTGAAATAATTGCAGTGCATTTTGACATGTCTTTACATTTGTTGTTATAATGTTATACATGTACTAACCAGGCATAATGTGTAGTCCAAATGTATGTCTCAACATGTCAGACCCCAAAGACCAATTCCAGGAGGTTAACATGCCTGTGAGATCAATATCCCTTAAAAACACTGCACGCATTATATAGAGTAAAGTGAGATTTATAGGGGCATTACGATAACTCACCCATACAACATAGTGCATTTTTCACATCTCCAAAATGGCTACTTTTCTGATGAAAATCCTTCATATTTTTCTTATAAATGCTCGAAACATAGGATGTGGGTGCTCGTTAGAACCGCCTCATTGAGGCGGTTCTAACGAGTACCCACAACCTATGTCTTGGAGCAGAAATAAGAAAAATAATGAATACCCCCGTAAACCCCAGTTTTCTCTATATAAAGTGGGGTTTAGGGGGGTCTTCATTTCACGGACTTGTTCAAGTGATGGTATGCATTATTTTTATTTTAGTCCGGCTAAAACACAGCAGACTGTGGGCTACACTCCTAAGAACTTTGTTAAGATGTGCCTCAATGTTTTAAGCAGTGATATGAGAAATATGACCAGTCATTTTTTCCTTGAAAAGTAACTTTACTCCACATAGTTTTGTTATTTGAATGATGTGGCTCAGTTATTTGTGTTGATGTTTGACGTTTTTTTTTGAAACACAGGAAACCCAATGGATAACTGATCATATGATGTATAGAATCTTATACTCATGGTGACTTCATATGAACTGAATAGAACCCACTGAAATTTTATATGAATGTAAACATCAGGGGCCAGTTGTTCAAAACTAACGACATCGTTAGTTAACGTATTGTTAAAACTTTGATCATCAAATATGGCAAATGCGCTGAAATTTTTGCTGAAAAAATGTGAGCAGCTTTTGCTGACGCAAAAGCTGCTCACATTTTTCCAGCAAAAATACCAACATTTACGATATTGTACTTGCTAGAAGAGTTAACAATATGATCACTAACGAGCTCCTTAAGCTAACAATGCTTTGAATAACTGGCCCCAGGCTAACAAATCTTTGAAATGAGCACCCCTCTAAACCCCACTTTATATAGAGAAAACTTTTCCTTATTTCTGCTCCAAAACATAGGTTGTGGGACCAGGGTACCCAGTGAGGCAGTTTTAACGAGCACCAGCAATGTTTTTAGTATACATAAGAAAATATCACAGATTTTCATAAGAGAAGTAGCCGTGAGCTGTGAGAAATGCACTATGTTGCAGGGGTGTGTTATCATAATGGTAGGAGTAGCAAGCATAATCAAGGCAGGGCCTTCAAATCCATTGCCCAGCTGCCAAGCTTATGTCCAAATTATGGCTGGGACCGGCCCCGATAGCTCAGTTGGTAGAGTGTCCACTCCGGGGAACGGGAGGTCTCGGGTTCGATCCCGGGCTGCGACATACCAAAGTCGTTAAAAATGGTACTAGCTGCTCCACGCTTGGCACTCAGATTTACGGGGTAGAGCTAGGACTGGTCAACCCAGTGTCAGGATAATGTGACTGGGTGTGGTATCATGTAATGTGTCTGGGACATGATACTTCAGTGAGGCAGCACTATAAACGTGAGCATTGAGCTCCCTGTCGCAACCAGACACCGTCGTGATATGACTGAAAAATTGTTGAAAGCGACATTAAACCCGAATTCACACACACACACAAATTATGGCTGGGCTTAAATTGTCTTTCAAGCTAGTCGTCACTCTGGCTTGGTCTTCGTACTTGGCATTCCGAAAAAACTTAACATTGGCTATATCTTCGAAAGTATTTGACCTAGCCTCATGGAACTTCATACACATACCATCACAAGAGCTACAATCTGCCCAAGAGTCATACTGTATTGTTGACTTCGGCTGAATTATCTCCCCTTTTCCATTTTTTTGCTGAAACACATTTTTTCCTCTCATTTCAATACTAGTCATAACAGAGCCTTTAAACTTCACATAATGTTCTTTGGAACAAGACCTTTCCATTGATTCGAAACTTTATGACCTGTGACCTTGACCATTGAACTTTGACCTATTTTTCAAAAATTTAACAAAAACTTTAACCTTGATCATATTTGCAAAAATATTTGGTCTAGCTTCATGAAATTTTACACACATACCATGTTTGTTTGATTTGAGGTTTAACGTCCCCGTCAACACTGTAAAGGTCATTTTGGAGACGTTGCTTCCATTTTGTGGGACTTTTACCCAACATTGAGATGAAATGACATCTCAAGCCCTGTCGCCCAATGAAACCAATAGGGTTTAGCATGGACGGTCCGCCTCGCACCGCGGTTCCTGGACAGGCTTAGATCTTCCAAGCGGTTTACCAGTACTAGTGTGCGGGCCGGATTCAGCTCTGCGTGGAAGCATCATGCAGCCCATATATTTCTTAAAGCCCCTATGGGCGGGGGCTGACATACTCACCATGACAAGTGTTACATTCTGTTCAAGTTCCATAACTCTATCAGGCAATTTGGCTGAATTAACTCCCCTTTTCTCTCTGTTTGAAAAAAACACCATTTTTCTCTTTCATTATAATAACAATACAGCCGCCAAACCTCACATGGATGTTCCTTGACTGAGACAAGACCTTTCCATTGATATCAAAACCTTGGTCATAATTCCAAAAATATTTGCCCTAGCCTCATGAAACTTTACACAGACGTGTATGATCACGGGAGCTACATCCATACCACGTTCTGTAACTAATCATGCAGTTTGACTGATTTATCCGTTTCTGACGAGCAAAAAGAAACCTGTTTCAAGAAAATTTTTTGGTCTCTCATTTTGATACCACAAACAATACAGCTTTCATAATTCACATGTGTGTTCCTTGGGGCAAGGTAAAACTTTTTGACCTGTGACCTTGAACTTTGTCTCATTTTTTGAAAATTTAATAAAAAAAAAGTCTTTGTTAACCCTTATCTTGCTGTTCACGACAACCCCTATCTTTGCAAACAGTGTAGATCCAGATCAGATGGCTTCTGAAGAATCCATCTGATCAGGATCTACACCGTTTGACATTCAGTTTACCAGCCCCAATAGCTCAGTTGGTAGAGTGTCCGCAAGATAAGGGTTAACATTTCCAAAAGTGTTTAGCCCAGCGACAAGAAACTTGAAACACACCTGGATCATCACCAGAGCTACATTCTGACCAAGTTCCATAATTCTCTCATGCAATTTGACCGATTTAGCTCTAAGGCTGACACGATTAATCGTATAATCGATTAACTGATCGATAAATTCCACAAAAATGATTATCATTTCTGTTTGCTTTTAATTGATTACTTGATAGGTACAATTTACTACCCAAAGTTATGCCTAAAATATCTGGATGAGTGGCAAACAGTGCAGACCCTGATGAGACGCCGCATTATGCGGCGTCTCATCTGGGTCTACACTGTTTGCTCAGGCCTGTCTGTTCAAAAATACATATGGTAAAGTGCAACATATAGTAAGAGTCATGCTCAGACAGAAAGCCAGACAGGTAAAATAACGACAAAAACCTTAGCGATTTATCGATCACAATGACATGACTGATAATCGGTTATCTTTTCAGCTCCGATTAGCCAGCCCTATTTAGCTCCCTTTGTGACACACAAATAAAACAGTCAAGCATGGCACCCACTTGCGTTGCTCTTGTTTAATTCACTTGTCCAGAGAAATGTACAGAATATATAAGGAATATTGTAATTTTTCAAGTGGTTGAACTTGAATTTGTCAGGCCCTGCAAGGGATACCGTAATGGCTAATGCTCCTAAGGATTGGGACAGACAAGCCTAAGCAAACAGTGCAGATCAAGATCAGACTGCAGTCTACACTGTTTGCAATTCCATTGGCACTTCTTGGACTCCTTGCTGGATTGTGAAAGTAATTTGCTGAAATTTTAGGGAAGTTACATGAGATCCATCAAGTGTCAAAAATTTTAGGATTCTTATGGTACATATTTTTTTCTTATTCCTCAATCAAACCATATAGTGTGGGTATGTGTTAAAATCGCCTCAATGAGGCGATTCTAACATGTGCCCGCAAGATATGTTTCGAACAAGAAAGAAAGCTATGTATCCCGTGATTATACTTTTTACTGGCTGGCCAGGTTAGCAGAGTTGGATTCTCTCCCTTCCTCTGAATCAAGAAGGGTAGAAACTGTTGTCAGTTTCAGGCAAAAGAATATACACTGTACTGGTTAACACTTTTGTATAAGCCTGCACAGAAGTGACAGAACAAGTGCAGTTCGGTAAACTGACAGGCTCTATTTACGTTCGCTTAAATAGTATTGAGAACGCCTTTTAGCTGCAAACAATGTTACTTATGAACTGAATCTATCTGTATGACCTAAATAGTGTTGACTGGGCCTTAACTTATTGCATTGAGTACCTTGGCAAACAGCACGGACCCAGATCTGATGCCGCAATCTGTGGCATCTGAATAGAGTCTGCACTGTTTGCTTACAGGATTTTCTGTCAAAAATGGAATAGAAATGAAAAAATAGGCCTGACACCCCTTACATGACAAATGGACTTATCCAACATATATCAATGGAAGAGTCCACTAGTATACAATGGGTTTAACTCCATCCAAACAAATCCCCGTTACTTCTCTATATCTGAAGGTATGCATGAGCACTTGTGTGAGATCCTCATTTTACGTGTGCATGTATTTCAGACAAAGATAACTCTCTTAAAGGAAAGCCAGTCTAAAGGAATCTATCGTTATCTGTCAACTGCTGCTAAAATATTATTTGCTGTGCTTGTAATCCCGCCATTTCTGAACTATGCAGCCTTACAGAAAGAAATAGCTGATTTAAAACCCGAAGGTAAAGTGTCATCTGTCACTAAAATGTTTGTAGTGCTAGTGAGTGAGTGTTCGAGTTTATGTCCCACCAACAGCTAAGGTCAAATGGAGACGGGACCTTGGTTTAAAGACTCATCTGAAAGTCTGGAGAAGCCAGGGATCGATCCTGCGATCCCTGGTTTACAAGGCGAGTAGCGTAACCACTACACCATGGATGCTTCTATTGTAGTGCTAGTAATTGGTTGATTGTGTTAGGGGTTTAACCCTTTTTGTACCAAATGGAATCTTCCTACTTGTATTATGTATACAGCATATATCCATTTCAAAATTTAGGGGTGTCAGATTGTGTTTTCTTCAAAATGTATCTGGAAAACGTCTGAACTTTTTGCAAACAATGTAGGCCCTGATCAGACACCGCATATGCGGCGTCTGATCTGGGCCTGCACTGTTTGCCTGGGTCCCGATTCGGGTTTTTCAGTACAATACGGTTTAACAACACATGAACCCTTGTGGTGTTAGAAAGGGAGAAAAGACACAGAAGAGATAGTAGAGAGATACAGAGAGAGGGGCTAGAAAAATCCACTCATCCACCCAACATGACGAGTAAAAGTTTTGGAGGACGAATAACATTTGTCTTGTCCCTATGAAATGTACCAAAAATCTATATGCCCTTGGTCTTTCAGGACGAGTGTAATTTTGAAGAATTTTCCAGCCCTCGTGGAGAAAGAAGAAAATGAATGAAATGATAAACCATAGATCCAATGGCATTTCTTATTGTGTCTCTTTCCAGTTAGATGATATTATAGTTTTGGAAACAGAAAATGGTCACATGGGGCCATGGTACTTCTTAAAAGGAAGTGCCAAAAATCCACGTAACGATTCTGAACGAAATGAAGACCCTCCTAAACCCCACTTTATACAGAGAAAGCTGAGGTTAACAGGGGTATACATTATTTTTATTATCCCCTCGCAACAACGTTGCGAATGGGGATATAGCATCGGTGCCGTGCGTCCGTGTGTCCGTGTGTCTGTGTGTCTGTGTTTCTGTGTGTGTGTCTGTCCGGAACCTTGTGAGCAGGATAGAAGACACAGTATTCATCGTAGAAGCATCAAACCTTCCACAAATGTTCACCATGTACAGAGGATGAACCCTATTGAATTTCAAGGTCAGGGGTCAAAGGTCAAGGTCACAATGGACTTGACCTTGAAAACCTTGTGAGCAGGATAGACGACACAGTATTCATCGTAGAAGCATCAAACCTTCCACAAATGTTCACCATGTACAGAGGATGAACCCTATTGAATTTCAAGGTCAGGGGTCAAAGGTCAAGGTCACAATGGACTTGACCTTGAAAACCTTGTGAGCAGGATAGAAGACACAGTATTCATCGTAGAAGCGTCAAACCTTCCACAAATGTTCACCATGTACAGAGGATGAACCCTATTGAATTTCAAGGTCAGGGGTCAAAGGTCAAGGTCATAATGGACTTGACCTTGAAAACCTTGTGAGCAGGATAGAAGACACAGTATTCATCGTAGAAGCATCAAACCTTCCACAAATGTTCACCATGTACAGAGGATGAACCCTATTGAATTTCAAGGTCAGGGGTCAAAGGTCATGGTCACAATGGTCTAACATATTCAGATTGGATTTTCATGTTAATGAATGGTATGCAGTTGCGAGGGGATGCTACGCTTGCGTTGCCTTGTTATTTCTGCTCCAAGACATAGGTTGTGGTTACTCGTTAGAACCGCCTCAATGAGGTGGTTCTAGCGAGCACACACAACCTATGTTTACAGTATAAATAAGAAAAATAACTCAGATTTTTATCAGAAAAGTAGCCATTTTGGAGATGTGAAAAAATGCACTTTGTTGCATGGGTGTGTTATGGTAATGGCAACTGTCACTCTGGAGAAATGGACTGTGATATGGTGAGCAGACTGTTTATGCTGGTTCAGTTGGGGTTTGTTTTAATTGATTTAAGTTTAACATCCCCATCTACACTCTAAAGGTCATTTTGAAATATTGCTTCCAATTTTGTGGGACTTTTACCCGACATTGAGATGAAATGACTTCTCAAGCCCTGCCACCCAATGAAACCTATACTTTTTTTATAGGGTTTATAAGCATGAACAGGCCGACTCGCCCCGCATTTCCTTGACAGGCTAAGATCCTCTAAGCGGTTTACCAGTAGTCTTGTGTGGGTCGGTTTCAACTCTGCGTGGAAGCATCATGCAGCCCATCTATTTGTTCAAGCCCCGATGGGCAGGGGCTGTCAATTGGTCTATTGTCCACCTCTTGCATTTTTGCCAAAATGTGACTAAATTACAAGGGACTTGTATACAACCTGCGAGTGTCTTGTGTGGATTATGTTAGCAAAATTAATCTCTTACTCTTATCAAGCGCATTTTGTGTGTGCATGTACACTCAGTCTTCTCAGTCTAGCTAATGGTCAAACATATGAGAGAGGTCAGCTGTCAATTTCTGATAAAAGAATTTACACTGAACTGGTTAACTGCTAAGACTGCCCAGGAAGTGTGGTTAGGTAAACTGATCGACTCAAAATGACTTTAATAGTGTTCACTGGGCTGTTATATGCTCCGGGGAGCGGGAGGTCACGGGTTCGATCCCGGGCCGCGACATACCAAAGTCGTTAAAAATGGTACTAGCTGCTCCTCGCTTGGCACTCAGATTTACGGGGTAGAGCTAGGACTGGTTGACCCAGTGTCAGGATAATGTGACTGGGTGTGGTATCATGTAATGTGTCTGGGACATGATACTTCAGTGAGGCAGCACTATAAAAGTGAGCATTGAGCTCCCTGTCGCAACCAGACACTGTCGTGATATGACTGAAAAATTGTTGAAAGCGACGTTAAACCCGAATTCACACACACACACACGGCTGTTATAATCTGATCAGAAAACACAATGATTCTGGGTACTACTGTAATGATCCTAAGTGTTAGGACAGACAGACCTAAGCAGACAGTGCAGACCCAGATCAGACTGTGTATTTGTTTGTTTTGGAGTTTAACGGCCCAGACAACACTATTTAGGTCATTTCTGAGCCAGTCAGTTTACCTATCCACACTTTTCCTGGGCAGGCTTATACGTAAGCGGTTAACCAGTACAGTGCACATTCTTTTGCCAGAAACTGACAACTGCCCTTCTTGAATCAGGCGAAGGGAGAGAATGACCATAGAAAAGAAGTCATGATCAATCACCACGAAAGAATGTTGCCGACCCCGGCAGGTGACGAACCCACGTCCTCCTGATCACCAGTTAGACGTGCATCCGTGTGAGTTGCCGAGGCCGGCTAAACAACTGTATTATATCCAAACAAAAATGTTAGATTATGTAGAAAAATGACCATTTAAGGTCATTTTTTTTCTATATAATCTATATATTTTTGGGATCCATCTTGAAACCCTGTTATATCCAAAACCCTGTTATTACAAACCGTGTTATAATGAGGTTGTGGTGCACTTGATAAGGTCACTCATTTCACGAACGCCATGGCAAGCAGTGTAGATCCAGATCAGAAGCCATCTGATCATGATCTATAATACTGTTTGCAAAGGTAGGTGTACTGTTCAGCAGAATAAGTGTTAATTATTTTTGCCACAAACACTTACTTTGTTTTTCAGGAGAATTATATGACATAGGCTGGGGTCAGAAGATTTTCCTGTCTTGCAGTGGCATAGGACCACCCACAGGTATGTCAGGACTTAGGCTCAGTGGTTGAAAGGTAACAATGCCTTTAGTTAACACTTTAAGCACAATGGAAAATTTCAGAACAGATGATAGTGTGTTACTACACATAAGCCTCTTTATAACTCAAATCATTATAACATGGTTTTGGATAAACATATTTTTTAAGGAAGGAATCCAAAAAAAATACATAGAATATAAGGAAAATGACCATAATAATCTATACATTTTTGTTATGCCCCCAACTTCAAAGAAGTTGGCTGGTTGGTTGATTTGAGGTTTAAGGTCCCCGTCAACACTGTATAGATCATTTTGGAGACATTGCTTCCAATTTTGAGGGACTTTTACCGGACATTGAGATGAAATTACATCTCAAGCCCTGTTGCCCAACGAAACCAATAGGGTTTATCAGCACGGATGGTCGGACTCGCACTGCTATGCCTGGGCAGGCTTAGATCCTTTAAGTGGTTTACCAGTACTCGTGTGCTAACGGTTTCAGCACTGCATGGAAGCATCATGCAGCCTATCTATGTCTTCAAGTTTTGATGGGCGGGGGCCGTCAAAGAAGTGGAGGGGCATATTGCTTCTGGTTTGTTAATCCGTTTGTCCATCTGTTACGCTTTTGATGCATAGCATTACTTAGCATAACCCTATGCTAGGGTTTTGGAATTTCATGTATGGATTCCTCATGGAAAAAATAGCTAATGGGCATTTTTTTCTTATCCAGATAATGGCCCTTTCCATATTTTTTTTAATTTTAATGTCCCCAGTAGCGATAGCGGGGACATATTGTTTTTGCCCTGTCTGTTTGTTGGTTTGTTTGTTTGTTTGAACGTGGACAACTTTAACGTTGGTCATAACTTTTGAACCATTTGAGATAGAGCATGAAGGTTCCTAGTGACAAGAGCTTCACATTCATGCAAAAATATTTGGCCTGTGACCTTGACCTTTGACCTACTTATAAGAAAAAAATAACATTGGTCATAACTTTTGAACCATTGGAGGTAGAGTATTCATATTTGGCGTGTATGTTCCTTTTGACAAAAGTTTTACATTCATGCAAATAAATTTGTGACCTGTGACCTTGACCTTTGACCTACTTAAAATAAAAAAATAACATTTTGGTCATAACTTTTGAACCGTTGAGATAGAGCCTTCATATAAATACCCCCGGCATACGAAGTATGCTATGGGGGTATATAGTTTTCGTCCAACCCTTTGATAGATTTAGTTGATACTTACACTGAAGTTACATACTGGTCTAAAAATTTCATTGATGCATGCTTTTAATATCATCATAATTATTCATGCCGTTTAACCATTAACCGTTTGACGCTTATGACCCACAAAGAGGGTTGACACGTCGTTAAACACGAAATCATCATCATCATCATCATATTTGGCATGTATGTTCCTTGTGACAAGAGCTTTACATTCACACAAAAAAATGTGACCTTGACCTTTGACCTACTTAAAAGAAAAAAATTAACATTTTGGTCATAACTTTCGAACCATTTGGGATAGAGCCTTCATATTTGGCATGTAGGTTCCCTGTGGCCCATAGGGGCTTGAAGAAAAATATGGGCTGCATGATGCTTCCACGCAGAGCTGAATCTGGCTCGCACCCTAGTACTGGTAAACAGCTTAGAGGATCTAAGCGTGTCCAGGAACCACGGTGCGTGTCGGACCGTCCATGCTAATAAACCCTATTGGTTTTATTGGGCGACACCTGTCTGATGAACCACCAGTGGAAGGGCCACCCATCCCAATCACTATTGATATGGTTAAGAAGGCTATCTCTCAGATGAAGACTGGCAAAGCACCGGGTCCCTCTGGCATAGTGGTGGAGATGATAAGAGCTGCAGGCGATGCGGGTGCCTCAATGATCCGCGACCTTGCAGCTGCAATCATCCGTGATGGGAAGGTACCCTCTGACTGGGAACAGAGTTTCATTGTCTGTCTCTACAAGGGCAAGGGCGATGCATTGGAACGGGGCAACTACCGTGGTCTCAAGCTGACAGAACAGGTCATGAAAGTCCTGGAGAGGATTGTGGATGGCCTCATCAGGCAGTTGGTGTCCATCGACGATTCCCAGTTTGGCTTCGTCCCAGGAAGAGGCACAACAGACGCAATTTTTGTTGTACGGCAGCTGCAAGAGAAGTATCTGGCGGCCAACAAGAGACTCTACATGGCTTTTGTAGACCTGGAGAAGGCATTTGATCGAGTGCCTAGGAAAGTCATCTGGTGGGCACTAAGAAAACTTGGAGTGGACGAGTGGATTGTGAAACTGGTCCAAGGGATGTATGCTAATGCTCGGAGCCGTGTCCGCGTTGGTGATGGTTACAGTGAAGAATTCGAGGTGAAGGTGGGTGTTCATCAAGGCTCTGTTCTCAGCCCACTGCTTTTCATCATTGTGCTTGAAGCCTTGTCATGCGAGTTCCGCTCTGGAGTCCCCTGGGAGGACCTGTATGCTGATGACCTTGTCATCATAGCTGAATCCCTTGAGGAATGTGTCAGGAGGCTCTTAACTTGGAAAGACGCAATGGAGGCGAAAGGGCTGAGAGTGAATGCAGGAAAGACAAAGATCATGATCTGTGGTACAGGTCTGGACCTCTTGCAGAGTACAGGCCAGTTCCCATGCGCTGTATGTCGCACTGGAGTGGGCAGCAACAGTATCTTTTGTAATGGCTGCAAGTTCTGGGTGCACAAGAAATGCAGTGGGCTCAAACGCTTGATAGAGGACCCTGATTACAGGTGTACACGTTGCCAAGGAACTGCACGCCCCTTAGATGGCAGACCACAGAGGGAAGTCCAAGTCGGATCCGACAAGCTGGAGGTTGTAGCTTCCTTCTGCTACCTAGGTGATATGCTCTCTGCAGCAGGTGGTTGTGACCTTTCAACTACATCACGTGTGAAAACAGCCTGGAAGAAATTCAAGGAGTTGCTACCAGTTCTCTCTTCCCGCCACCTCTCGTTCAAGACACGTGGCCGTGTGTATAGCTCTTGTGTGCGGAGCGCAATGCTCCATGCCAGTGAGACATGGCCATTGACAAAGCCAAACCTCCAACGCCTACAGCGAAATGACAGGGCAATGATCAGACAGATCTGCAATGTCAAGCCACAGAACACTGTTACCATCAGGTCCAGTGAGTTACTTGAACGTCTTGGCATTGAGGACCTGGACCTCATTCTGAAAGAGAGAAGACTTCGCTGGTATGGACATGTGGAACGCTCCAACGGTGCAGTCAAGACTGCCTGTGACATACAGATAGGTGGAAAGCGGGGACCAGGAAGGCCCAAGATGACCTGGAAGCAGCTAACAGAAAGAGATTGCAGAGAATGGAAGCTCTCTGCTATCGATCCTCATGATAGACAAGCCTGGAGATCTGGTGTAAGATCTGCCATGCGTGCAGCAAGCCAGCTACCTGGAAGGGGGCCCACTTATGTGGACGCTGCCCCTGTACCTGCACGTTAATAAAAAATCCGTTGATGATGATGATGACAGGGCTTGAGATGTCGTTTCATCTCAATGTAGGGTAAAAGTCCCACAAAATTGGAAGCAACGTCTCCAAAATGACCTTTACAGTGTTGACGGGGACGTTAAACCTCAAATCAAACAAACAAACAAAGGTTCCTTGTGATAAGAGCTTAACATTCATGTAAGAAAAAATTGACCATGACCTTGACCTTTGACCTACTTGAAAGAAAAAATAAAATTGTTGATAACTTTTTAACTGTTTTAGATAGAGCCTTCATATTTGGCATGTAGGTTCCTTGTGTCAAGGGCTTCCCACTCAAACAAAAAATCTTGACCTTTGACCTTGACCCTGAACTGGCATGTATGACCTACATTTAAGATTTTTTTTTTATTGTTTTTAACTTTTGAACCGTTTAAGATAGAGCCTTCATATTTGGCATGTAAGTTCCTTGTGTCAAGGGCTTCCCACTCAAACAAAAAATCTTGACCTTTGACCTTGACCCTGAACTGTGACCAACTTAAAAAAACATGATCATGCCCAGGGACATGTTTGTGTTTCACAAACACATCTTGTTTTTTTATAAAATCTTGTCAGGAAAATATCTAAAAAAGTATAAGAGCTAGAGTCTTGAAAGTTAGTGAATAGATTGGCGGTGATGGGTTGATGATTAACTTTCGAATGAATTCAGAAAAATACTTCATGAGTTCTGGCCCTTTGTCACTTTAGGTATTTGTGCATTGTATGCTATGTTTGATGTGAGGTTTTACATCCTCTTCAACACTATAGGTCATTTTTGAGATGTTGCTTCCAATTTTGTGGGACTTTTACCCGACACTGAGATGAAATGACATCTCAAGCCCTGTCGCCCGATGAAACTAATAGGGTTTATAAGCATGGACGGTCCTACTCGCACCGCTTTACCTGGGCAAGCTTAGATCCTCTAAGCGGTTTACCAGTACTCATGTGCGGTCAGTTTCAGCTCTGTGTGGAAGCATCATGCAGCCCAAATATTTGTTTAAGCCCCGATCGGGTGGGGTGTGGGGGGGGGGTGTGGGTGATGTTAATTGTATGCTAGGGATTTGAAAGGGGGTCTTTCATCTGTGCCCATGCATGTTTTTTCTTTAAACTTTGTATATTAATAACTCAGCATATACTACCTATAAAAACGTATTAAATAAATTATATAAATCAAAGTAGGACTCAGGAGGCCACTCTAACTGACTCCCTCCATGAGCCGGTGTCTGTCTCTAAATAAGTGCGTCTTAAATCTTATGTTTTATTTAGTTTCAAGATCTGTGAACTGGATTGAATGCAGAACTCCATAGGCATTCCTTTCATACTAAAAACCTTTTGAATTAATTAAAGTTTACATTTTCTGATAAAATAATTATCAAAAATCTCATTTTTTAATTAAAATTTTAAAAAATTATCAAAATTCAATCCCTAAGATAAACATGTTCTAATCTTTGTCAAGATTTCATTTTGCTAGGAAAACTTGCCCTTTGTATCTTCTTTAGCTATGCCAAATTTCATGAAAATCCGAAACCGGTAACACTGTAGTTTTACATCTTTAATGGATGTAAGTCGTTTCTGCAAAATTTACTTTTTTATTGAAATCATCCAAGAACCTTACAAAAAGGCAACTCGTAACACTACTTAATAAAAATGAGATTATACAAATCAAAATGAATACCTATTGAGCTGATCTATCTTAGAAACTATTAAAATATCATGAATTTCTGTTATTTTCCTTTCATTTATACACTATGATCTATCCAAAATAGTAGACAGTAAAACATTAAATCAAAAGGTATTCTAATCAACAAATTAGGCTTAACAACATATATTGCTTTTTTATTAGCAGCAAAATTATTGTGAACATGTGCAACTTTATTTAATGACTTTGCATAAGTCATGCTACTCAAATAGGTGTAAGGCAAGGAGATCTATTATTTTCATTTCCATACCAAGCTGGTATGCAAGGACGCAATGGTCAGTGGTTTGTTGTTACTAGTAAAAAGAGTTCTGTTGATAAATCCATGGCCAGATTAAGCCTTAGATATACGCTGTCTTTATGAACGCTGGATTATTATCCTAACAAAAAAGTTACAGTAATTATTGGTTAGTATTTCCAAAAATCGAAATGTCACTGCTATTGAGTTTCTGTTGCAAAAGATATCATTGATGGATGAGGCGCAGAATATTTGGTGTAAACAAAGCTGTTCCATGACCTAGATAAATTCTGCTATTAGACAGGGCAAGAAACAGTTTCCTTCCTTATAGTACACATGCGTAAATATGTCTCTTTTCTGCATTGGTATTGTAATTGTTGACGTTTCTTTAGTGTCTTATTTTTTCTATTTACTTTGTCAATATCGTGGTTAATTTATCGGAAGCGAGCTTTTAGTATTTTTTTCTGGTTGTAAAACTTTCAACCACTTCTTGAATGTTTCTGCTGAATGCAAGTTCACTGTTTTTTTTAAGCACTCAGTGTTCAATCTAGGCTGCACCATTGCGCCCTGGGCCCGCTTTTTACATGAGTGGCGCACTAGAGATCATTCATTGGGCCCGTCGGGCGCAACTATAGAATTTAGAATCTGTTTCTTCTGGAGTTCATTTTTGCGATTTTCTCGCGGTTTTTTGGCTGCCTGTTGCGTATTGTTGAGTTGATAAAAACCGCATGTTGCCTGATCAAAACAACTTAGAAAAACATTTTGTTTTATCTGTTTAACTAGTAACAATTCTTATTTTCAAAAACCCAAATCGACGTTTTTGTTTACCGGGGATGCGGCCATGTTCGGAATACTTGTGTGCGCCGGGCGGCTTACGCCAAATTCGTGTGCGCCGTGCGGCTTACGCTAAATACCGGACCGAAATACCGCAATATACCGAGGATGGCGCTATTTATTACAGAGTTCTTCTCTTCCAGAAATATTATTACTGGCATTCATTCTAGATAAAACATGCATTTAGCACTTGAGCAAGACACTTTATCAAAACTGTTTTGTACTGGTTAAATGAGGTAATGAGCAAATGTGAGCAACTCAGTATTAGAAAATGGATAGATAAACTAAATAGATTTTGTCTGTGCTGTTAAACTTGTTTTGTGTCCATTTTTATCATGCAGCTAAAACCTTAAAATAAATCTGGTAACTTTATATAGTATAATTTAAGGGCCCCCTAAACTTCAAAATGGCCCCCTTTTCCAAGGCCTGTGGGCCCAGAGGGCCCTCAAACCCCAAATCCTGGATTGAACACTGGCACTGTTCTTGCTTGATTTTTGTTCATTAATAATTACCAGTACATTTCTGTGCAATGTCTCTCTCAGCTTAGAAAAAGCATTGCAGTGTTTGGACAGAAAAAGCATAACACTGAAAATAATTTAAAATCCTATGAGTAATGCGATAACTACTCACAGATTGAATAATTATTATCAACAGTTTAAATGCTTCTTGATATCTTACATAATGTACTTTGTAATTACTGCAACAACTGCTGAGATAGGTAAATGAAGTGAAAGGCCTATACAAATATATAGATAACACAATCATGATCACATAAGTTTTGGAACACTGACAAATGTACAACCATGTGAATTCTAAAAGCAAATTCAAATGGCTTTGGAATACAGCTTCAGGAAGCCGTTTGATTTCGTTCACAGGGGCTATACAAAAAAGATACATTGGCTTGTGCCTATGCAGATACAAATTCTGAAAACTTAATGTCCAGGAAACGTAATCTCAAGTGTGATTGGTTTTCCCTAGAGTGAACCTTTCTTTTTAAATGGACAGATAGGGTTAAATAAACAAACAACAGTTTGACTTGAGAGTCATTTATCTCAAATCGGATAACAAATCTCACAAAATCTGAAGCAACATTTAAAGTGACTGGTATGTGGTTTATTTGAATGTTAAATCTAAACATCACCTTAGCACCATTACCAAATTAGACAAGAAAGACAGAGAGAAGACTGTGCACATGATTACATGGGTGCGTTTGATGACGTTTGTCATCAAAACCTTTGTGGTATAGTTCTGTAGACAAAAAAGTTTGTTCCACAGGGGGCAAATTTACCGAAATGGATGTTTTGAAATAATACTTATAATTATGCTATGAACTACTTACACACACCATACTATACTATAGCCATCCAAATTGAAAGCAATAGTAAAGTATTATTAAACAGCATGACCAAAACAATATAATCATATAATTTCACATTTTGCTGAATCAGGACTATCAGTATTCAGTCTGTTAAAACACAATGTTACCAGTCCTCAATTTCCATCAAGATTCATCAACATGTTCCTAAGATATGTGGGTAGTTTTTATGCTAAAATGGTGTCTTGACAAAAATTGTAACATGGTAAAAATGCATATAAATTTTTAATGAATACAAAAATAGGAGCTGAAATATGGGGACACCATCAAAGAAAACTGAATGTCCAGCAACTATTACTAGACATATGAGATCATTCATAGTATCAACTAACTCACTAATTATGGCTTTAATTCATTAACATATCAGCATTAGATATATGAAACTCTGAATACTGTAGACAAGTTTATATGAGAGTACTCGCTGTTGTGATAGAGACTTCATAAAATATGTAATAAATTTACTACGGACATACAATTTAAAAGTGAATGCATCGTAATTATAATGGTTATACCCAAGGCAATTATTGTGCATAATTTCATCAAAATCCAAGTGTGGGCAGAAACCATTGCAAATTTCCTATACCTTGAAAGACCCCCTTTCATATATGGATTCCTCATGGAAAATTAGGTGATGAGTGTTTTTTCGGATAATGCCCCTTCCAAATGTTATTGCCCCTTGAAAATGTTTTGATAAAATTTGTCAGCAAAATATCTCAAAATCTATTGGAGCTAGAGCCTTGAAAGTTGATGAGTAGATTGGTGGTGATGAGTAGTTGACCTGATTAACTTATGAATAATTTCTGAAAAATACTTCATGAGTTATGGCCCTTTGTCACTTTGGGTATTTGGACATTGTATGCTTTATGATGCATGGCATAACTTAAGAACCGTGTATGCTAGGGTTTTGAAATTTCATATATGGAATCCTTATGGGAAATTAGGTGACAATTTTTTTTTTCTCATCCAGATTATGCCCCTTTCAAGATTTATTAAAATCTTTTATTTATTTGAAAATGTTTTGATGAAATCTTGTCAGCGAAATATTTCAAAATCTATTGGAGCTAGAGCCTTGAAAGTTAATGAATATATTGGTGGTAATGAGTAGATGGCCTGTTTATTTTTTGACTAAAATCTCAAAAATACTTCGAGTTATGGCCCTTTGTCACTTTGGGTATTTGTTCATTGTATGCTTTGCGATGCATAGTATAATTTAAGAACTGTGTATGCTAGGGTTTTGAAATTTCATGGAAAATAAGGTGATGCATATTTTTTTCTTATCTGGATTATGCCCCTTTCAAATGTTATTGCCCCTTGAAAAATGTTTTGGAGATATAGGAGTCGCAGAAAAGATTGACTAGGCAGAGCTATCGTTTGTACCTGCCTTAGGAATATTCCTTGAACAAAAAGGTAAACCAAGTCACCCTATTGTGTGAATTCAACTATAACACAACTATAGCTGTGGCGTATATGTCTATTTTGTGCGCTTGTAGAAAGCGTGCGAAAGGCACTCTACCGAATCTTCTGTTGGACTCGGTGAATTTGACATATATTGACAACACCTGAATAGCTCCGCCTAGTCAATCTTATCTGCGACTACTATACCCCGTCAACTCTTCAAATACCCAACTGAAATTGAATATAGTGGGTATTACCCAATTCCATACAAAAGCTTATCTGTTCTTCTAGAAAAAGAATTTTGCCGAAGGCTATGTCAAGCCTGTAGGGATTCATATTCACCGAACCATGAAATGAAGATGAAGGTCAACCACATCCATTTCTGAGTATCCCCCAATCAAAATTCTTGATATAATGTATTCCGTCTATTCCCAAAACTGTATGACAAACAGTGTAGATCCTGATCAGATGGAATATTTGATCTGGATCTGCACTGTTTGCAAAGTTAGGTGTTGTTGTGTTCAGCAGGATAAGGATTAATGAACAATATCATAAACATGTTATGTATTTTGTCTCCATGTTTTCATATGGACAGTGATATTTTTTTCTGCCTTCAGTTAATATTTTTTCTGACAGTTGTTTCTGTAGTGATAATTCTCTGTTCTTGCAGTGATATTTATCTGTTCTTGTAGTGATATTTCTCTATTCAGGCAGTGATATTTCTCTGTTCTTGTGATATTTCTCTGTTCTTGCAGTGATATTTCTCTATTCTTGCAGTGATATTTGATGCCCCCACTGGTATGAACTCTGATGTTTGGTCACAAGTATTTGATAAAACAGCCACATATGCAAGGGTTTGTATCAAATTTATGTATGGAGATTCCAACACAGCTCAATATTATATCTTAACCTGTTTATGACACTGTTCATTAAAACACGGCTTTAACGGGCCTCCATGGCCTAGTGGATAAGAGCGCTGTCTCTTAATCATTAGGTCTCTCACCGCTGTGGGTTCAAGCCTGGCTTGGGTCACATGTGAAATGCCAAGTTCTGCAATGGAAGGTCAGGTGGTTTTTCTCCGGGAACTCCGGTTTTCGCCCACCTCTCATTAACGATCAGCTGGATATGATTGAAATAATCTTGAAAGGGCCGTAAAACCACCCCCCCCCAAAAAAAAAAAAATAACACGGCTTTTGTATGTAATATGGTTTAAAGACAGGTCCTAAAAATGTATAGATCATACAGAAAATGACCATAAAAATGATCTTTTTCTATATAATTTATACACTTTTGATCACAAAAAAATATAGATATATAAAAGCTTGACCATAAATAGTCATTTTTATGTACTTGTATAATCTATACATTTTTGTTTGGAGATTAAACAGTTGTGTAACAATTGTTATGATCCTAAGTATTGAGACAGGTAGGCTTAAGCAAACAGTGCAGACCCAAATCAGACTGCTCCTGAAGTCTGATCAGGGTCTACACTGTTTGCCACTCCCTTTGCACCTTTTGGACTCCTTGCAGGATCATGAAACAAATTTGTTAAAAACTTAGCAGAATTACAGCAAGTCTTCAGGGTGTCTCAATTTGTAGAATTTTTGCGGTGACACAGTTTCTGCTATGGATCCCAACAATATTGTTATAAAGAGGTTAAAGTGTATTAGGAAATTGAAGTCACTGCATCTTGAGAGCTTTTAGCATGGCGGGATATAGGAGTCATATTTCCTGTTCGATTGTTCAAACCATCAACATACTCGACCACCCTAGCATTCACCCAAATTGCTAAGTTTATATAGGTCCGGCAAAGCCTTTGGCTGAATTCTTCCTGAGAGATGTGGCTTGCATAACCTGGGAATAAGACCCAAAAAAAAACACCAAAAACGTGATCCTTGATATTTGACAAAACTCATGGATTCTCCAGCGGAACCTTATGTAAAGTAGCAATAACATCTTGAAAGAAGATATACAACAATAGCAATCGATCACACCTATGTCATAAAACTGAAAAACCGTTGTAGCATAACGGGTCTCTGTGGCCTAGCGGGTAAGAGAACTGACTCTTAATCATTAGGTATCTCACCATTGTGGTTCGAGCCTGGTTCTGGTCACATGTGAAATGCCAAGTTCTGCAACGGAAGGTCAGGTGGTTTTTCTCCGGGTACTCTGTTTTTTTCCCACCTATGATTAACGATCAGCTAGATATGAGTGAAACTGAAACACTCTTGAAAGGGCTGTGAAACCACCCCCCCCCCCCCCCCCCCCTTCCAAAAAAAAAACACAAAAAAAAACGTTATAGCATATGCCACCACGTGATAATGTTTTGGACAAACAGTGTAACTAAAGCATTTTCTACAAGTCAAACAGTACAGGCCCAGAGCAGATACCACAGGGCCTAAATACATGCATTGCAAGTATATAATCTTTTTGTTGCTATAAACATTAGACTGGCACAAGATTGTCTGAAATTAATGATGTACCTGAATGCTAAGAATAACCCAGCGATAAATAGCTCAAACCTGCCAGAAAATTTATTCCTGTTAGACCCATAAAAGATGTTTATGATAAGCCAGTGCATGAAATTATCTACAATACAACTCGTTCAACCAGAAAGGACTGGTCATTCTGCAGATCCACCCTGTATGACAAGAGTTGAGCCTACCCATGACGAAACCTAAGACCGGTGCCACCATCAGAGACTCAAATTAACCTGCGCACCCATCCACTATGACAAGACCTTTTGCTTATATCTTTTTGCACAGATATTAGCCTATAGTAGGTACATGCGATCAGCAAAGACTCTGATCAGATTGTGCGAATGCAAAGGCTGATCTGTGTCTTTGCTGGTTGCTCAAGACTTCTTGTAGATTTTGTCATGCGCTGGCTCAATTTTTATTGATCTCTCTTTGTATAGGCTCATGGGACCTACAAAGACTGGTGAATATGTGCAGGCTGGTCAGTACTAATCCCAGATAAGAGGGGGTATCCACATATTTTTTTAACATATGTTGTGGGTATTCATTAGAAGCGCCTCGGCGAGGTGCTTCTAATGAATACCCACAACATACGTTTTTGTGCAGAATTAAATAAAATTGAACCCTTATTTGTGGAACCCGGTGTAACGGTCAGTTTCTTCCCCCGGCCCGGTTCTTCCCCGGGGGAAGAAACTGACTAGTCAGTTTCTTCCCCACCCAGTCAGTTTCTTCCCCACCAGAATTTTTTTTCAGAACCATAGTCAACGAATAATTTTCAGCTCACAATTTGATATAAATGAGAAAAGAGACCATTCTGAATAAGTTCTGAGTCCTTTTAGCTTGAATGACAAAATTTGCTCTATGCTACACCATTCATGGAGATGCAATAAAATATGCATCCCAATTTAAGCATCTTTGATGAATTTTCTTTGCTTTTAAAGACATAAATTAGTATTAACTAAACAGATATAATAAGCCACAAATGTTTGACGCTCAAATCTAAATAGAATTTGGAGACTGGGGGTGGGGAAGAACTGGGCCTGCCCAGTTCTTCCCCACCCCAGAATTTTCTGTCTACTAATAATTCTTGTGATAAATTTTCTTCGCTTTTTAAGACATAAATTGGTATAAACTAAAAAGATATAATAAGCAACAATTGTTTGGAGCTCAAATCTAATTAGAATTTAGAGACTGGGGGTGGGGAAGAACTGGGCGGGCCAATTTCTTCCCCACCCAAGATTATTCTGCTTCCAAAAATTCTTGTGATAAATTTTGCTTTGCTTTTTAAGACAAAAGTTGGTACAAACTAAAAAGATATAATAAGCAACAAATATGTTTGGAGCTCAAATCTCAATTGAATTGAGAAACTGGGGGTGGGAAAGATCTGGGCCGGCCCGTTTCTTCCCCACCCCAGATTTTTCTGCTTACAAAAAATTCTTGTGATAAATTTTCTTCGCTTTTTAAGACAAGAGTAACTGTTGGTATAAACTAAAAAGATATAATAAGCAACAAATATGTTTGGAGCTCAAATCTCAATTGAATTTAGAAACTGGGGGTGGGGAAGAACTGGGCCGGCCCATTTTTTCCCCACCCCAGATTTTTCTGTTTACAAAAAATTCTTGTGATAAATTTTCTTCGCTTTTTAAGACAAAACTTGGAATAAACTAAAAAGATATAATAAGCAAAAAATGTTTGGAGCTCAAATCTAAATAGAATTTGGAGATTGGGGGTGGGGCAGGACTGGGCCGGCCTAGTTCTTCCCCACCACAGACAACTTAAACATCATAACTGATTTAACTGTACATCACTACACAAGGGTGGGGAAGAAACTGGTCTCCTCAGTTCTTCCCTGCCTCAGACATCCTCTGATATAACTGACATAACTGCACAACACCAGCCGATGGTGGGGAAGAAACGGGAAGGCCCAGTTCTTCCCAACCCCAGACACCTTCAACGTCATAATTGACTAAACAGTACAACACTTACCAAGGGTGGGGAAGAAACGGGCGGCCCAGTCTTTCCCCACCCAAGACATCTTCAGCAATATAACTGAAATAACTGTCCAACACTACCCAAGGGGGGAAAGAAATGGGCCACCCCAGTTCTTCCCAACCCCAGACATCTTCAGCGATATAACTGACATAACTGTACATCACTACCCAGGGGTGTGGAAGAAATGGGTCGGCCCAGTTCTTCCTCACCCTGACACCTTCAATGTCATAATTGACTTAACAGTACAATACTTACCAAGGGTGGGAAAGAAACGGACTGGCCCAGTTCTTCCCCACCCAAGACATCTTCAGCAATATAACTGACATAACTGTACAACACTACCCAAGGGTGGGGAAAAAACAGGCCGGCCCAGTTCTTCCCCACCCCCGAGTCTCCAAATTCTATTAAGATTTGAGCTCCAAACATTTGTTGCTTATTATATCTTTTTAGTTTATACCAATTTTTGTTTTAAAAAGCAAAGGAAATTTATCACAAGAGTTATTAGTAAACAGAAACATCTGGGGTGGGGAAGAACTGGGCCGGCCCAGTTCTTCCCCACCCCCCAGTCTCTGAATTCTATTGAAATTTAAGGGCCAAACATTTGTTGCTTTAATATTATAGCTCTGTAGTTAATACCAATTTATGTCTTTCAAAGTGAAGAACATTTATCACAAGAATTTTTAGTAAATAGAAAAATCGGGGGTGGGGAAGAAATGGGCCGGCCCAGTTCTTCCCCAACCCCACTTTCCAAATTATATTTTGATTAGAGCACTAAAGGGTTGTTGCTTATTATATCTGTTTAGTTAATACCAATTAATGTCATAAAAAGCTAAGAAAATTAATCATAGATACTGGAATTGGGATGAAAATTTCCTTGGATCTCCATATATTGTATGGCATAGAGAAAATTTTGCCATTCAAGCTGTAAAGACTCAAAACTAATTCAGAATGGTTTCTTTTTGAATTTTTAACAATTTGTGAGGCATAAATTACTCGTTCTCTATGGTTCTAAAAAAATTTCAGGTGGGGAAGAAACTGACTGGGTGGGGAAGAAACTGACTAGTCAGTTTCTTCCCCGGGGAAGAAACGGGCCAGGCCAGTTCTTCCCCGGGGAAGAAACTGACTGGGGGGAAGAACCGGCCTGTTATACCGGGAAGGGACATGAATTTTTTTTAATATGTTGTGTGGCCAAGATATGTTGTGCGCACAAGATATTATCTTGTGCACACAACATAATTTATCTTGTGCTGACAACATATCTTGTGCGCACAAGATAATATCTTGTTCACACAACATAGATCTTGGGAAGTTGTGCAAACAAGATATCATCTTGTGTGAACAAGATATTATCTTGGGCTTACAACGTATTACCTTGTGTGCACAACGTATTATCTTGTACATGCAAGATAGTGTCTTGTGCAGACAAGATAATATCTTATGTGCACAAGATATTAAGTTGTGTGAACAAGATAATATCTTTTCCGCACAAGATCAAGTTGTGGAGACAAGATATTATCTTGTGCGGACAAGATAATATCTTGTTCACACAACTTAATATCTTGTGCGGACAAGATAATCTCTTGTTTGCACAAGATAATATGTTGTGCACACAAGATAATATGTTGTGCGCACAAGATAGTATGTTGTCCGCACATGATAATATGTTGTCCCCACAAGATAATATCTTGTCCACACAAGATAATATCTTGTGCGCACAACTTATAAAATAAAAAAAAAATCATGTCCCTTCCTGGGTTCCATACTTAAAGATGAAAAATGGGACTTATCTGAAGCTATGTCTGTGTCTTTGTAGCTCACACAAGTAATGTTCTAGATTTTGTCATGCTCAGGCTGACTTTGAATCATTTAGGGGATAACTGTATTCAAAATTGTAATTTGGGGAGGTAAATCCTAAGTTTTACAGAGACATGTTGGCAAAGTCGTGCAACGAACATGTAATTTGCAACCATAAAACCAATGATTTGCCTCCCCAAATGACAAATTTTCAATACAGTTATCCCCATTAAATGCACTTATTTAGTTGTTAAGTTAAAACTTTTACTAATTTGCACTATGCATCAAGCCCTGTATAATGTGTAAAAATCGAATTCCAGCTAATGAAAAGCAATGTTACATGATAACGTCGGGTTTCCAAAAGCGTTAGCAAAATATACTATTGCAAATTTTTGACGTTATCCAATCAGACCTCACATTACATATGCAAGAGCATTAGAATATGACATTATTTTTTACAGGCCTGTGTGTATGATAGAGCTGGACTAGGATTCAGTGACAGACCTTTTAAGGTAGGTAATTTCAGCATTTGAGGATAGTTAGCTCACCAGAATACATTACAATAACATCCATGCGACAAATTGCATTTTTCACATCTCCAAAATGGCTACTTTTCTGATGAAAATCCGTGATATTTTTCTTAGTTTTACTGCAAACATAGGTTGAGGGTGCTCGTTAGAACTGCCTCATGGAGGCAGTTCTAACGAGTACCCACAACCTATGTCTTGGAGCGGAAATGAAAAAAAAAATGTATACCTCCTTAAACCTCAGTTTTCTATATATAAAGTGGGGTGTAGGGGGATGTTCATTTCACAGACTTGGTCACATGATGAAAAGTACAAGCAGTCTTTTCTTGGAAGTTTAGGAGCTGGTGGGCCAGCCTCACTAGCTCAGTTGGATGCATATCTGACTGGTGGGCAGGGCCAGTTGTTCAAAGCATCATTAGCTTAACGCCTCCGTGGCCTAGTGGATAAGAGCGCTGACTCTTTAGTCATTAGGTCTCTCACCGCCGTAGGTTCGAGCCTCGCTCGGGCCACGTGTGAGACGCCAAGTTCTGCAACGGAAGGTCAGGTGGTTTTTCCCCGGGTACTCCGGTTTTCGCCCACCTCTGCTTAACGATCGGCTCGATATGAGTGAAATAATCTTGAAAGGGCAGTAAAACCCAAACCAAAAAAAAAAAAAAAAAAAAAATCATTAGCTTAACAAGTTTGTAAGTGGTCAGATTGTTAACTGTTCTAGTAAGTACAATATCTAATACAGTGGTATTTTGCTGAACAAAATGTGAGTAGCTTTTGCAGTTGCAAAAGCTGCTCAAGTTTTTTTTCAGCAAACATATTAGCTTATTTGCCAAATTAAAAGATCAAAACTTTAACGATTTGTTAACTAACAATATCACTAGTTTTGAACAACTGACCCCGGTACATTAAGTACAGGCAGCCTATCTGTGAAGCTAACGGCCCCCCCCCCCCCATAGGGCTTGAAGAAATATATGGGTTGCATGAGCATCCAGCCCGCACACTAGTTCTGGTAAACCGCTTAGAGGATCTAAGCCTGTCCAGGAACTGTGGTGGGAGGCGGACCGTCCATGCTAATAAACCCTATTGGTTTCATTGGGCGACAGGGCTTGAGATGTCATTTCATCTCAATGTTGGGTTAAAGTCCCACAAAATTGGAAGCAACGTCTCAAAATGGCCTTTACAGTGTTGACGGGGACGTTAAACCTCAAATCCAACAAACAAACAATCTGTGAAGGTAAGAAATTGGCAGGCCAGCCTTACAAGCTCAGTTTGATGTGCATCTGATCAGTTACATGGTTGCAGTTTCAACCACAGATACTTGGGGTCAGTAGAGCTTTCTTGCGGCTAGTAGAGTGGATGGTCCAAAACTGATCTCTATGATTTTTTTTTTCTCTTTAATTTTGCATTTTAGCGTACTTGAACAACACCTTAATCCATACAAATGGTTGTGACAAGTCTAGGAAATCGTTTGAAAATAATGATATTTTATGGACAGGCTAAAATTACGTAAAGATAAACAACTTCGATGTGATCAATTTTATATGTAAGCGGTTACCCAGTACAGTGCACATTCTTTCCCCAGAAACTGACAACTGCCCTTTTTGATTCAGCATGGTAGTGGTGAGAAGTCATCATTTATGATGATGTGAAGCCATTTCCATCAAAATAATGTAAATACCCACTGCCTTACATGTTTTTACTTGCTAAAACAGTTGATGTTTTGGTCACTAACACGTTTGTTAAGCTAAAGAGGCTTTGTATACTGTGCCCTGATCTTTTCATTTCTGACATGTTTAGAATTACACAGAAACAGATGGAACAGAAGGAAAGAGTAACCATAGAAACCGCTGGGAACAGTTTACAGCAGAAAGGTACTACTCACCAAGAATTATCTTTGAAAAAAGAAATGCTAAAGAGCGCTGACTCTTAATCATTAGGTCTCCCTGGCTCGGGTCACAAGTGAGAAGCCAAGTTCTGCAACTGAAGGTCAGGGTAGTCTGGTTTTCGCCAGCCTCTGATTAACGATTGGCTCGATATAAGTGAATCTTGAAATGACCATGAAATAAAAAAAAAAAAGAAATGCATTAGTTTTACCAAAATATCATTGTCTGATTAGCCCAAAGAACAGTACAATCTCTTTATGACACAGTTGTGGGGTCTAAAGCAGAAAGGGTGTTAGTTAAACAACCATGTTAAATCCAAAAAAAACATATAGATTATATAAAAAAAAATGACAAGGTCATTTTACTATGTAGTCTATACATTATTGGGATCCTTCCATCTTTCCACTGTGTTATATTGAAAGCCCTGTGTTATATTGAAAGCTGTGCTATAGTATAATGTTATTAATCAAATAATTTCGTATTGGCCCAGTTACAGGTCTGAGGTCTGCTGTATTGGCACATGGCCGAGGCCAATACAGTTGACCGAGGACCTGTAACTTGGCCAATACGAAATTACTTGATTAATGACAATTTTATTAATTGACGCAATTAAAAACATGATTTATGATTTTTGAATATCGGTTGTCTTGGTGTAATACAGGATAATCAATTAATAATGAATAATATTGTAAAGAGATTAAGCTGTATTAGACAAACTTAAGTGAGATAAGTCAAAGTATAAGGAAGTTCATTGCGAACAAATAAACATTGTTTAACCGCCCAGTCAACACTATTTTAGATTATTTTTTAGCTGGTTAGTTTACCTATCCTTCCTTTTTCCTGGGCAGGCTTATACGTAAGGGGTTAACCAGTACAGTGCACATTCTTTCACCAGAATTGGTAGAGTGTCCGCTCCAGGGAACGGGAGGTCACGGTGTCAATCCCGGGCAGCAACATACCAAAGTCGTTAAGAATGGTACTCGCTGCTCCTCACATGGCATTCAGATTTAGGGGGTAGAGCTAGGACTGGTCGATCCAGTGTCAGGATAATGTGACTGGATGTGGTATCATGTAATGTGACTGGGACATGATACTTCAGTGAGGCAGCACCATAAAAGTGAGCACTGAGCTCCCTGTCGCAACCAGACACCGTCGTGATATGACTGAAAAATTCTTGAAAGCGACGTTTAACCCAAATTCACACACACACTCTTTCACCAGAAACTGACAACTTCCCTTCTTGAATCAGCGGAAGGGAAAGAATGACCATAGAAAAGATTTCATAATCAATTTCCACGAAAGAATGTTGCCGACCCCGGCAGGAATCGAACCCGCGTCCTCATGATCACCAGTCAGACGCGCATCCGACTGAGCCACAGAGGCTGGCTTTTACACTGTGTAAAAGCCGTGTTATAATGGAAATTATTAATTGACTATCCTGTGATTTTGGAGGTCATCCATAATAACACTGAGGTCAATAATCAATAAACATGTTTTTAATGGTGTCAATTAATAAAATTGTCATAAATCAAGTAATTCTGTGTTGGCCCAGTTACAGTTCCTCAGTCTACTGCATTGGCCTCGGCCTCGGGCTAATACAGCAGACCTTGGACCTGTAAGTTGGCAAATACGAAATTCCTCGATTAATAACATTATAATGTTCTAAAGAGGTTAACCTGAAGTCAGATAAGTCAAATATAAGGAAGTTCATTGCAAACAAATTACCAATATGATAACACATCTGTGTGAAAGCATTTTATCTCATCTTAAAAACTGATACATTTCTAATGATCATTCATGATATTCCTTTCACTTTTGCTGCAAACATAAATTTGTGTGCTCATTAGAACTGCTTCAGTAAAGCAGTTCTAACAGATAGAACTGTTCTAACAACGTTCATTAGCAAAACTACAGAAACTATTGTTCCATATTTACCCTAAGTATTCTGACACCTAAATTCCTTACCATACTTGCTCTAAAATTTGAGCAAGTACAAATTAATACCCAATGTTGAGCTTAAAAATAGCTTGATGAGTGGCAAACCATGTAGACCCAGATGAGATGCCGCATGATCCAGCATCTCATCTGGGTTTACACAGTTTGCTCAGCTCTGTCTGTTTGAATACATAAGATAAATACAGTTTATCAATGTACGTAAAACACACTTTTCTTTATAAAAAGTGGGGATTATAACGATAACACAGGCTTGTTAACATGAGGCCTGAGTTGTCACAAACAGCCCCAAACATTAGAATAACACATCAAGGTAAAATTGAACATACTTTAACCCTTTTTGTACTAGAAAACCTAAAACAGGTAATTGACAAACAGTGTAGGCCCAGATCAGACACTGCACCACAGAACACAGCATCTGATCTTGACCTACACTGTCTGCAAAAGGTACAGGCATTTTCCAAATTAATTTTAAAGAAAACACAACCTGACAACCCTTAATTTTGAAATTGACTCATACTATACACAAGGTGAAAGATTCCAATTGGTACAAAATGGGTTAATATCTCCAAAATGGACATTTTTCTGACAAAAATTTGCATCATTTATCTCTTTTAGTCCAAACATAGGTTTTTGGCACTCATTAGAACTGTTTTATTGGGGTTGTTGGAGAGGTTCTAGGATTATCCACACTCTGTGTCTTAGAGCAGCCATTGTAAAAGTTATTAGCCCCAGGTTCTCTATATATCATCACGTGAACAAGTCGGTGAAATGAACACTCTGCTAAACCCCACTTTATATAAAAAAACTGGTGTTTAAGGGGGTGAACATTATTTTTCTTATTTCTGCTCCGAAACATAGGTTGTGGGTACTCGTTAGAACCGCCTCATTGAGCACCCACAACCTATGTTTGCAGTATAAATAAGAAAAGTATCATGGATTTTCATCAGAAAAGTAGCCATTTTGGTGATGTGAAAAAATGCACTGTCCCACGGGTGTGTTATCGTAATGTAGTGGAGTTTTTGAGGGTGTAGATAACACTGACCTGTTAACATAATGCCAGGAGCCACCCCACTGAGGGGCTAGTCATCAGTAACAGCTTTAAAATTTGAAATGCATCAGCATTGAATAACTCATACCTTCTTCCATTTATCCCCACTTTGATAGCTTAATGAATAATTCTTCATTGTGAGAGCTAGTTCTTCATGTATTAGTAGAATCCACATGAACTGATGGGGTGGTTTGATGTGGCATAGGTACTGTGTATCTTACATCATCGGGGCACCAAACTTATATTAGCTTGCAGCCTGTAAGGGTAGAGAGGGAAGTTTTTATGTGTTTCTTTACTCTCCTTCATTACCTTTATGCCCCACTCCCCATTTATTGACTTCCTTTTCTGTCTCTTTTCCTGCTTTCTAAAGTGACCTGAAGCCTCCGTGGTGCAGTGGTTATTCTGCTTGCCTTTTAAACTAGGGGTCGCATGATTGATCCTGGGCTTCTCCAGACTTAAGGATGAGTCTTTAAACTGAGGTCCCGTCTCTGTATGACCTAAGCTGTTGGTGAGATGTAAAACTCAAACATTTAACTTGACTCTTAAGTGACCTACAATGGTTGACTCTGTGTTGTTTAATCAGTGACCACCTTTTTTTTTAGCTCACCTGGGCCGAAGGCTCCAGGGGAGCTTATAGTATAGTGGGTCCTCCTTCGTCTGTCCATCCACACTTTTGAGCAGCTATATCTCTGCAGCCTGCAGGCTGATCTCAATCATTTCTCATCTGTAGCATGCCTCTGATGGGGCATTGATGACATAAGCTTTTTTTTGAAATTGCATGAAAACTTTGGTTGCTATGGCAATCACAAGGTCCCATAGACTTACAATGGGAAAATGCTTGTCATAACCGTAGCCCCTTCAGTTTTGATCAGATCTTTCTGAAACTTACATATAAGATGGCTGGGGATAAAACCTCGGATGATTTCGAAAATCAGCCAATTCGGCCCATTTATCATAGAGTTACGTCCCTTTGATTGCTGAACATGCTGATTTTTTACCTTGTCATCACCTTAGCCCTTTCAGTTTTGATCGAATTTTTCTGAAACTTATATGTAACGTGGCTGGGGATAAAATAGGATGAGTACGAAAACCAGCCAAATTGGTCCATTTATCACAGAGTAACGTCCCTTTGATTGCTGAAAATGTTGATTTTTGACCTTGTCATCACCGTAGCTACTTCAGTTTTGATCAGATTTTTCTGAAACTTATATGTAAGGTGGCTGGGGATGAAATCTCGGATGAGTTTGAAAACTGGCCAAGTAGGCCCATTTATCTTAGAGTAACATCCCTTTGATTGCTAAAAATGCCAAATTTTGACCTTGCCATCACCGTAGCCCCTTCAGTTTTGATCGAATTTTTCTGAAACTTATATGTAACGTGGCTGGGGATAAAATCTCGGATAAGTACGAAAACCAGCCAAATTGGTCCATTTATCACAGAGTAACGTCCCTTTGATTGCTGAAAATGCCGATTTTTTACCTTGTCATCACCTTAGCCCTTTCAGTTTTGATCGAATTTTTCTGAAACTTATATGTAACGTGGCTGGGGATAAAATCTCGGATGAGTACGAAAACCAGCCAAATTGGTCCATTTATCACAGAGTAACGTCCCTTTGATTGCTGAAAATGCCGATTTTTGACCTTGTCATCACCGTAGCCCTTTCAGTTTTGATTGGATCTTTCTGAAACTTATATGTAAGGTGGCTGGGGATAAAACCTCAGACGAGTTCGAATACGGGCCAAGGTGGCCTATTTATCATAGAGGTAGGTCCCTTTGATTGCTGAAAATGTTGATTTTTGACCTTGTCATCACTGTAGCTCCTTCAGTTTGGATCGGATCTTTCTGAAACTGATATGTAAGGTGGCTGGGGATGAAACCTCAGATGAGTTCGAAAACCGGCCAAGTTGCCCCATTTACTATATAGTTATGTCCCTTTGATGGCTGAAAATGTTGATTTTTGACCTTGTCATCACCGTAGCCCCTTCAGTTTTGATCGGATCTTTCTGAAACTTACATGTAAGGTGACTGGGGATTAAACCTAGGATGAGTTCGAATACCGGCCAAGTTGGCTCATTTATCATAGATTTACGTCCCTTTGATTGCTGAAAATGCCGATTTTTGACCTAGTCATTACCATAGCCCCTTCAGTTTTGATTGGATCTTTCTGAAACGTATATGTAAGGTGGCTGGGGATAAAATCTCGGATGAGTTCGAAAACAGGCCAAGTCAGCCCATTTATCATAGAGTTACGTCCCTTTGATGGCTGAAAATGTTGATTTTTGACCTTGTCATCACCGTAGCCACTTCAGTTTTGATCAGATTTTTCTGAAACTTATATGTAAGGTGGCTGGGGATGAAATCTCAGATGAGTTTGAAAACTGGCCAAGTAGGCCCATTTATCTTAGAGTAACATCCCTTTGATTGCTAAAAATGCCAAATTTTGACCTTGCCATCACCGTAGCCCCTTCAGTTTTGATCGGATCTTTCTGAAACTTATATGTAAGGTGGCTGGGAATAAAACCTTGGATGAGTTTGAATACTGGCCAAGTTGGCACATTTATCATAGAGTTACGTGCCTTTGATTGCTTTAAAATGCCTATTTTCGACCTTGTTAGCACTGCTGCCCCTTCAGTTTTAATTGGATCTTCATGAAACTTACAAACAAATAAGTCAGGCAGAAAAGCTCGGAGGAGTTTGAAAACTCGTGAGGTTTGCCTATTTGTCACAGAGTAACATCCCTTTGATTGCAGCAATTAATTGCTTAGTTTTAAACTTGTCATCACCATAGCTCCATCAGTTTATATCGGATCTTCTTAGCAAGTCAGGAATAAAAGCTTGAATGAGTGTGAAAACTGGTGAGGTCAGCCTATTTATCATAGAGTAACATTGTGAGTGAGTGAGTGTTCGAGTTTTGCGTCCCACCAACAGCTAAGGTCATAAGGAGACGGGACCTCGGTTTAAAGACTCATCCGAAAGTCTGGAGAAGCCCGGGATCTAGAGTTACATTGTACTTGATTTGCAGAAATTGCTTACCCTGTCATCACCATGTCCTTCCATTAATCCTTCAGTAAAGGTTGGCACATCCTGAAACTTTGAATCTGTTAGCTCAGGTGAGCGATACAGGACCAGCTTGGTCCTCTTGTTTTTCTTCTTAAATTGAAGAATCTAAATGGGCACACCTGGTGTACCAATATTGCAGAATTATCTAGGATTAGGTGAGGTTGGCATCCTTGAAATGTGATAACTTGATTGAACCAACACATGAGAAAAAGGCCTTGGCATTCTCCAGTTGGCATTCTTCAAAGGCATTTTGCAGTCAAACTGATAGAGCTAGACGCCTGATCTTATGCCTTAAGCTACTTCAGGGCCTGCTACAAGTCTGTGTGCAGCAAAAGCTCAGGCAAGCTTGGCATATGTGCAGGCTTGCCTGAGCCTTTGCTGTACATGTAGTCTCACCTGCGCCTTTGCTGTACATGCAGTCTCACCTGAGCCTTTGCTGCACATGCAGTCTCTACTGAGCCTTTGCTGCACATGGAGTCCCACCTGAGCCTTTGCTGTACATGCAGTCTCACCTGAGCCTTTGCTGCACATGCAGTCTCTCCTGAGCCTTTGCTGTACATGCAGTCTCTACTGAGCCTTTGCTGTACATGTAGTCTCACCTGAGCCTTTGCTGTACATGCAGTCTCACCTGAGCCTTTGCTGCCCATGCAGTCTCTCCTGAGCCTTTGCTGCACATGCAGTCTCACCTGAGCCTCTATTGAGCCTTTGCTGCACATGCAGTCTCTCCTGAGCCTTTGCTGCACAGGCAGTCTCTCCTGAGCCTTTGCTGCACATGCAGTCACTCCTGAGCCTTTGCTGTACATGCAGTCTCACCTGAGCCTTTGCTGCACATGCAGTCTCTACTGATCCTTTGCTGCACATGCAGTCTCTCCTGAGCCTTTGCTGCACATGCAGTCTCTCCTGAGCCTTTGCTGCACATGCAGTCTCACCTGAGCCTTTGCTGTACATGCAGTCTCACCTGAGCCTTTGCTGCACATGCAGTCTCTCCTGAGCCTTTGCTGTACATGCAGTCTCACCTGAGCCTTTGCTGTAAATGCAGTCTCACCTGAGCCTTTGCTGCACATGCAGTCTCACCTGAGCCTTTGCTGCACATGCAGTCTCTACTGATCCTTTGCTGCACATGCAGTCTCTCCTGAGCCTCTATTGAGCCTTTGCTGCACATGCAGTCTCACCTGAGCCTTTGCTGCACATGCAGTCTCACCTGAGCCTTTGCTGCACATGCAGTCTCTACTGATCCTTTGCTGCACATGCAGTCTCTCCTGAGCCTCTATTGAGCCTTTGCTGCACATGCAGTCTCTCCTGAGCCTTTACTGTACATGCAGTCTCACCTGAGCCTTTGCTCCACATGGAGTCTCTACTGAGCCTCTGCTGTACATGCAGTCTCTCCTGAGCCTTTGCTGCACATGCAGCCTCTCCTGAGCCTTTGCTGCACATGCAGTCTCTCCTGAGCCTTTGCTGTACATGCAGTCTCACCTGAGCCTTTGCTGTAAATGCAGTCTCACCTGAGCCTTTGCTGTACATGCAGTCTCTCCTGAGCCTTTACTGTACATGCAGTCTCACCTGAGCCTTTGCTCCACATGGAGTCTCTACTGAGCCTTTGCTGTACATGCAGTCTCTCCTGAGCCTTTGCTGCACATGCAGCCTCTCCTGAGCCTTTGCTGCACATGCAGTCTCTCCTGAGCCTTTGTTGTACATGCAGTCTCACCTGAGCCTTTGCTATACATGCAGTCTCACCTGAGCCTTTACTGTATCTGTAGTCTCACCTGAGCCTTTGCTGCACATGCAGTCTCTCCTGAGCCTTTGCTGTACATGCAGTCTCACCTGAGCCTTTGCTATACATGCAGTCTCACCTGAGCCTTTGCTATACATGCAGTCTCACCTTGAGCCTTTGCTAAGCCATAGTGACCTTATTCTTCTGAGCTGTGTGTTTCTTCTATTCAGGATGGTGGATGACCTTCATCAGTTAATTACGAGAAGTAGTGATCAACCAAAACCATTTCTGTTTGTTGGAGCAGAATTGGGAGCTCTTATTGCACAGTTTTATGCAAGGTTATTTGAGGGGTGAGTACTTGTAACGTGGGTCTTTATTTCATGTAAACCATACTTCATATCAGAAAACATGATTAACAGTGGTATGAAATTATCTCTAGAATGTCTGCTGAAAAATGTACATTTTGAACACCGAACCTCTTCAGCAAGGTGTGGGCCTAACAGGTGCACTCAAATTATGTTTGGGGTGTAAATAAGAATTCTAATGCATATGTAACATGATATGTAATGGATGTAAAAGAAATTGTCTAATGAGCGTAAAAGACATTATGACAGTATGTCCTGCAATATTCTGTGGGAAGCCAGATTTCGCTATATAACCTCTTTTCATTTCATTGGTAGGCATTTGGAATTATGCAGCACTTAGCATTTACAGCTTTGAGCAAATAGTACAATAGTTTAACATTTTGTCACAGTTAACAAAAATCTTCCTTTTGGAGGCTGGAAAACATGAAATCATAAGATAGAAAATCTGTCTTGCCAAATTCGATGTGCTTTTTTTTTTACAGGATCTGTACCTAAACATAACACTTGTTTTCATATTTTAGCAAGGAGAAATTAAATTAAACTTATTGCCTAAGGAAACGGCATGCTTAAATTTATTTTATGGGTGATATACATTTTGCATATGAATTATCATACATTTTAACACATTTTATACAGGAACCCCCAAAACATGATGATGGCAAACAGTGTTGGCTGAGATCAGATGTGTCAGATTGCGGCATCTGAACAGGGCATTCAATGTTATAAAAAAAAACATTCATACATTTTCTCTGTAAATTTCTAAAGTTACACTGTCAGACTCCCAGAAATTTTGAAATTGGCAGATGCTATACTGGCTGACAGGCAGAAGATTCTGTTTAGGACAAAAAGGGTTAAACAGTCACATATACATGTAAATTGCTGCTTGGCTTCTATTTAGTTTAAACATATTTTATTGCTTTTCATTTACAATGAAACAAGCAAGTGGGTTGGGCCACAAGTTCTAGCAACATTAATTACCGCCCTCACCGTATACACAATTCATTTACAAATTTTGGATGATGGCTATGACATATTGCTTCAAGACAAATAAACAACAAGAGTATTAATTATTGTAGCAGAATAGTGATATAAAAGTGCTTTAAGAGAGAGAGAGAGAGAGTGAGTGAGAGAGACAGAGAGAGTGAGTGAGAGAGAGATCTACCAAGCACATTCATACATTCATCAATTTTCAAACAATTTGCAATTTTTCAATGACATAATACATCACAAAACCATGTCACATGTGTAGGAACTATATCAATTCAATCAAACTGACCTGTGTTCTTAATATAGAGATGTACTCTATTAGGCAGATGATAAGAAAATGTGATTGATCTCATTTCAGTGATGTGATGGGTCTTATCCTGATCAACCCTCTCTCTGATGATCTCTTTCTACATGACAATGGTATCTGGGCACAGAACTGGTGAGTTTACAGCCATAGGCATATTAAAACTTACATCTTCAGGGGAGACAACTCCTCATTATGATAACACAGCCGTGCGACATATTGCATTTTGAGGTAAAAGTCCCACAAAACAGGAAGTAGCATCTCCAGATAAACCTAAATGGTGTTGACACGGATGTTAAACCTCAAATAAAAAATAACAACATTGTTTTGGTTATGTAGAGGGACCTCATTTTAATCAAAGAATTTGCTCCCTAACATTTTCCATTATAACGAATTTACTGCTTTAACCGATTCAGTACTTGAAACCCCTAAAGGGGTACCTTGGCAAACAGTGCAGGCCCAGATCAGACGCCACAGAACGTGGCGTCTGATCAGGGCCTACAATGTTTGCAAAAAAATTAAGCCATTTTCCTAATAAATTTTGAAGAAAAAACAACCTGACACCCCTAAATTACAAAATGGACTCCTACCATATATAAGGTGGAAGAATCCGTTTGGTACAAAAAGGGTTAAAGAATCACAATATGGAGTGGTATAAGAGTAAATAAAGGGCAGTTAATCCAAGAAACAAATACTGTGGATATTTGTTAGAATCACCTCACCAAGGAGTGAGATGATTCTGACAAATATCCATGTTTATTTCTTGGCTGTATAAAAATACATTTGCATATCTCCTTTAATCTGTTCTGTCTTGAAGTTGAGCAAAGGATTTGTGGTTATAACCGGTTTAGTTGTCATACCGAAATTCAGTATAAAGAGGGTTGAGTGTAACCGAACAGGAAGTTAGTTTGCACAATGTATAGGTTATATTACAAGTTGACCATGAATGTTGTATCAGTAATATTCCGCTATTAAGACCACCTTTAAAACAGTTCCAAACTTGGTCTTTTACTACAAGTCATTGGGTGTCGAAAACACAGAGAACTAACAATTGAAACCTTTAAATTATGTGCTTAAAAGACAAATTAGTCCAAATTTTAGCTTGTCTTAATAGCAGAATTTTATTGTATTTTATACATTCTGCATTTGGTATCATTACGAAAACACGCCTATACTAATACATTGTAAATTTTACTGCCGAAAAAATGAAAATTTCAGATGAAAAATTGTGACATTTTTTCTTATTTCTGCTCAAAATATAGATTGTGGGTACACTTTAGAACCACCTCATTCAGGCGGTTCTAACGAGTACCCACAGTCTATATTTTAGAGCAGAAATAAGAAAAATAAGCTTTACCCCTGTACACCCCAGTTTTACTATATGAAAGTGGGGTTCAAGGGGGTCAGAATTATATAGGCCTGTTTTCATGATGTAATTTGAACAATGAATCAAATTTTAATCTGGGTCCTAACCATTGTATAAAAAATTCTTACGTTTATAGATTCAAAAGTTTAATCAGTCATGAAGAACCAAGAGCAGTCATAGATCTTATTGAGATACAATTGTACTAAATAATGAAAAATCTGTTGAACCCTTATCACAACCCCTACCTTTGCAAACGGTGTAGAGGCTTCCGCCCATAGGGGCTTGAAGAAATATATGGGCTGCATGATGCTTCCACCCAGAGCTGAATCCGGCCCGCACACTAGTACTGGTAAACCGCTTAGAGGATCTAAGCCTGTCCAGGCGCCCCCGCCCATAGGGGCTTGAAGAAATATATAGGCTGCATGATGCTTCCACGCAGAGCTGAATCCGGCCCGCACACTAGTACTGGTAAACCGCTTACAGGATCTAAGCCTGTCCAGGAACCGCGGTGCGAGGCGGACCGTCCATGCTAATAAACCCTATTTGTTTCATTGGGCGACAGGGCTTGAGATGTCATTTCATCTCAATGTCGGGTAAAAGTCCCACAAAAATGGAAGCAACGTCTCCAAAATGACCTGTACAGTGTTGACGGGGACGTTAAACATCAAATCAAACAAACAAACAAATAAGCCTGTCCAGGAACCGCGGTGTGAGGCTAATAAACCTGATTGGTTTCATTTGATGACAGGGCTTGAGATGTCATTTCACCTCAGTGTCGGGTAAAAGTCCCACAAAATTGGCAGCAACGTCTACAAAATGACCTAAATAGTGTTGATGGGGATGCTAAACCCCAATTCAAACAAAACAAAACCTTTGCACAAGTGTAGATTCAGAACAGATGGCTTTAGAAGCCTCCGTGGTGCAGTGGTTACGCTACTCGCCTTGTAAACCAGGGATCGCAGGATCGATCCTGGGCTTCTCCAGACTTTCGGATGAGTCTTTAAACTGAGGTCCCGTCTCCGTATGACCGTAGCTGTTGGTGGGACGTAAAACTAAAACTCACTCACTCAGATCAGATGGCTTCAGGATCTACACTGTTTGTAATTCAGTTTTCGAATTCACATGAATAGAATGTATGTAATTTGAAGCTATTTGATTGGCTGATACTCAGAAATGGTTTTGCAAAATTTATTATTCAGCAGCATGAGGGATGTATTTCCATTTTTGCAAGGGATGCAACTTTTGTGTCATCCTTGATTAAGTTCCTACAAACTGAGCTCTCTTTGAAAGTGGTGTCTACTCTTAAAGGAAAGAATTTGCTCCTCAGTTTTCGAATTCACATGAATAGAATGTATGTAATTTGAAGCTATTTGATTGGCTGATACTCAGAAATGGGTGTGGCAAAATTAATTATTCAGCAGGATAAGGGATATGGTGTATTTCCATTTTTGCAAGGGAAGCAACTTTTATGTCATCCTTGATTAAGTTCCTACAAACTGAGCTTTCTTTGAAAGTGGTGTCTACTCTTAAAGAAAAGAATTTGCTCCTCAGGAGCAAATTCTTTCCTTTAAGAGTAGACATCTTGTGATAAATGCAACAAAGGCATTTTTGAAAGAGATACCTCCCATGAATCTGTATCCATTCCTTAAAGTCTGTGTACCCATTGGGGCTTGGAGAAATATATTGGGCATCAGGACGCTTTGGCACAGAGGTGATACCAACTGAAGTTTTGAGTACTGGTAACTGCTTAGAAGGTCTTAGCTTGCCCAGGTAAAATGGTGACAGACAGACCATCCCTTAAATGCTTTCTTAAGAGGTTTCTTATGGTGGTGGTTTACCGGCCCCGATAGCTCAGTTGGTAGAGTGTCCGTTCCGGGGAACAGGTAACGGGTTCCATCCCAGGCTGCGACATACCAAAGTCGTTAAAAATGGTACTAGCTGCTCCTCGCTTGGCACCCAGATTTACGGGGTAGAGCTAGGACTGGTCGACCCAGTGTCAGGCTAATGTGACTGGGTGTGGTATCATGTAATGTGTCTGGGACATGATACTTAAGTGAGGCAGCACTATAAAAGTGAGCATTGAGCTCTCTGTCGCAACCAGACACTGTCGTGATAGGACTGAAAAAAGTTGAAAGTGACGTTAAACCCGAATTTTACACACACACAATTCTTATGGTGGTGGGGCTTGAGATGACATTTTATCTCATTGTAAGGTAAAAGTCGCACCCAATTGAAAGCAAAAACTCCAAAATGACTCAAATGGTGTTGACAGGGATGTAAAACCTTAACACAACCAAACGTTAAATTTTGCAGTATGCTCAATGGTTTCTTGTTCTATTTATAGGTTTGGTCACATGTTGCCCTCCTTCCAGACAATCCAGTTAGGAGCAGCTCTGGGCCTCACTAGATTTGCCATAATGTTGGGTTTATTACAACACCCCTTATATATGGCTACTAGTTTATCAGAGGATGTAGTTAAAAGACAGGTAAGAGAGAGACAGAAAAGGAGGGTATAGTGTGATGATTGGAGGAGTGAGTGAGTGTTTGAGTTTTACATCCCACCAACAGCTAAGGTCATACGGAGGCGGCACCTCAGGTTTAAAGACTCATCCGAAAGTCTGGAGAAGCCCGGGATTGATCCTGCGATCTGTGGTTTACAAGGCGAGTAGCTTAACCACTACACCACAAAGGCTTCTATGTTATCTGAAGGATAATTTTTGTTAGTTCCCCATAGAATCCTTTGTTGCATTATGATAACACAGTGCATTTTTCACATCTTCAAAGTGGCTGTTTTTATGAAAATCTGTGATATTTTTCTGATAAATTCTGCAAACATAGGTTGAGGGTGCTTGTTAGAACCGCCTCATTGAGGCAGTTCTAACGAGTACCGACAACCTATGTCTTGGAGCAGAAATAAGAAAAAATAATGTATACCCCCATAAACTCCACTTTTCTCTATATAAAGTTGGGTTTAGGGGTGTGCATTTCATGGACTTGTTCACGTGATGGTTGCAATTATCCTTTAATTATAACCTAATACCCACCTTATCTGCTGTTATGACTGGTAACATATTCAAAGCGGAGTACATCAGGCATTTTCGCCTGGAAATAAGGGAAATAATTCCAAAGGGGATGTAAAATCCAAATGGCTTAGGCCTTCATGCAGACTGAACAAATTATTTATCTAAATGGCGACGGAAGTAAGGGCGAGGATTGTAGCCAGGTAAAATCGATTTAAGCCCCCCAGTGGAATTTGTTCCACTGACCGTTCCAAGGCGGTTCTTCTGTCATGGTTTATTTTTGTTATGGTTTGTCTTTTGAGTGTGTGTATCGCGTATATCATTTTGCTTTGGATAGCCAATTGGCCATTTTGTGGGAAAGTAACTGTCCTTTGGCTTTCCGCTAGTGTTGTTTCCATTAGAGTCTAGTTGTTTCATGTTTGTGTTTCTTTCCCTTGGTGTCTCTGATGGGAGCTGTGGGTTAATTGTATCGATTCCGTGTTGTTTCCTTGAGCAAGAAACTTTATCCACATTGCTTAGTACTGGTTCCTACCCAGGAAAAGAGGGCCACATGGAAGATTAGTACTAGTACTAAATGTGTTACCCTCTATAAATAAGGTCGATTATTATTATTTTTAGTATTATTATTCCTGATCATTGCCGATGCTTCTATATTGGATGTGTGTAAACTGAGGTCATGTCTCTATATGAACTTAGTTGTTGTTGGGATATAACTCAAACAAATAAACCTCATGCTCTTGTGTGAACATGCCTCAGAGCAGCAAGGCCCTGGTAAGACTGCACTTAATAATCCCCCGCCGCTTCGCAGCGCGGATTATAGGAATGGCGTATGTCTGTTTGTCCGTCCGTCTGTCCGTAACACTTTCTTGTCCGCTCCATATCTTCGAAACCCTTTGATAGATTTTCTTTAAACTTTGGTCAATTATTCGTCTCAGCTGATGTGCAGAAGCCATAAATGAACCATGCCGACTCAAGCTCAAGGTCACAGATAATGGTCACGAGTTTGAAACTTGGAAGGATTTTCATTAAACTTTGGTCAAATATTCTTCTTAGTGAGCTGATGTGCAGAACTCATAAATGAACCATGCCGACTCAAGGTCAAGGTCACATTTGAAGGTCAAGTATTTAAAAGTTTGATTTTTGTGTCAGTTCCATATCTCCTTTACCCTTCAAAGGATTTTCAGTAAACTTTGGTCAAATATCCCCCTTAGTGAGCTGATGTGCAGAACCCATAAATGAACCATGTCAACTCAAGGTCAAGGTCACATTTGAAGGTCACGAGTTTAAAACTTTGAATTTTTTGTCTGTTCCATATCTCCTTTACCCCTCAAAGCATTTTCATTAAACTTTGGTCAATTATCCCCCTCAGTGAGCTCATGTGCAGAGCCCATAAATGAATCATGTCGACACCAGGTCAAAGTCACGAGTTTGAAACTTTGAATTTTGTGGCCATTCCATATCTCCTTTACCCTTCAAAGGATTTTCATTAAATGTTGGTCAAATGTCCCCATCAGTGAGCTGATGTGCATAACACATAAATAAACCATGCCGACTCAAGGTCAAGGTCACAGTTGAAGGTCACAGGTTTGAAACTTTGAATTTTGTGTCTATTCCATATCTCCCTTACCCCTGGAAGGATTTTCATTCAACTTTTGTGAAATATACCCCACAGTGAGCTGATGTGCAGAACCATAAATAAACCATGCCAACGCAAGGTCAAGGTCACAGGTGAAGGTCACAAGGTTGAGCCTGATACAAAGTGTGGTGGGGGATTTGGCTGTCCCTCAGACTGCTTTCTTGTGTGAAGGTTCATCTGTGCATTTACTGGTCAGATATGCTGTAAGTACCATTTTCTTATGCTCTGGCTCAAATGTGAAGATAATTATTCAATGGAAAAAAAAATGTGATACATGTATGTTAGAAAGAAATCTTTAATTTGTTTAGTTATAATATTTATGTTTCATGTTGGCAATGGGTCTTGGTGGCCTATAGTGTTTAACCCTTATTCTGCCAAATAAATTGATTTAACAACACCCATTTCTAATTTCTAACTATCAGCCAATCAAATTACTTGATATAAAATATTGCGTCATTTCACAAACTGCATGACAAACAGTATGGGTGTTGATCAGATGGCTTCTTCAGAAGCCAGTTGATCTGGATCTACACTGTTTGCAAAGATAGTGATTGTTGTGATTGTCAGGATAAGAGTTAAACATAAGGTCTCTCACTACGGTTGGTTTGAGCCTTGCATGCATTATATGTCCAACTACTGCAATGGAAGATCAGATGTTTTATCTGGGGGTACTCCGGTTTTTACCCACCTCTGATTCACTGTCCACTTGATATTAGTGAAGTCATATTTAAAGGGCTGTTTTGTTTGTTTGATATGAGGTTTGATGACTCCACCAACAATATTTAGATCATTTTGGAGATGCTGCTTCCAATTTCGTATGACTTTTACCCCACATTGAGATGAAATGACTTTTACCCCACATTGAGATGAAATGGCATCTCCAGTCCTGCCGCCAAGTCAAACCAACAGGGTTTATATGAATGTATGGTCTAACTCACACCACTTTGCCGGGACAGGCTTAGACCTAAGCGGTTTATCAGTACTCGTATGTGGTTAGTTTCAGCACTGAGTGTAAGCATCATACAGCTCAATCCATTTCTCCAAGACCTGATGGGCGGGGGCTGTTTTAAAGGGCTGTAAAACCCAAATGAAAAAAAAGAACGAACCTTGGCAGAGCTTTGATTCCAAATGTTTTAAAAATCTCTCAGATTTGAAACTCCTATATTTATCCTACAAAAAAGAAAAACCCACCAAAAATTGTTACTTACTTCCTCATAGGTCCAGATAAGGAGCAATAGAGAGGGTAATTTGAGAGTATTTTTCTCACAGAGGCAATTCCAATAAATACAAATGTTTTCAACAAGTAATACCATGTTCACCATTTTAACCCTATATATGGCAGGAGTCCATTTCAAAATTTAGGGGTGTCAGGCTGTGTTTTCTTCAAAATTGATTTGAAAACAGTTGAACTTTTAGCAAACAGTGGAGTCCCTGATCAGATGCCGGGTTCTGCAGTGTCTGATCAGGGACTCCACTTTTTGTCAAGGTACCCGTTTTGGGGTTTTCGGTACAAAATAGGTTAAAGGCTCATGGCTCTATGGGTATACATGGCCTAGTGGATTAGAGCGCTGACTTAATCAATTTGTCTCTCTCAGCTGTGGTTCGGGCCTGGCTCGGGTCACATTTGGGGGGCCAAGTTCTGCAGCAGAAGGTCGTGTGGTTCTTCTCTGGGCACTCTGGTTTTAGCCCACCCATTAAGAAAACACACCTATACAAATACATTGCAACCTTTATCGCCGAAAAAACTGAAAATCTTAAGATGAAAAATTGTGATATTTTTCTTATTTCGGCTCAAAATATTGATTGTGGGTACTTGTTATTATATAAAGAGAGTAATTTCAATTGAAAATTTAAAACAATTGAAATCAAAGCACTTATTTCTGTTCCAAAATATAGAGTACCAACAATCTATATTTTGGAGCAGAAATAAGAAAAAATATACAAATCTGGGGTTCAAGTGGGTCAGAGTTATATTATATAGGCATGTTTTAGTGATGTGTCATTAAGGATTGGCTTGATATAAGTGAAGTAATCTTGAAAGAGCCGTAAAATGTACAGTCCCCCCCCCCCACTCAATGAAATAAGGATCATGGAATGAACATCCTTTTAACCCCATTTACGTTATTTTTCTTATTTCTGCTCCAAAACATAGGTTGTGGGTACTTGTTAGAACCACCTCAATGAGGCGGTTCTAATAAGCATCCACAGCCTAAAACATAGGTTGTGGGTAAGTCTGTTCTTAAGAGCACCCACAACCTATATAAGTAGCCATTTTGGAGAAATGAAAGAATGCCCTTCTTCACACGGGTGTGTTATCGGAATGCAAAAATATACTAGTATGTGCTCACCAGTACTTTTTCAACCATTGTAGTCTACAAGATTCTGCAGTCTGTAGGGTTTATAAGCATGGATGGTCCGACTCCCACTGCTTTGCCTGGGCAGGCTTAGATCCTCTAAACGGTTTACCAGTAATCGTGTGCGGTCGGTTTCAGCCCTGCGGGGAAGCATCATGCAGCCCATCTATTTCTTCAAGCCCCGATGGGCGGGGACCGCATGGATGTGTTATCGGTTGTGATAATGATAATGTGATAATGGTTATGACAAATTATACCAAAGTTATTCTCATTACTCCCCTTTTCCTGCTGAATAATTAATTCAGCCACACCCATTTCTGACTAAGAACCAATCAGATTAGTTGACGTAATTTATTTCTGCCAAATTCATAAACTGAATGACAAACAGTGTAGATCCTGATCAGATGGCTTCTTCAGATGGCTTCTTCAGAAGCCATCTGATCTGGATCTACACTGTTTGCAAAGGTAGGGGTTGTCGTAAACCGCAGGACAATGGTTTATTATATTTTTTTTCTTTGTAGAAACACTTGCTGTGCCACCCAAAACATCTAAGTTCTGTAGTAGATGAATATCATTTTATGAATCAAACATTTTCACAGTTTAGGTAAGTGCTTGAAGAAATTTGGACTCAAAATTTATACAGTTTATATACATAAATCTTGATGTAACCCTTTATTGGCTGAAGAGAATCTGTCCAACAATATATAGGAGTCCTTTTCAAAATCTAGCGATGCCAGGTTGAGTTAATTGAAGAAAATTTATTCAGAAAATGGCCAACTTTTTAGCAACCTGAAGGCCTTGATCAGGCACTACCCTCTGTAGCATCTGATCACAGCCTGCACTGTTTGCCAATATTTTTAGATTTCCCATACTAGGGGGAACGGGAGGTCACGGGTTTGATCCCAGGCCGCAACATACCAAAGTCGTTAAAAATGGTACTAGCTGCTCCTCGCTTGGCACTCAGATTTACGGGGTAGAGCTAGGACTGGTCGACCCAGTGTCAGGATAATATGACTGGGTGTGGTATCATGTAATGTGTCTGGGACATGATACTCCAGTGAGGCAGCACTATAAAAGTGAGCACTGAGCTCCCTATCACAACCAGACATCGTCGTGATATGACTGAAAAATTGTTGAAAGCGACGTTAAACCAGAATTCACACACACACATTCCCATATTAGGGTAAAACACTTATATTTGGCAGTCATTTTATTTTGGCTCTATTGGCGGTCAAGGAAAAACTGCCAAAATAAAAAATGCCAATAAAGATCAAAGAGTGCAAGAAAAACAAACTTGCAGAAATTTTATTTCCAATACACATCACAAGTATGATATAAGGTTTACAACTTCAATCTGTCAAGTAGAAGTACATAGTCTTTTAGCATGCTCAGCAGGGCTGAATAAAAGCTAATACAGCTTGACAGTAATTGTCAAAAATTGCATGTATAATTGGAAATTAATTTATTGCTTTGCCTGTGAATAAACCTAGTCTGGCATTTTTAGTAGCGAAAGCATGAATTCAAGAAATTCAAGAAAACTAAAACCAGTTAGAACTCAAAACCTGTTTCATTGAGTAATTAAATAACAGTAGAACCGATTTGTATTCACTCATACACAAAGAGAAATGCAATGTGGAAAACAGATGAAAATCACTGTGTATGACTTACAAAACACCTTGTTAAACTCGCATGCATAAGTCACACAGGGCTATGTCAGGAATCTTTTTTTTTCGTATTGCGGAAATAGGAAATCTGCCAAAAGATCCATTTATAAAAAATGCCAAAATTAGCTTCCACCAAATTTAAGCGTTTTACAGTATATGGGTTGAAGATTTCCACTTGATCAAGCAACATTCCTTTGTAGAGTTTGATCAGGGGCAGTTGTTCAAAACTATCATCGTTAATTAATGTATTGTTAAAACTTTTATCATCTTATAATGCAAATAGCTAATATTTTCGCTGAAAAAATGTGAGCTGCACAATGCTCACATTTTTTAGCACACTTGTCATGTAGTGTCAGGGTGAGTTTTTGTGATCACATTTTGTAAACAATTTCTCCAAACGACATCTCCTAAACCACTGTCATTGGATTTTGACCAACTTCACAGGAATGATCCTTAGATGGTCCTCTTTCAAAGTTGTTCAAATGGTTCCGTTCTATTATACAGGTCCATATCAGGGCCACAGGGGCTAAAATAGATTTTGTTCTCTGAAAACTTAAAAAATCTTCTCTGAAACGCAAGGCCCAGGTCTTGATATTTGGTATGAAACTTCATCTAGTGGACCATTACAAAAACACTCCTATACAAATACATTGTAACCTTCATCAGTGAAAAAATGAAAATTTTAAGGTGACAAATTGTGATATTTCACTTATTTCTGCTCAAAAAAAAGGTTGGGGATACTCTTAAAGAACTACCTCATCGAGGCAATGCTAACGAGTACCCACAATCTATATTTTAGAGTAGATATAAGAAAAAAAAAGGTTTACCCCTGCAAATCCCAGTTTTACTATATAAAAGTGGGGTTCAAAGGGGTCAGAATTATATAGGCATGTTTTCGTGATGTCTATCAAGATTGTTTAAATTATAGCCTTGGAGCCAAAAATGGCCCCACCCCAAGGTCCACATTTTTTACATAGGCTTTTATAGGGAAAACCTTAAACAATCTTCATCTCTGAAACCGCAAGGCCCAGATCTTTGATATTTGGTATGAAACTTCTTCTAGTGGACCTCTGTCAAATTATAGCCTTTGGGCCAAAAAATGGGCGGAGCCCAGGGGCCCACATGTTTTACATAAGCTTATATAGGGAAAACCTTTATAAACCTTCTTCTCCAACATGGCATGGCCAGGTGTTTGATATTTGGTATGAAGCTTCAACTAGTGGACCTATACATGTACCGGGATTGTTGAAATTATAGCCATGGGACCAAAAATGGCTCCACCCAGTGGCCCACATGTTTTACATAGGCTTATACAAACCTTTAAAATCTTCTAGTCTGAAACCAGAAGGCCAAGGTCTTTGATATTTGGTGTGAAGCTTCATCTAGTGGACCTCTACCAAGATTTGTCAAATTATAGACTTGGAGCCTGGCCAGGCCCCAGGGCCCACATATTTTACATAGACTTGTAAGGAAAACCTTAAAATATCACCTCGCCTGAGCTCTTTGATATTTGATATGAAACTTCATCTAATGGACCCCTACCAAGGCATGTTCAAATTATTGTCTTGGGGCTAAAAAATGGCCTCAAATCTGGAGCCCATGTTTTACATTGACTTATATAGGGAAAACCTTTAAAAAATCATCTTTTCTGAAACCACAATGCCCAGGTCTTTTGATATTTGGTATGAAGCATCATCTAGTGTACCTCTACCAAGATTTTTAAATTGTAGACTTGGGGGGCCAAATATTACCCTGCCCATGGCTTCAACTGCTTCAACTGATGTATAACTATTTTGACAATCATGGATCTTTGAAGATATTTATATCAATTAGGTTAACGAACATGCTTTCATTTACAGTTTCTTTTATTTTCTAAACATCACTTATGACCTACTGGTCACAGGTGAGTGATACTGGGCAATCTTGGCCTTCTTTTTCAGAGAATATACCACTTTATTAGATATTATGCTTATTAGAACAGCTAACGATTTGACCCCTAACAAGCACGTCAAGCTAATAATGCTTTGAACAAATGGGTCCTGGAAATCAATTCTACCACAGCATGCCTGTGTAGTCAATAAAGAAATGCTTTTAATTATTCTGCATCAGTTTAGTGGGTGGAAGTGTGTGACTTGATAAGCTGCCAGTTTATAATGTTTCTGACATTACATTCCATTGTCCTTGATGTTAAACAGTGTAACATTGTTTTCTTGGTCCATTAATGTTAAAAGCATGAGTAGTACATGGGTTACAGTCTGTAATGTTGGCGTTCCATCAAACACTGTGTGGAAAACTGAGAGTATTTGAGGCAAGCAACAGTAATACTTGTTGAGTAATTCATGTACTTGTTGAGTAATACATGTACTTGTTGAGAAATACTTCAGTGTATGTGGGTCACATTGATAACTCATCTGTGCAACATAGTGTATTTTTTCTCATCTCCAAAATGGCTACATTTCTATTGAAAACTCGTGATATTTTTATGCCCCCGCATCATATGATGCCGGGGGCATATAGTTTTTCGGTTTTCCGTATGTGCGTACATGTGTACGTCCGTCTGTACGTGTGTGTGTACGCACGTACGTACGTACATACGTACGTACGTACGTACGTGATCCTGTAACCTCGGGTTAAAGTTTTTGTAACAGGTAGAGCCTGAACTTTTAGAAATCATATTTTCCTAACCATTTGATGGAACTGGTTCATCTTTGGTATGATGATAGATATAGGTCCAAAGTTTTATTAAGCAATACCCCCACCCATGCCTGTGACCTCAAGGTCAAGGTCACAGACTTAGAAATTTTCAATGTTAAAGACTCAGGTTAAGGTTTTTGTAACAGGTAGACTTGAACATTTTAGAACTCATATTTTCCAAACCATTTGATGGAATTGGTTCATATTTGGTATGATTATAGATATAGGTCCAAAGTTTAATTCAGCTATACCCCCACCCATGCCCATGGCCTCAAGGTCAAGGTAATGGACTTAGAAATTTTCCATGTTAAAGACTCTGGTTAAGGTATTTGTTCCTGGTAGAACCTGAACTTTTATGATGGCTTTGGTTCATATGATGATAGATATAGGTACAATGTTTTATTCAGCAATACCCCCACCCATGCCTATGACCTCAAGGTCAAGGTCACAGACTTAGACAATTTTAATGTGAAAGATTTTAAAGACCTCAAATTTTCCAAACTATATTATGGATTTGGCTTATGTATGCTATGATGATAGATACAGGTCCAAATGTTTATTTGGCAATACCCCCACTCATGCCTATGGCTTCAAGGTCAAGGTCACAGACTTAGAAATTTTTAATTAGATATTTTAAGAGTTGATATTTTCCAAATCTTGCGATGGATTGAGTTGATATTTGGTGTGATGTTAGATACCTGTCCATTTTATTCAGCGATACCCCCACTCATGCCCATGAACTCAAGGTAAAGGTCACAGACTTAAAAAATTTTAATTATCCCCTCGCACAACATAGCTCTAGCTTCTATATTTCTTCACTGATTTCAATATAACTTCACACAAATGTTCCTTATGACAATATCTTGAGCGAGTTTGACTTACAAGGTCATGACCTCAAGGTCAAGGTCACTATGGCTATTTTTAGAAAAACTTTGTCATCGCTCTAGCGCCTACATTTCGTCACCAATTTCAAAATAACTTCACACAAATCTTCCTTATAAAAATATCTCGTGCGAGTTCGACTTTCAAGGTCATGGCCTCAAGGTCAAGGTCACTGTGGCTATTCTTAGAAAAACTTTGTCATCGCTCTAGTGCCTACATTTCTTCACTGATTTCAATATAACTTCACACAAATGTTCCTTATGACAATATCTCGAGCGAGTTCGTCTTTCAAGGTCATGACCTCAAGGTCACTGTGGCTATTTTTAGAAAAACTTTGTCATCGCTCTAGCGCCTACATTTCTTCACCAATTTCAATATAACTTCACACAAATGTTCCTTATGACAATATCTCGAGTGAGTTCGTCTTTCAAGGTCATGACCTCAAGGTCACTGTGGCTATTTTTAGAAAAACTTTGTCATCGCTCTAGCGCCTACATTTCTTCACCAATTTCAATATAACTTCACACAAATGTTCCTTATGACAATTTCTCTAGCGAGTTCGACTTTCAAGGTCAAGGTCACTGTGGCTATTTTTAGAAAAACTTTGTCATTGCTCTAGCGCTTACATTTTTTCACCAATTTCAATATTACTTCACACAAATGTTCCTTATGACAATATCTCTAGCAAGTTCCACTTTCAAGGTCAAGGTCACTGTGGCTATTTTTAGAAAAACTTTGTCATCACTCTAGCGCTTACATTTCTTCACCAATTTCAATGTAACTTCACATAAATGTTCCTTATGACAATATCTCTAGCGAATTCGACTTTCAAGGTCAAGGTCACTGTGGTTATTTTTAGAAAAACTTTGTCATCGCTCTAGTGACTACATTTTTTCACTTATTTCAATATAACTTCACACAAATGTTCCTTATGACAATACCTCGAGCGAGTTTGACTGTCAAGGTCAAGGTCACTGTGGCTATTTTTAGAAAAAACTTTGTCATTGCTCTAGCGCTTACATTTTTTCACCAATTTCAATATAACTTCTCACAAATGTTCACAAGGTCACACACTTAAAAAATTTTGTTGCAACTTGGATTTTCGGGGTGAGGCAGGGCCCTTGGCGGGGGCATCTGTGTCGTCTGGACACATTTCTAGTTCTTCTCTATACTGAAACTGATGCTGTGGGTGCTCGTTAGAACTGCCTCATTGTGGTGGTTCTAACGAGTACCCACAACCTATGTCATGGAGCAGAATTAAGAAATATAATGTATACCCCAGTAAACCCCAGTTTTCTCTATATAAAATGGGGTTTAGAGGGGGCATGTTCATTTCACGGACTTGTTCATGTGATGAGTTGTAACAGCTGACCATTGAAACATGGAATTATTACTCACCAATTCGCTGTTAGAACTGATCTATTCCTTAAATAAAACCAAATGTTAGCAAGATCCTTCAATTTATTTCCAGAACATTAAAAACTTTAAAGTCCTTGCCTAGAAGTCTGCCAGTAACAGTAGTTACAGGCAATTATTATGATGAACAGATGCCTGGGCCTTTAAATAAGGTAAGTATAGTGGCACCTCAAATCAAGTCTTTATAGCTCATTAACCCTTATCCTGCAGAATAAATTCATTTCTGTTATTAACCCATTAATTGAAATTATATTAAAAATCGCGAATTGAATGACAGTGTGGGTCCTGATCAGATGGCTTCTTCAGAAGCCATCTGATCTGGATCTACAGTGTTTGCAGATGCATGGCTGGTCAGGTTCAGCAGGATAAGGGTTAATTATGACACATTAGAGCTTATCGAGTCCAAAAACATTCCTTACATAGCTCTAAGTAACAGATATATTGCCAAGGGTTGGCCCCTGCCCATCAGGGCTTGGAGAAATAGATTGACTTGCAAGGTGCTTCCACAAAGAGCTGAATCCGACCAGACATGAGCACTGGTAAACCACTTTGAAGGTCCAAGCCTTCCCAGGCAAAGTGGTGCGAGTCGGACTGTCCATGTTTATTAACCCTATTGGTTTCATTGGGCAGCAGGGCTTCTTGAGATGTAATTTCATCTCAGCGTAGGGGGGGGGGGAAATACTCGCAAAATTGGAAGCAACCTCTCCAAAATGACCTATCTAGTAATGTCAGGAATGTAACAAACTAATAGATGTATTGCTAAGGGATTTTATTTAAGGAGATTTTTATTATTTTATCTTGAAAAGTCAGAACAGGGGAGTAAAACATACCTGGAAAAAACACTGCCTCCAGTGGGACTCTAACCTAGGCCACTGGTATGAGAATCCAGTTCTCTAAGTACTGAACCAAAGAGTTAACTGCTTGGCTCAGTGGCTAGAGCATTGGAACTGCTTTTTGGCTCAATCCTTACTGCATTGGATCTTCACCATAGCATCCCTGGTTTGAATCCTACCAATGGTCTATAGGTGGAAAATTGTTCCAGCTATGCTTAGTTCCTTGTCACAACTTTCATGGCGTAAGAAAAGGCATTTTAATATCAAATATAACTACCCATCACTACAATTATAGCCTTTTCACCAGACGCAGGTCTGGGACAGTCTGACACAAAAAAAATCTAGCCAGAAATGCCACCGGCATGTCCCTTTTCCCGTGACCTCCCCAGCGTCGAGTCCTGATTGGTCGCTGATGTCACATGACCTATCAGACCAATAGGCAGACGATACAGGTCACGTGACCGCGATTTTCGCGCCGAGAAGGTCATTATTTTTTCAGACTTGCTTGGGATAGGATGGTCAAACTACATTCCATGGAAGAATGAATAAACGGATAAGTGTTTTATTCTTTTTTTGATTTTGCACTTACCTTGAGTTTCCACAACGTACTTAGGCTTTTTAAGCTTACTGTTTATTCCGAAATTCTTAGAGACTTTATTTCGTGTGTTTCTGCCGACATTGCATGTGTAGTGGTTGTCCGCCATTTTGAAATTTCACTTGGAAGTTTTGTTTATCATGTGATCAACCGTTTTTGGTTTTTGATAAGCACCACACTTCTTTTCATGTTATGTGCCAGGGTATACGCTCGTATTATTCCTGGTAATGTTTTAATAGAAGTCGGCGTTGTGGAAACTTAAATTGCCAGAAAAGAGGACGTTTTTTGTACGTGTTCCTTCCACTTCCGGTATCGGAAGACGTTGTATCGCTGAATAAAAATTCTCAGCATTAATTTAGTTTTGAACATGTGCAAGACCCGTCTTTGTTTAGCACTTATAAATCCCACGATGCAGATGGATAATATTCAGGTCCCTTTGTGGCCTTTCTATAGTATCTTCTAAACAGAATCCATCCAATTCGTGTGGGTCACCATTGCCGAATCAAGATGAGCCAGTCTATGTCCCCTCCTCCCATTTGGGCCTGGGTTGACTAGGATAGGTTCGTCGACCGCCCCGTAGAGACCCTGCTCATAATTGCGGGGACTCCGGGGTGCGGGGAACCTATGCCCAAAAATTTTTTCCGAATCCATGTTACATACGAATTTTGGTACGGTTCCGATCCCGGTTTTTATCGGGTAACCTTTCCAGACCTTCGGTACTTAGTTTACCTTGGTCATATGCTTCTTTCCTCTTATTATGATAAATTTTTGTTATCATAATCATTAAATTGGATTGTTTTCCCTTGTAAAACATACAGATTTGGGCATCGTTTATTGGAATACCGTAACTATTGCAAGTGAATCCGGGACGTTTCGGTACTGAGTCGTTTCGGCCTGGGTCGTTTTCGACCCGATTTTGCACCTGGATCGATTCGGCCTATTTCGGTGGGTCGTTTCGGCCTTGGGCCGATTCGGCCTTGATCGTTTTTGGCACGGCTCCTTGAATGCTCAATTTTGATTCGGCAATTTCGCATGTTCAGTGCACTATATACAATAAAGGGCCTAACACTGGGGAAGTTTAATTGAGCCTCAAGTGTTTTGCCCCTAGAGCTGAATCTGGGCCTAGTGATTTATCCTCTGGGGATATATCAATACTCAGAGGTTGGTCCTTTATCGTCCTTACTATTTAGCGATTATGAGAAGGACATATTTAGAGCCTCATCACCTATTGATTCTAAAACTATAAGCGGACCATGTCTTCCCAACGTTTTCAGAATCAAGCTTCAAGACCGGGGGCACTCGTGCGAAATGAACTTGGAACATTGGTTCTAACAACAAAAAACATCAATTTTTTGTTCTTATGAAATTCCTAAATTCGACCCAGATTCAGTCTCTGTATATATGACGTCAGGGAAATTGGCATTACTTCCTGTTTCGACGCTCTAACATTGGAGCTTCTTACCAGGACTATTATTAAGTGGGTTCTCATTATGACTGGTATTCTAGTTCTACCCACTTTGCCTTCAAACAAGAGCATTCCGACCATATAGCTGCTATTCTAATGCTTTTGTTTATTTCCCGGTCATTTTTTACATGCCATGGCTGTCTACCACCATGTTGCATGTTTGGCGCAACTCTGCTCTTTATAACTGGTTCAGTTTTTACTGAGCATAGTAAATGAAAACTTAGAGCCTCAGCGCCTCTTGATTCTAAAACTATAAGCGGACCATGTCTTCCCAACATTTTCAGAATCAAGCTTCAAGACCGTGGGCACTCGTCTTTTTTGAAGTCTTCGGAGAGCGTATCAAGTACAGGTACCGCAACCAAGAGACGCTCTTCGACTACTTCCGATGACTTTTAAGTGCTTATCACCCTCGACTAGAAGATCTCAATCAGTCCTCGTCTACTAATAGATCATTCTCAGATCAGGGTACACGGTCCTTTCGTTCCAGAGGTCGGACTGGAACGAAATCTCCCAATAGAGGAAGACACAAGTCTAACAAATGACTTTCTTCCTTCCCCTCCTCTTCATCTTCTCCCAGTAGGAGCCGAGCTTTTTCAGTTCTATCAAGCCTTGGCTTCTTTTATTAAATATTTTTTTGAGTTTTATGAGTTGTGAGAAAGGGTTACTGGATTGCGTTCGTTAGGAATCCTTTCTCTTTCTCACATGCAAATACTATTTCTGGTAAATAGTATCAAGAAAAGAAATCTTTTTATTGGAAGAGGAAGGGTTCTTCTCCAAAAGAAAGCCGTGTAAGTAGAAAAATTTCTCCTTTCCCCAGGCTTCTACAGGCGGATCTTTCTGTTCGAGAAGAAAATGGGAAAATCGACTCATCATAGAGTTCTCACACTTAACACAGATGATGCAAGTCGATCATTTCAAAATGGAAACTTCGTCCTCGATTAGTCAGGTCAATTCTCCCAAATTCGGGGACGATTTCCGTAGTTTTTAAAGGACGCTTACCTTCACATCTCCATCCATAGGTCATTACGCAAATTCCTTCGTTTCACCTTGGATGGAATTTTGTGTATCAGTCCGTTGCCTTTCCTTTGTTGGATTTGTCAACGGATCAATGAAAGGAAAAGGAGAAAATGGGAAAATCGACTCATCATCGACTTCTCACACTTAACAAGATGATGCGAGTCGATCGTCTCAAAATGGAAACTTCGTCCTCGATTAGTCAGGTCAAATTTCCCAAATTCGGGGACGATTTCCGTAGTTTTAAAGGTCGCTAGCCTTCACATCTCCATCCATAGGTCATTACGCAAATACCTTTGTTTCACCTTGGATGGAATTTTTGTGTATCAGTCCGTTGCCTTTCCTTTGTTGGATTTGTCAACGGATCAATGTTTTCCCTGTTCACCAACTTATTGGAAATTAATTAAGCAGCTCTCATCATAGAATTAGGCCCCAATCTCGTGTAGTGTTCCGATGATGGGTTTTGTCATCATTTTTACAGATACTGTTTATCATACCTTGTCCTAACGTGTACAGGTTATTGTGAATTTAGATTTCATACACTTTATCGAGAAGTTGAAATTGACTCTACCTCAAAGATACTTCTCCAAATTTTTTCACGCTCCGAAAAACTTTCGATTTATGTCAGGGGTTTGTTTCCCCTTTTTAGAACTTAGTAATTGGATCCAGTTTCCCTGGACAATCTCATCTTAGACCTTTCCAGGTTATTTTTGCTAATATTATCACTGGAAATACCATACGGTCTAAAGGAGCAATAAATTCCATTATCAAGATTGCTCTCTACGATTTATGAATCCCTCAGTATCAAATGGGGTCTCCTCTTTTAGAGACTATTCCCTATTTGTTTTTTTCGCATGCCAGCCTTTCAGGTTGGTTTTCCACTTCGAACCTCAGGGATTAGTTGTTCAGGGAACGTGGGGCCTATATTAGGCGGGGCTATATATATATATATATGTGTGTGTATGCGTATATGTATGTATATATGTATATGTGTATAAACATTCTGAAACTTCAGAAAAATTTCCTTGGTTTATCAGTTCTTCATAGCTCCAAACTGAGGAACAGCTTCATTATTGTTACTCCAGACAAATGAATAGTGTAGTTTTTTCTACTTATCAGGGAGTGACTCATTACTCTTCCCTGTTGGCTTTTACATGGAAGATTATAACTTGGTGTCTTCAGGAAGGTATGTCTATCCTTGTCGGACACCTCCAGGGCAGATTATGTCATTGGGATCGCCCCTATAGACCAGTTCACCATCCGTTCTCTACAGGGCGTTTTCTCAAATGGAGAGAACCTTTATTGGGCCTTTTTTAATCAAATGTCCAAACAACTCGGTTCTCCAATCAACTTCCTTTGTGTTTCAAGTTTCAGATCACCTGGAACGTGCAGTTGATTTAAAATCTCTAGATTGGGGGAATCTTTTACATATGCGTTTACACCTTTCAACTGAATTCCTCTAGTTCTAGGTAAAAATTCAAGCGTCCAAAAGCCGAGCCATTCTGATTACGCCTCCTATGGCCTCAGAGATCTTGGTTTTTTTAGTCATTCTGAGCCTAGTCTCAAGACTTGCAACCAGTCTTCCAGTAGCTCCAGATCAAATATCTAAAAGGTGTGGGTCAAGCATTCCATTTCAATCCAGAAATGCTTTACTTACACATGTTGTCAGGAATCAAACCAGAGGTAGACACTTTTCTGGTTTCTCTGCCGAGTGTATCTTCAAATATAGAAAGATCTCCACTCTCAAGTTTTACTCTGGAAGATGGAAGATATTTTCTAGTTGGTGTAGAAAAAGGGAAATAAATCCAGACAATTCCTCTAGGGAGGTTTTTTACTGGATTTCTTTTTCTGTCTGTTCTCTACCCTTCAATTTCTATTTCATCTAAGAGAAGGGTACAGATCAGTAATCTCGAACATGTTAAAATTTTAGTCGGCTTCACACTTTTTCATTAAACCCTACCATCACCAGCTTATTAAAGGGGTTTTTTCACTATGCCGACAGGTTTTCAGGACTTTGAATCCAAATGGAATCTTGCATGGGTGTTGTGGTCTTTTCTAAACCACCTTATGATCCGGTGAATTCAGCTTCTTTTATTCATTTGATAGTCAAGCTGTATTTCATTTGACATTTGCTTCAGTTCGTAGAAGTTATAGTCATGCTTTGCCAATTACAGAGGGTTGTTTTCAGGTATGAGAAGAACAATGACTTCTTTTTCTCTTCTCATTCAACCTATTTTTGTTTCAGGCTATAAATGACCTTGTCTGAAACTACTATTTGTCCTGTCATTTCCAGGATTCGTGGATTGTAGGCTAATGTGAATTTTTTGTATACATTAGAATGTTTAAAACGTTTCGAGATTATCATGAGAATTTTTTCTTTTCAATCAAGGGGTTTTGGATATATTTCTAACCATCCTTGGTTGCAAAGTGGATTTGTAAAGTGATAAAGCTTCTACCAGTATATGCTAATTTCACTTCTGCCCTATTATCATTCAGAATACAGTATGAGGTTAGAACCTTCTACATTTTGGGCATATTGGAACTCCGTTTTTTTTCTTCAGAATGTTTTTTCTTACTGCGTAATGGATGTTCCAACGCTACTTTTCATCCCTTCACCTAAGGTGCTTGGTTCCCATTTGTAGTGGTACTCATTCCTTGGGTAGTTTAGTAGCTTCTCAATCTATTATGAGCAGCACTTATTTTGGGATTTTATTTTCCTTGGTTGTTTGTTAGCCTGTTTGAATAGGTATGAACCTTCTATTTCGACTCCGGTTCCTGTCCATTTATCTTCTCCACTTGTGAATTTTGGATTTGGATCCCTTGCAGTCATCGTGGATACTCTCTTACATTACCATCATTGGATGGTTTTAAAAGGGGTATAAACAACCAAGGTTGGAGGAGTTCGGTATGTGTAACTTTATTTTTCATCCAACCCTCCACTTGCTTTGAATTCAGGCTATAATTGTAGTGATGGGTAGTTATATTTGATATTAAAATGATATTTTTAATGTAAAATTAATTTTAATTAATAATATACCTACCCATCACTACAATGGTATGTCCCGCCTCCTAGCCCCGCCTGAAATATTTGTTTTCCTGAAAGAAATAATGACCTTCTCGGCGCGAAAATCGCGGTCACGTGACCTGTATCGTCTGCCTATTGGTCTGATAGGTCATGTGACATCAGCGACCAATCAGGACTCGACGCTGGGGAGGTCACGGGAAAAGGGACATGCCGGTAGCATTTCTGGCTAGATTTTTTTTGTGTCAGACTGTCCCAGACCTGCGTCTGGTGAAAAGGCTATAATTGTAGTGATGGGTAGGTATATTATTAATTAAAATTAATTTTACATTAAAAATATCATGTTAGTTGAACTTTAAATAGACAAAAGTAGGGTTTATGGGGGTATGAATCATTTCTCTTATTCTTGTTCAAGAACATAAACTGTGGGAACTTGTTAGAATGGCCTCAGTAAGGCAGTTCTAACGAGCACTGCCGGCTTCGGTGACTCAATACGCATCTGACTGCTGGACTCAATCTATGTAGAGTTGGCAACAGTCTTACATGGAGTGTGTCACATTCCCATCCATCAGAAAAGATGGGGCTGCATGGTGCTTCAAGAGGTGAAACCTTCTGAACTTTGGAGTTCTGGTGAATGTCTTAGGTCTTAGCCTGCCCAGGAAAACTGGTGTGAGCCCCTTAAACCGTTGTGGTTACTTTGGACATTTCATTTCAACATGATGAACATCTCCAAAGTGACCTAAATAGTTTTGACTGGACCTCAACACAAACAAACAAACAACCTTTAGTGGAGATTGATCATGAAACCTTTCTTTTGCTGATTCAAGAAGAGTAGATATCATTTTCTGTCAATAGAACAGACACGGTTTGTCTGTTTGTCATTCATTGTTTTGACTGGCCTGCTTGAATTTCAAACCAGCCAACCTTACATATTCTTATGCCCTGAACACCACAACTTCTTTATAACACTGTTGTTTGGGTCCAAAGTAGAAACTCTGTTAGATCAATAATCATGTGAACAGGACAGTGCTATAAATTGGTTTTCTTACATGCTTTTCAATGCTCAGTGATATCGAAAACGATATTGCCAAAGTTTCAAACAGTGACTGATATCAATTTTATTTTTCACTGTTTGGGACTACTTTTTTCTCAAAATCTAATTCTGTGGTCAGTTTTTCCATTGTGGGATGATTGAAAATTAATGAACTGTATTAGAATTGAAGCTAAGTCAGTTCACACGTCATGAGGACGTTAATGACGTCATTTTCGACGCTGATGTCACGTATTTTGTCGCGCGACGTTAGATATGTCTGCACCTTCTTGGGGAAACTAATCTCTCAATTATTTTAGTAACCATTCATAGAAATGCCATCCCTTGCTGTTTCTCAGGTGCAGCCCAATATTATACCCAGTAAATATGCTGGGCACCACTAAATTGACGAGAAACAACCAGGAACAAGTTTAGTTTTCTCTGAGGGTGAGTGATGCGATTAGTGAAGTTAAATATTAGCATTTTGAAGCATGTAAGAAACAGAAAGCTTGATTTTTTTAGTGTAAGATCAAATTTTATTTCACTCATGAACACCAAAACTGGTGCGACTCGTGAAAATACTGGTTTTGGTGTTCATTCTGTGAAATAAAATTTGATCTTACACTGAAATAATCAAATGTCCTCTGTGTGGTGTATGGAGTCATAAAATTAATCCAAAACTAGGAATAAGTCCAAAGGACATTGATGCTTCCACCTGGAAGCCTAGCAGAGAAAGCTTGAATTCAAATTGCTTAGGCAATCGTTGTCATGGACCGAGATACGGATCGGCAGATATAGGTAACACTATATGACCTTGCCAACATTCAAAGAAAGGCTGGGGCATAATCATCTTTGTTACCCTTTGTTGTGAAAAGCTCTCAGCCTAGTTGTTCAATAAGACCATTTAATATTTTGGTCACTCACAATTTCATTAAGCCAAAACTTGGTCCTGGCCCTAAGGATATAAAACTTTTTTCATGCTCATCTCACTTGAGCAGTGAGTTGAGCATAAAATTTGTCCTGCGGAAATTTTAAGATACAAATATATAAGGCAGTTTTCCTATTCAGATCAATGGAAAATATTATTTGTCCTGCTCATTAATTTTAAAATGCCTTTAATTGTTGGCATTTTAAAATTTATGAGCAGGACAAATTTCATGCTCAAATGAGTTGAGCATGGAAGAAGTTTTATAACGGGGCCTGATTACCTGTCTTTCATCTTGTTGATATGTCCATTTATCATATGACGTCGTGTCTGTGAGTGTAATAATGCCATGTAATAAAATATGCAAATTAGTTAGATACACCCCATAAATTTACATGTTCGGCATCCTTAACGACGTCGCATTTACTGATGGTGGAATATTGACATTTTCATTCAACAATCCTGAATAAAATGCATTTTAAATGTCATATTATAAAAAGAATCTTGGATTCGTGCTCATGTATTATTGAATTTATTAAACGGGTTAAGAAAAAGGAATAAAATGGTCGGCCCAGCCTAGCATTTTATCCCTTTTCCTCAACTCGTTTAATAAATTCAATAATACATGAACATTCATGTAAGATCCTCTATATAATAAATACCCTTGTTAAACTCACTTTACAGGAGGGAGTAACAAGAGTATGCATTATTTTTTATTTCTGATCCAAAACAGAGAACTGATTCAGTGATGCAGCTCTAATGAAACCCAGCATTCTGTGTTTGCACTCATTATAACTGCCAAAAGGAGGCACCTCTAACGAGTACCCGGTGTAACAGGCTGGTTCTTACCCCCAGTCAGTTTCTTCCCCACTGACGAGTCAGTTTCTTCCCCACCCAGTCAGTTTCTTCCCCACCTGAATTTTTTTTAGAACCATAGAGAACGAGTAATGTATGCCTCACAAATTGTTAAAAATTTAAAAGAAACCATTCTGAAATAGTTTTGAGTCTTTACAGCTTGAATGGCAAAATTTTCTCTATGCCATACAATATATGGAGATACAAGGAAATTTTTATCCCAATTCCAGTATCTATGATAAATTTTCTTAGCTTTTTATGACATTAATTGGTATTAACTAAACAGATATAATATGCAACAAATCTTTAGTGCTCCAATCTAAATATAATTTGGAAAGTGGGGCTGGGGAAGAACTGGGCCAGCCCATTTCTTCCCCACCCCAGATTTTCTGTTTACTAAAAATTCTTGTGAGAAATTTTCTTCACTTTTAAAGACATAAATTGGTATTAACTAAACAGATATAATAAGCAACAAATGTTTGGCACTTAAATTTAAATAGAATTCGGAGACAGGGGTTGGGGAAGGCCCAGTTCTTCCCCACCCCTGATTTTTCTGTTTTCTAATAATTCTTGTGATAAATTCCCTTTGCTTTTTAGGACAATAATTGGTATAAACTAAAAAGATATAACAAGCAACAAATGTTTGGAGCTCTAATATCAATAGAATTTGGAGGCTGGGGTGGGGAAGAACTGGGCCGGCCCAGTTCTTCCCCAGCCCAGATGTTTCTGCTTACCAATAATTCTGGTGATAAATTTTCTTTGCTTTTTAAGACATAAATTGGAATAAACTAAACAGATATAATAAGCAAAAAATGTTTGGAGCTCAAATCTTAACCCTTTACCACTCAGGGATTTTGTGAATTTTGCTGATTTTCACAGTGTTGCACCGGACAGCAACTTCAACTAGCCATTGTTTCATAATGGATGGTCCGTTTTACACCAACCTCGGTATGAATGTTCATAGAGCAGTAGCCTTTCAAATGCAACCTTTCATGACTTGATCATTGTTGTCATGGTAAAGAGGGGGCATCTCGAAGTGGGCAAAAAGTGTGTTTTCACATGAATTTTTGACCACATTTTAATCTTCACACAGCTGTCAAGGCAACAATTAAGGTGTTTGGCACTGGCCATTTTCACTGTTTGCAGCATGTTTTATCAGCATCAATTTTCAGGCATTTTTGACCCCAGACACCCTCAGATATAAATTTTAGCGGCCCGTTGGGCCATACACCCAAAATTTTTTGGGATATGAGGGGGGGGGGGGGGGGCAACTTCAATCCCCCCCCCCCCCCCCAGAATATTTTTTAGTGGGGAGGCGCGCGAAAAAACAGGTCACTTTTTGCCCAACAAATCCTAAAGCAAACATAGCTATCCAGGGGTAGGAATGCAGATTTTAGGTGCTTCTGGGGCTTAAAAAGGGGGGGGGGCAGACATGTAAAAACACGTATCCGAGTGGGAAAGCGTTAATAGAATTTGGAGACTGGGGTGGGGAAGATGTTTCTGTATTTGGAGCAGAAATAAGCAACATATCACAAATTTTCACAATAAGTTGAGAAGACTGTATAATGAACATCCCTCTATACCCCACATTACATAGAGAAAACTCGGATGAACAAGGGGTATACATTATTGCTCGTATTTCTGTTCCAAGACATAGGTTGTGTGGGCTTGTTTGAACCGCCCCAAAGAGGTGGTTCTAAAGAGCACCCATAACCTATGTTTGGAGATTTAATAAGGAAAATATCTCAAATTTTCCTCAGAAAAGCAACCGTTTTGGAGATGATAAAGAATGGTCTTTAATCACAAGGGAGTGTTATCATAATAATCAGGAAAAAAAAGTTACGAAAACATGCCTATACAAATGCATTGTAAACTTCATCGCCGAAAAAAACGAAAATTTTAAGATGAAAAATTGTGTTATTTTTCTTATTTCTGCTCAAAATATAGATTGTGGGTTCATCTAGGCGGTTCTAACGAGTACCCACAGTCTATATTTTGGAGCAGAAATAAGAAAAATAAGGTTTACCCCAGTAAACCCCGGTTTTACTTTATAAAAGTGGGGTTCAAAGGTATAAAAATTATATTGGCGTGTTTTTGTAATGAACAGCATATTTTAGCAGTGAAGGGAAAGCATTATCTTAAAATATATCGATTTTATTTTCTATATTTTACAGGTTTGGGCCAAGTCGGAACAGAATTTAATCAACAGTCTTTACCCACAATGCCAGCATATAGTTGTAAATGGTGGTGACAGACATATGATGTATAAAAATCACGAGGCAATTATTGAACCAATTAGAAAAGCAATTAAGCACTGGAAAAATAAAAATAGCAGTGTCAGGGACAGCTGACATAAGTGCTTATAGATTTTGAAAATTTAAATAAATTAAAAAAAAAATGTTTAGATATTGCTTTGCTTATTTGTCTGTCATTTTCCTTTTAATATAACTCAACAATGTCTAAAAATGGTGGTTTTCATGCCACTAGAACTAGCATTTTCAAACGATCTTTTTTTTTTTTTTTTGTCCAGTTCCTTTCCAAACATACATAGTGGGTGCTTGTTAGAACCACCTCATTCTAAAGAGTACAAACAATCAATATTTTTTAGCAAAAACAAAGAAAATAATGTGTACCTATGTAAACCCAGTTTTTCTGTATATAAAGTGGGGCTTAGAGGGGTGTTTATTACATGGACTTGTTAATTATTACGAAAACATGCTTATACGAATACATTGTAAACTTTACCGCCAAAAAAAAAACCACAACGAAAATTTGAGATGAAAAATTGTGATATTTTTCTTATTTCTGCTCAAAATACAGATTGTGGGTATTCCTTAGAACCACCTCTTTGAGTCCGTTGTAACGAGTACCCACAATCTATATTTGAAGAATAAGGTTTACACCTGTAAACCCCAGTTTTACTATATAAAAATGGGGTTCAAGGGGGGTCAAAATTATATAGGCATGTTATCGTGATGCTTATGAACCCTTCATGCAATGATTAACTAGGGTTTTTACTTGGAATTTATGCTTCTACTGTGGCACCCGTTTCCGGGGATATTTGGGGGAACATCTATTAGAAAATGACTGAAAAATATCAAGATTTTGGGGTCATCTATGTGTCTATCAAAAGTTTTTAAGAAACATTTGAAGTAAAACGGGGCCAAATCTCGCATTCTTGAGGAACATGGAAAACACTGAATACCTGTGTATTCTCCCCTACATGATTGTGACCAGCCAAGGCTCAGGAGAGACTGCACAAATGCGCAGTCTAATCTGAGCCTTGGCTGGACGCCTGTGCAAAAAATACCAACTTGATTCTCTGATGCTCTGTCTCTGTTTGGGCCCATCAGAGTCTAACTGTTGGTTTTCTTTTGCTCCAGCACTTCATTGGTTTCTTGCTGTCAAGTCCTCAACATTGTTTCATCTCTATGGTTGATTGATATTTGTGTTCACAGAGATGTTGCACCTATTAGTTAGGAGGCCTTCATGTGGACTGAACAAATTATTTGTCTAAATCGCAACGGAGGTAAGCCTCGTAAAATCGATTTAAGCCCCCCTGTGGAATTTGTTTCACTGACCGTTCCAAGGCTGTTCTTCTGTGGTGGTTTATTTTTGTTATGGCTTGTCTTTGAGTGTGTGTATCGCTTATTATCCCCCGGCGAAGGCGGAGGGATATAGTTTTGGCGTTGTCCGTCCATCCATCCTTCCGTCCGTCCGTCCGTCACACTTTGTCCGGAACGGTTTCTCAGCAACTATTGCATGGAATTAAATGAAACTTGAAATAAATATGTATTATTATGCTGTGGCGATGCATGCGCAATTTTTTTTTCGGATTGACTTTTTACATCCAGAGTTATGGCCCCTTGAATGATTGAAATTCTGGATTTTTTGTCGTCTCACTTTGTCCGGAACCGTTTCTCAGCAACTATTGCATGGAATTAAATGAAAATTAAAATAAATATGTATTATTATGCTGCAGTGATGCATGCGCAATTTTTTTTCGGATTGACTTTTTACATCCTGAGTTATGGCCCCTTAAATGATTGAAATTCTGGATTTTTTCGTCATCTCACTTTGTCCGGAACTGTTTCTCAGCAACTATTGCAGGGAATTAAATGAAACGTGAAATAAATATGTATTATTATGCTGCGGTGATGCACGCGCAATTTTTTTCTGGATTGACTTTTTACATCCAGAGTTATGGCCCCTTAAATGATCGAAATTCTGGATTTTTTGTCGTCCCACTTTGTCCGGAACCGTTTCTCAGCAACTATTGCATGGAATTAAATGAAACTTGAAATAAATATGTATATTATGCTGTGGTGATGCACGCGCATTTTTTTTCCGGATTTACTTTTTACATCCAGAGTTATGGCCCCTTAAATGATTGAAATTCTGGATTTTTCGTTGTCTCACTTTTTTGTCGGGAACTGTTTCTCAGCAACTATTGCATGGAATTAAATGAAACTTGAAATAAATATGTATTATTATGCTGTGGTGATGCACGCACAATTTTTTTTTCGGATTGACTTTTTACACCCAGAGTTATGGCCCCTTAAATGATTAAAATTCTGGATTTTTCGTCGTCTCACTTTGTCTGGAACCGCTTCTTAGCAACTATTGCTTGGAATGGAATAAAATGAAACTTGAAATAAATATGTATTATTATGCTGCCGTGATGCACGCGCAATTTTTTTTTTCTCAATTTTGGCCAGATATATTTTCTTGCCATTCTACACAAAAACCCATTCGGCGGGGGATATCAATTCAACGAATTTGCTTGTATTATTTTGCTTTGGATAGCCAATTGGCCATTTTGTGGGAAAGTAACTGTCCTTTTGGCTTTCCGCTAGTGATGTTTCCATTAGGGTCTTGTTGTTTCATGTTTGTGTTTCTTTCCCTTTGTGTCTCTGATGGTGCTGTGGGTTAATTGTATCGATTCCTGATCATTGCCATTACTTCTATTTTGTCATGTGCTCAAATTTGATTCAAATTTTAATACGACTTTGACAAGCTCTCCATATAGTGAATATTCCTGTGAAAGTTCTGAGAAAATTGTAAACATTAAGAAGCAAGCTACAGCACCAAACTGAAAACTATTGGGTGTACAATAATTTTCTTGGCCAGACTAGATAGTCTCAGCCAATCAGGCCTCTTAACCCTTGTCCTGCTGAGCCTGGATATGCCTTATCTTTCAAACAATGTAGATCCAGATCAGATGGCTTCTGAAGAAGCCATCTGATCAGGATCTACATTGTGATTCAGATTATGAATTTGTTGCAATAATTTGCATCAAGTAATCTGATTGGCTGATAATCAGTAGTGGGTGTAGCAGATTAACATATTCAGCAGGACAAGGGTTAAGCTTAGTTTGGAGAAAAATGACTTTAAATCTGATTCAAAATCTTTATTTCTTTGACAGAATCTTATATTCGTGGTCATTTTGTATATAATTTATTGAAGTTCCAGAGGCTTATTTAGATTATGAATGTAATATACTCTATATATTAGAGTGAGGCATTTCTAACAAACACCTGTGATCTATGTTTTCCTTAACCCTTTTTGTACCAAATGGAATCTTCCTCCTTATATATAGCAGGAGTCAACTTTAAAATTTAGGGGGTGTAAGGTTGTGTTTTCTTCAAATTTATTAAGAAAATGACTGAACTTTTAGCAAACAGTGGAGGCCCTGATCGTCTGATCTTAGCCTGCACTCTTTGCCAGGGTATCCGTTTAGGGGTTTCCGGTACAAAATGGGTTAAAGAAACTCTCTTGGGTTTGAAGAGTGGAACAAAATAACCATGATCCCATGGATCACTATGAACAGAGCTGTGATCTGAGGATCAAGGTGCAGAACTGATGGTTTTGCTATTTGGTGCCGAACATGCTCTGAACATACATCATAGGATACTGTTTGTTTTTCAGACATGGATACTACACTGCTTTGATGTCTTGCAGTGTTGATGTTATTTACACATTGAGTGAAATCAGCGTAGACCACAAGGTACAGGCTGTGCCATGATTGTGCATTGTCCACACTTTTATACCCCCCCCCCCCCCCCCCCCCCGCCCCTGCAATGGATGATGCTGGCGGCATATACTTTTTTAGCTTACCATCACGTAGTGACGAGGTGAGCTTTTGGGATCACTTTTTGTCCGTCGGCATCTCCTCCTAAACCACTGATAGGATTTTGCCCAAACTTCACAGGAATGATCCTTAGGTAGTCCCCTTTCAAAGTGCTTCAAATGGTTCCGGTCCGTTGCACATCTAGGTAACAGGAGCCAAAAATAGATTTTTTTCACTGAAATCTTCTTCTCTGAAACCGCAAGGCCCAGGTCTTTGATATTTGACATGAAGCTTCATCTAGTGAACCCCTACCTAGATTGTTCAAATTATAGTGCTGGGGCAGAAAATGCCCCCGCCCCGGGGCCCTTTGGTTTTTACATGGGCTTATATAGGGAAAATCTTTAAAAATCTTCTTCTCTGAAACCACAAGGCCCAGGTCTTTGAAATTTGGTATGAAGCTTCATCTAGTGGACCCCTATCAAGATTGTTCAAATTATAGTGCTGGGGCAAAAATGCCCCCGCCCCAAGCCCCTTTGGTTTTACATGGTCTTGTATAGGGAAAATCTTTAAAAATCTTCTTCTCTGAAACCGCAAGGCCCAGGTCTTTGATATTTGGTATGAAGCTTCATCTAGTGGACCCCTACAAAGATTGTCCAAATTATAGTGCTGGGGCAAAAAATACCCCTGCCCTGGGGCCCTTTGGTTTTACATGGGCTGATATAGGGAAAATCTTTAAAAAATCTTCTTCTCTGAAACCACAAGGCCCAGGTATTTGATATTTGGTATGAAGCTTCATCTAGTGGACCCCTACCCAGATTGTTCAAATTATAGTGCTGGGGCCAAAAATGCCCCTGCTCCGGGGCTCTTCGTTTCTACACGGGCTTATGTAGGGAAAATCTTTAAAAATCTTCTTCTCTGAAACTGCAAGGCCCAGGTCTTTGCTATTTGGTATGAAGCTTCATCTAGTGGACCCCTATCAATATTGTTCAAATTATAGTGGTGGGGCCAAAATGCCCCCGCCCCGGGGCCCTTTTGTTTTACTTGGGCTTATATCGGGTCTTCTTCCCTGAAACTGCAAGGACTCTGTCTTTCATATTTGGTATGAAGCTTCATCTTGTGGACCTCTATCAAAATTGTTCAAATTATAGCCCTGGGGCCAAAAATGACCCCGCTCCGGGGCCCTTTGGTTTTACATAGACTTATATAGAGAAAATCTTGAAAAACTTTATCTCTGAAACCACAAAGCCTAGGTCTTTGATATTTGGTTTGAAGCTTCGGCTAGTGGACCTCTACCAAGATTGTTCAAATTATAGCCCTGAGACCAAATAGGCCCCCGCCTCGTGGCACCTTGGTTTTACATAGACTTATAGAGAGATGACAACATCGATATTAGGGGTTTCAATGTATATAGTTGTATCTATTCTGATGGTAACAGACCATCTGGTGGCAATTCAATTTTTGTTAAGTCTTGTTTACCACAAAGAGTGGTCAAATTGAAAACAGAACTACAATCTGTAGCAGTGTCTGCTTGAGTAACCGACTGACAAACGGACGGACGGACACCATGTGAGCCTTCAGGTCTGTATCATACGATGATCACAGGGAATAAAAACATGGTTTGAAATTTATTTACAATAAGGTTGCAAATGTTAAAGTTGAAAGGAATTTAAGCATATAAATGAATATGAATGTTCTTTGAAAGTAGTGATTGAGTTAAGACTTATTCACCTTGAGAACGGCCACCTAACATAATAGAATGGTGTTATCTAATATCAAGGGAGACAACTAAAGCTTATGTTAATGTCACTAGACGCTTGCGATGCGTTAGATACATGGAAACCGAAAGCAGAAACTTTGCCTTTTCACCAATAAATAAATCCGTAATTGTTTCCCTCTCAAGCCCTGCCGCCCAATGAAACAAATAGGGTTTACGTGCACGGCGTTTTGACTCCCACCACTTTGCCTGGTCAGGCTTAGACTACCTTAGCGGTTTACCAGTACTCATGTTCGGTTGGTTTCAACTCTGCATAGAAGCATCATGCAGCACAATCTATTTCTCCAAGCCCCCATGTTCGGGGTGTTTGATTTGAGGTTGTGTCATTTTGGAGACGTTTCTTCCAATTTTTGTGGGACTTTAACCCGACATTGAGATGAAATTACACCTCAAGCCCTATCTCCCAATAAAACCAACAGGGTTTATAAGCATGGACGGTCCGACATGCACTGCTTTGCCTGGGCATGCTTATTTCCTCTAAGCGGTTTACCAGTACTCGTGTGCAGTCGGTTTCAGCTCTACGTGGAAGCATCATGCAGTCCATCTATTTCTTCAAGCCCCGATGGGCGGTGACCGGGTAGCGCATGTAATTGAATCCGTAATGATTTATTGAAGGGCTTCCATAAGAGCTCTAGTTAGCGTACTGACCTACTTGTTATAAAAATTAAATTGAAGATAAAGCCAAAATCACATGCAAATCTACAGATCATGACAAAAGATCCTGCAAAGTTATCCCCGCCAGCTTGTCGTCAAATGCTTAATTGGAAAAAGGTTAAAAGGGGAATAACCAAAGAGAATCCCAATTAAAAAAATCCGGGTCACCCTATTTTTAATGTTGATACTATATGTAAAATTTCAAAATTTTGGCTGTAACAATATAGTACATAATATATGCACTTTGATAGTATTAAAATAGCAAAGTTCAAAAGTTAAAAAAGTAATATATATATATATATATTATATACTACTCAAAGTTTGATAGGGATCACTTTTTTAATGCAAAATAATTTTTGGATTAATTAATTAGCTGAATCCAAATTTGATACATAATGATAGAAAACGTTTCTTTCACAAAACCTAGTGATTAATTTTGTCAACTGGTACTGCATTGAAGCGTGACAACAGCAACCGTCTTGGCACCCCCAAAATTTGCCATAACACGAAGGGATTTGGACAACTGATTTTTCACACATTTCCAAATTTGTTTAGACAAACGTGCCTAATAACGTTATGGCGTCCACGGGCATCAATTACAGTACGACATCACCTGCGCATGCTCGTAATCCGAGTCTGTATCCGGTTTTGTGGAATCAGCTTTCATTCAGCAACCAATGCATCTTTGAGCTCCTTTAAAGTCCTCGGATGCACAGGTCGGGCTGAAACAGCACGCTGTAGCATGACCCGCGCATGCTCAATCGGATTTAAGTCCGGTGACCGAGCAGGCCAGTCCATACGAACGATTGTCTCACGTTCCCGCTAGGAATCAGTGACAATGGCACGGTTGGGACGGGCATTATCGTCATTCAGAATAAAGTCCGGGCCGATAGCATCTGCATATGGTCTCACAAACTCATCAAGAATCTCATTACAGTACCTCACTACCATTAACTTTCCGTTTACAACGACGCACAAGTCAGTTTTACCGTCCACGCTTATCCCAGCCCAAACCATGACTGATCCCTTTCCATAGCGATCATGCTCTGCCACATTCAAATCATCGAATGGCTCTTTAGACATTCGCCGCACTAATTGACGTTTATAAGTGAAGTCTAGACAGAATCTGGACTCCTCGGTAAACAGTACTTGCGTCAAGTCACGAGCCGTCCACCTGACGTGAGTTCTGGCAAAGTCCAACCGGTCTAGCACGTGCTGTCTCGTCAACGGAACACGTACAGCAGGCCTCATGACATTAAGTCCGAACTCGTGGAGCCCGTTTCTGACAGTTTGTGTAGGAATTTGTACTCCAGTTCCGTTCCAAAGCCCGTTATGCAAACGCGTAGCGTTCAGGAACCGTTGGCGTCGAGACTGAATCAACAAGAAACGGACCTGACGTTGAGTTGTAGCCCTTTCTTGACCCCGTTGTGTCTGTGTGAAGGATTTCCGTGGGTAAGACACCGACTTCACATTCGGGAAACCACGCTCTGAGACACATTCAGAATCTCAGCACCACGACGTTGAGAGAGGCCGGATTCCAACATTCCGACGCTACGATTCATTTCTTCGGGCTCAGACGGTTTCTTAATTGTCCCCTAGGCATTTTAGTGTTTCACAAATCAAATGAAGTCCTTTTTACACATGGTAAAGGAACACTGACAAGTTTGATTGGTCTGCTGGAAAGCAGTGCTAGGCAAGATTTTGGGGGTGCATGAATTCATTTGCGAAGTGTGAGAAGTGTGCACTTTTATGAGTACTGAATTGGACATGAGTTTCTGGTTAAGACATTTATCAATATACCGAGTATAAATTCTGTCAAGAAATTTTAAATTTTCAGTGCAAAATTGGGTATATATAAAGTGATCCCTATCAAACTTTGAGTAGTATATATATAATAAAATAAAATTAAAAAAAAAAATATAAAAACAAAATGATAAATTGATAATAATGCCAAAATCACGAGCATATCTACAGACCACGCAAGCCAAAAGTCTCTGCAAAGTTTCAAATTCATCGGTATAAACTTTTTGAGAAGTTACACAAAGTACCACCATCTAACGCAAAGGCCCAAGCCATTAAAAGGGGAAACCTCTGCGGAGTTGCGCACTCAATGTATCCACCCTCTGTCATCAAATGCCCCAACCGTGAAAGGGATAAAAAGGGGCAATATCTCCTCAAGGAGAAGACCAACGGAAAAACAAAATACGTGTCAGCTTATTTTTCATGCTGATGCTATACATAAAATCTCAAGATTTTAGCTCTAACTACTCTTGACCAGATTCAAGTGTAACGGACGGACAAACTAACCGACAAACAGACAGGCCAAATCCAAAATTTTGGGCTTACAGGGGTATATATTACTTTTGAATTTCTGCTTCAAGACAATTGTTGTGGGTACTCGTTAGAACAGCCTCAATAAGGTGATTTTAATAAAAACCTAAGAAAAATATCATTTATTTTTCATCAGAAATGAAAATATCCACTATGTCGCACTGACGTGATATCGTAATGTGAAATAAACATGTTACAGAAGTTTGCTTGATGGGGGAATATATTTTCGTTATTTTGAGGAATGCGAAGATAAGGAAAACCACAATAACAACGTAAGCGTCTGTAGTCATGCATATTTACTTGTTTAGTGATTGTTTATCACATAAATAAAACATGTGTTCAAGGAACTATGTACTGCCACGATGATTTCTGAGCGTCTTTGATGCATAAGACAGCATGTGGGTAAACAGAAGCGTCGTCGGAGCTATACTTGAAGTCCAGATCAACGTTGCACATCTCATCGTGTCCCGTCATTCTATGGAAATGATAGAATATGTGTTATGAAACGAATATAACTGTGCAAATATTAGTGTTCTTGACACGCACCAAAATCAAGGCAGCACAGTTCAACAGAAACTTAAAATAAGCTGCGGTCAGGGAGTAATTTAATTCATCAAATACAACCATTCAACTTGATTTCTTTGAGAAAAGAACTATAACAACGGTAATCCACCCAAAGAAGCAGACGAAGTTCGTACAACCTTATATAGCTGGCAGTCTGTTGAAGAAATTCAATGAGAAAATAGTGAAAGACTCTGCCCAGAAGGTAATACAATAGCAAAAGTGTAAATGAAGTCCAAAAATATGAACACCAAAAAGCAGACTGTGAATGGGCCCAAAGTTACAATGAAGTGCCCCAAAAAGACAAATAAGCCCCAAGTTGAAAATTGGAAATGTATTGGGAGAACCACAACCAAAATACATCTAATATTTACAAAGCCAGCGGACCAATAGATCTTTCTCAAAGTAGTGAAGATAGCGATTATTCTCTAGAAATTGCAGAGGAAGAGAAATGTTGTGTCTGTCGCACTTATGTAGCGGGTTATCTCAAACAGTGCGTCTATGTGTCTTTTGTCAATAGGGGCAAGTGTGTCCCCACTGGACCCATCTTCAGTCATGTAGTAAAGTCAGGGTTATTAAGAGAGGCGATGTTTCCGTTGACCGCATAGACTCACAAAGTAATCATCCAAAACAGAAGGCAAAACACTGTGAATATGTTGAAGTTTTAAGTTTTTCAATTGTTAGGTGTTAACTGTTCATTAAAAATCATTTTAGACTTTCACTTTGTCACCAATTGAAAAATAGAAGCAAAGGCAATCCCCAGAAATCGATACAATTAACCCATATCTCCCATCAGAGACACCAAGGGAAAGAAACACTAACATGAAGCAACTAGACCCTAATGGAAACATCATTAGCGGAAAGACAAAAGGATTGTTACTTTCCCACAAAATGGCCAATTGGCTATCCAAAACAAAATAATATAAGCGATACATCCACTCAAAGACAAACCATAACAAAAATAAACCACGACAGAAGAACCACCTTGGAGCGGTCAGTGAAACGAATTCCACTGGGGGTGGGGGGTGCTTAAATAGATTTTACGTGGCCACAATCCTCGCCCTTACCGCCGTCGCGATTTAGACAAATAATTTGTTTAGGCCGCATGAAGGCCTCCTAACTCATCAGTGCAACATCCCCGTGAACACAAAAATCAATCAACCACATAGATGAACAACGGTAAGGACTCGACAGCAAGAAACCACTGAAATGCTGGAGCAAAAGAAAACCAACAGTTACACTCCGATGGGCCCAACCAGAGACGGAGCATCAGCCACCAACCAACATTACATAAAATTAGATTCTCTTTAATTCTCAAAAAGCCTTTACGCTGGAAACGTCATAGAATCTGAGGCCTGACCCACCGGCGGCCCCCGCCCATAGGGGCTTGAAGAAATATATGGGCTGCATGATGCTTCACCGCAGAGCTGAATCCGGCCCGCACACTAGTACTGGTAAACCGCTTAGAGGATCTAAGCCTGTCCAGGAACCGCGGTGCGAGGCGGACCGTCCATGCTAATAAACCCTATTGGTTTCATTGGGCAACAGGGCTTGAGATGTCATTTCATCTCAATGTCGGGTAGAAGTCCCACAAAATTGGAAGCAACGTCTCCAAAATGACCTTTACAGTGTTGACGGGGACGTTAAACCTCGAATCAAACAAAATCAAACAAAGCAACTAAAGAGAGAAGCAAAGTTGTCAACCGTGATTATGTTAACTACCAGTCAAGACTCTGTCTCTGTGTGTGTGTGTGTGTGTGTGTGTGTGTGTGTGTGTGTGTGTGTGTGTGTGTGTGTGTGTGAATTCGGGTTTAACGTCGCTTTCAACAATTTTTCAGTCATATCACGACGGTGTCTGGTTCCGACTGGGAGCTCAATGCTCACGTTTATAGTGCTGCCTCACTGAAGTATCATGTCCCAGACACATTACATGATACAACACCCAGTCACATTATCCTGACACTGGATCGACCAGTCCTAGCTCTACCCCGTAAATCTGAGTGCCAAGCGAGGAGCAGCTAGTACCATTTTTAACGACTTTGGTATGTCGCGGCCCGGGATCGAACCCCAGTCAAGACTGTATTTTCAACTTGCCCAGGAAACAAAATTTTGAACTGAAACATATCTGGCTTCCCATACTTTGACCATTTTTATCTAATTAACGCGGTAGCTTGAGAGAGTATCCGAATGAATTCATATTGATCATGGCCGCGAAAATGACGAGATGTAAACCCGGAGTAAAGGCTCCTGAATGTATGACTGTACCGATGTGAAGAGGAGATACTGTAACAATTAGTCAACACAACAATTGCAGGTGAGTTCCTGTTTTTATTCTGATCCGTTATTTTATCATTAACTACCGCGATACCTTGGACGATCGGGCTATAAGACTATTAAAACACATTTTTAGGATATTTTAGGACATCTTAAGCAGCTGCTGTGCCATCTGCACCCTCGTACTCTTCTTCTCATCGATGGGCAAATGGCTGCCTTAGCGAGCACGCATCTTCGTAAAAATGTTCTTCAGAATGAAGTGGACATATGCTGAACCAACGTTACAATGATACGCACAAGCTATGTTCGGTCAATAGCCCTGTCAGTGTCATTCGCACTATTTTTGAAGGCCAGGATCAGATAAACAGGACGAAACACACTACAAAGATGTTTGGGGGAGTCTCGTGTCACTACCGCACGTCACTTTATACCGGCTGCAGCCAAATGAAATAAAGCTATAGTGAGTCACATATAAGCAATAAACATCTATTTGATAAAATAGATATTCTAACACAACACGCCTATATAGGCAATGGAAACAAAGTGTGATTTATTGTGCAATAAAACACTGGACGGAAAAGCATGACGAGAAAAGCCATCGTATTATAATGTCACTGGTATTTTTTGTATCACGACCGAAAACGTTACAAAAGGGCATACATGCATCTGTCACAGTCCATACTGTTGGCAGGATTTCGTCTTACAATGGCGGAAGGATTGGAGAACTTAAAGGAAACAACAACATTATTGTCGCTTATCAAGGCGTAAGAATTGAGATTTATCAGCTCTAGTGTCTGAAATGTTGAGTAATAAATCACAGTCTATCGGTTAGTTGTTAGTAGATAAATCACTCGCGCTGTGCACTCTTGATTTTATCTGCTTTACAACTGACATCTAAACTGTGAATTATTAGTAAATAATTCACTGCTAAAGCTGATACTTTCCTTTAACAGACTTGTCCCTCTCTATATAGATACATTGAGAATATCATTCATTCTGGGCAATAAATACAGTCCAACCTGTGTTAAGCAAGCACCTCAGGGATAATGAAAATGTGCTTGCTTAAGACAGGTGCTTGCTTAATACAGGTGAATTTTAATGCATTTGCCTTTTTAGGGAACTAAATGCCCGCTTGCTTAAGACAGGTTGCTTGCTTAATAGAGGTGGCCACTAAGACAGGTTTAACTGTACATAAATAAATGACAAAATTGTTTTATCTATAAGAGTCTGCTCAGACTTGTTGTTAGAAGCCTCCGTGGTGCAGTGGATAAGCTTCTCCCCTCATAAATCAGGGGTGGTGGGTTCGATCCCGGGCTGCTCCAGACTTTCGGACGCGTCTTTAAACCAAGGCCACGTCTCCGTATGACCTGAGCTGTTGATGGAACGTAAGTTTCAAACCCACTCACTCACTCTCAGTATTGTTTTCTTTAGAATAAAACATAATAGTTAATGAATGACCATTGTAGGCAACAAATTTTTATGTTCTATATTTAAATATACAAATAGGGTCTGGGTAACAAAGGTGTTTCTTTTTGATGAAACTTATAAATAGCTGCTGCATTCCTCCTTTGTTATTCTGACATATGGGTTGATATTGAATAAATGATCAGAAAAATGGGCAACTCTTTGGAAGCAAGGACTACAGCACAGAACTGAAAACTATGGAGTGCACAAAATTTATCTGGGCCAGACTAGCCAATTAGGCCTCAACAGTGACTCTCAAATATTTCCTAAATTCCGAATTGAAAACAGTGATACCGAATGATTAGAAAATATAACCCACACTATGATGAAAATCAAGAAAGCAACGACGCATACAATCAATCAACGCATGTATGCGTCCATTTAGAATTGATGTTTTTTTTTGTCTTTAAGATCAAACTAGCCTGTTTGTTCAGAAATGAACATGATCACCAAGTTTTTGTTTTTTAAATCTATTCAACATAAAGTTAGAAACTAAAATAAAACACACTTAAATGAAATCTGCCATAATGTATCTTTAAAATTCCAAACGTTTTGGGCCACTACGAAGAAGGTATAAGCAACGTGTGAATAATGTCTATGGAATACCTTATTAGTTCTATGATTACAGCTCTAACACGGTATTTGTTGAAGGCATGTGGATGACATGACGATTGTTAACTGTTGGATAAATAACATTCACAAGGTCAGTTACAACACAAAATGGAGAGCAAAGCATCTTGCCTTTATAATGAAAGGCGAACATTGTATTTATTTTGTGAAGTAGAAGTAAAACAAAGATCAGGAATTGATACAATTAACTAACTCCACCCATAAAAGACACCGAAGGGAAAGAAATACAAACATTAAGCGACCAGACCATAATGGAAACCTAAACAAAGGAAGGCCATAAGGACAGTTACTTTCCCACAAAATGGCCATATGGCCATCCAAAATTAAAAGACACAAGTGATACACACAGTAAGTAACAAACAACAACATAAATAAATCGCCACAGAAGAGCCGCCTTGGAACGGTCAGTGGAATATTTCCACGGGGGGGGGGGGGGGGGGGTGCTTAAATCGATTTTACGTGGCCACAATCCTCGCCCTTACTTCCGTCGCGATTTAGACTTTATCATAATATTTAATTACATGCGTTTTAATAGCACTAAGACAGGAAGTTAATAATTTAGAAAGTTCAGTGGTAGTGCAAGAGCTAGAATTTGCAATAAACCGTGCTTTGTAAGGTTTTTTATGAAGTTTTGGTAACCAGTACAGCGTAGGAAGCTTGTCTTGGCCTTCGTTAACACACACAGCAAACTTGGTGGCTGAAAGGCAAACATGTTTATCTACTATAGCTCTCTCTTCAGCTAAAGGCTGAAGTTCATAGGCCTTAGTCTGTGTTCTACGATTATTGTATTTGCATTTAAAGCAGTAAGAAATAACTTACCCAAACGCTACCACTTCGGGACCTTTATTTTCATAAATGCATCTCGTGGCCTAGGGAGAAAAGTACATTATACAAAAACTGATAATTTTGTTACCAAATACAACCAAAGTAATTCGTTCTCTAACAAGCAAACAGCTGAAATAAGCTTATAGTGCATTACTTGTGCTAATTACATCTGTCTAGTGCAGCTCATTAGAAACATGATACAAATGGTACTTTGAAAATTCCTTTAGCGAAAATAGTGAAACATCAACATGAAAACATAAACAAAACTGAAGCAATGTTTTTACTAGTGTAATGAGAATTTAGCATCTAATCAGACTCCGATTATGTAACGTAGACAGACATGTATTTTTATTCTTACACTTATATCTGTAAAATTCTTACAATTATGTCAGGTCTCAGACTCTGACGGCCTCGGACAAGGTCTTTCATGAGAGGGTTTTTACCCGATTCTGTCTCTGTCCCAGTCCTCTTTGTTATATTATTGATTTTTTTTTCCAGCTGTCAGTGCCTGGCGCGATCCTTCGTCTTTGATCTGTCTATCTGTCTATCTTCCATAACATCTTAACCTCCGTAGAGGACTTCAGATGGTATTTTGGTAAAACCAAGTGCTAAAGGGGGTTAGTTGAAGAAAACAAGGGGGGATAGAAAAGTGGGTGAAATGAGTTTGTACAGTGAGATCGAGAGTGTTAGTATAGTTAAAAGATAAAATAGATACTGGCATTTAAGGTGTTGAGTGGACTAGCTGGCAGACAGCTGTTCTAAACTGTGCCACGGTAAGAAGAACTGGTATGTGGGCCTTGCAGGGCATTCCAGTGGATGATGGTGCGGAGGAAGAATGTGTACTTGTAGCACTTATTCTCTTAGACTCATGATGTGTCTGTATGCAAGGGGATGATTTTTAGTACGACGGGTGTTCCGGATCAGGTAGTCAGCAGCAGGTATCGCACCAAGGCCATAAGGACATTATATAGGAGCACCATACGGCTGTCTATGCGCCGTTGGTCAAGGGTACGCCAGTTGAGATCCTGAAGCATTGCTGAGACACTAGATATATTCAGTAGTCTCTGTTTATCCATCCAGCAGCCCTTCTTTGAACTGATTCAAGCTTGTAGGAGTCTGGTGCAGTATGGGGGACCGCACAGTAGAAGCATACTCTAACTGTTGGCGGACCAGAGTTTTATATGTTGTGGCCTTCAGGTCCCTATTGTTGACCCTAATGTTTCGCTTTAAGAAGCCTAAGTTCTGGTTGGCTTTTATACTCATGTTAGTTACATGGTTTGTCCATTTTCTTTTAAGAATAAAATAATATTATCAACAGGTACACCTTGAAGCAATTGTTGCAAAGTTTCAGCTTTGAAATACAAGTTACAGGTCTGTGAAAAGTCAATACAGTCAATTAAGATATGCTGAACAGGGAAAGGCTGATCACAGCCAACACGAGTAGGTAGATCATCACCATTTAAAATATAAGAATGAGTAACTGTAGTATGGCCAATGCGCAGTCGCGTTAAAACTACATCCTCTTTCCTGGAGAACTGTGGAGGAGAGCATTTTGTTCCGACGCCAGGTTTAATGGAATGGAGTTTGTTATCTATTGCACGGCCCCATTCGCCCTGCCATTCAGACAAGATGTATCTGTTAATGAATGATCTAAAATAATTAAAAGGAATTTGACAAACAGTCGGATCGAGATTAAGCGATTCCATTTGCTTGTCAGCATACTCAATGCTGACAATGCCAATATGGCTCGGAAGCCAACAAAATAAAATTTGGAGAGTTTTAAAAAATTCGTTAAGTTTTTCGATCAATTTTTATGTTATAGGATTTTTGGATGATGAATGGTCTAAAGCCTTTAGCATAGATAGTGAATCAGAAAATATAATTGCTTTTTGAATTGTTGAGGAACTGACAAAATCTAAAGCTAGGTCTATTGCTTTGGCTTCAGCTGTAAAAATAAATGAACCGTCTGGAAGGCGCAAGGTTTGGTGCGTATTTTAGAAACATACGCACAACCAACTTTATCTGCTTCTTTGGAACCATCGGTGTAGACTTGCTGGTAATCATTGTAACGTGACTGGAGTACATAAAAGTTTTGTTTGAGTAGTATTGGATTTGATTCGGATTTTGTGCCATCATGTAAATATGTTCTATAAAAGGGTTATCCTTTGGAAGCAAGGAAAACACCACAGAACTGAAAAATATGGAGCGTACATATTTTCTGGGCCAGACTAGCTAGTTTCGGCCAATTAGGCCTCATCAGTGACCCTCAGATATTTTCAAAGTTCCACAATGGAATCAATGATTCCAAAGGACAAGAAAATATAATCTACACTATGATGTAGGGCAGGGAGACGTTTTACCGCCGCCACACATTCCCACACACCAGCTGTATAAGTCAAACAGAATAGACGGTTTTATAATACACCAAGATGGAACTTCGGCGGTTTCATGTTTTTGAATATTTTTAAGGTCGATACCTGAATTTTCTAGCAGTGGAAATAAGAGTAATCCAAAAGGTTTGATTGCTGTGGGTTTCATATCATACTTATCTGCAAATTCAGGTGGAAATGAAATTTTGAAAGCGGGGTTAGATGGATTATTAGCAAATCTGATCGCATACTGAAGAGAAGGTGTTTCTCTGCGCGAAGTTAAAGATGGTTCACCTGCTTCCACATAAAAGCTTAGTACGGGGAAAGTACGAAAGGCCCCCATAGCCAGACGAAGGCCTTGGTGATGGATAGTGTCCAAAGATTTTAAATAGGCCTTTCTGGCAGAACCATAAACAGCAGACCCATAATCGAGTTTAGATCTTATCAAAGACCAGTAAATATGTAATACGGTATACCGATCTGCTCCCCAATTTGTATGAGCTAAAACCTTCAAACGATTTAAAGATTTTAAGCATTTCGCTTTAAGATAACTTTGATCAAATATGACCCAAAGAAATTTGGCTTCTTCAACAACAGAAATTTGTGATCCGTAAAAAACAGGGTAGGATGTTCGTGTTTCTTCCATTGCTTACAAAAATGAACGAATTGCGTTTTCGACATGGAGAACTTGAAACCATTTTTATCAGCCCATTCTTCTATTCTTTTCAGATTTTGTTGTAATTTTCGTTCAATTGTTTTCATATTCTTCGAACGGTAACATATGCAAATATCATCAGCACAGAATGAACAATGTATTTTGTCGTCCAAACATTGTACAATATTGTTTATTTTGATGTTAAATAGCGTAGTTAAAAATATTCTACCTTGTGGGACACCCTGTTCTTGCTAATAGAGATCTGAAAGGGTAGATCCCACACGAACCTGAAAAATGCGTTCCCCTAAAAAGCTTTAAATAAAACTGGGAAGTTTTCCTCTTAAGCCAGCGTTATGGAGATCTTTCAATATTCCGTAACGCAATGTGGCATCATATGCTTTCTTCAAGTCGAGCTGCTACGTGTTCTTTGTTAATAAAAGCATTACGTATAAATAATAATGTTAATAAAAGCATTACGTATAAATGTTTCTAGTCTTATTAAATTGTCATTGGTTCTACGTTCCGAACGAAAACCGGACTGATATTCTGAAATGAGGTTGTTGGACTCTAAGTACTAAACCAACCTCTTGTTTATCATTCTCTCCATCGTTTTACACAAACAAATTGTCAAATCTATCGGACGATAATTTGTAGGTTCTGCATGATCTTTCTCTGGTTTTGGAATTGGTACTACTGTGGCTAAACGCCAGCTCTCAAGACAGACCCATGTTTCCCAAATATTATTAAAGATATCTAAAAGTGTTGAAAAAGAGCTTTTTGGCAGATGTTTAAGCATTTGATAATTGAATTTCATCAGGGCCGGTTGCCGTATCATGTGATTTTTCAATGGCCTCAACAAGCTCGGGTAAGTTAAAAGGTTTGTTGTACTCTTCGTGATTGAGGGATTTAAAGTTAAGATTTCCTTTCTCTTGGTCCTTTTTAAAAGTGTCATATAATTTCGCGATGATGAATTTCTCAAGAATGTGCTACCAATAATACTGAAATATCTTTTTTAGTTGATGCTTTTGTGTCAAAACCAGTATTTAGCGAGGATTGTGGCCACGTAAAATCGATTTAAGCCCATTATGGTCTGGTCGCTTATTGTTTGTGTTTCTTTCCCTTTGGTGTCTTTGATGGGTAGAGTAAGTTAATTGTATCGATTCCTGATCTTTGTTTTACTTTTACTTTAAATGTGTAAAACTAGGGGAATTTGATTTTCCTGAAATTTTTCGTAACATATCCCAGACCTTTTTAAAGGGGGGTTTTGAAGTTCAATTTTGAATTATATTCTCTCCTTGACTTTCGTTTTGAAGCTCGAATTGTTCGCCGAGCTTTAGCTCTAAAAACTTTTACGACGTTTAGTTTTTCTGTAGTTGGACTTTTGCAGAACTGAATTAAAGCACATTGCGTTGTTTGATAGCTTCTTTACAGTCGTTAATAAACCAAGGTTTGCTTAACATAGGATTTTTTAGGTCTTTGGAATACATTGTTCTAATATTTTATTTAGCGAATCTGTGAAATCAGAAACAATGTCAGATGATTCATTAAAGTGATCGATTGATAACTCTTCTTCGACTAAATAATGGAATAATTTCCAGTCGGCTTTATTCATTTTCCATTTCTGTCCTCATCTGGTTCGTTTACGCTCTCATTTATAACAGGAAAGTGATCACTTCCGCACTGATCATCATAGACAGACCAGTCATAGTCTAAGAAGAGAGATGGGTGGCACAAAGAGGGATCTAAAGAAGACAAAAGACCTGTCGCAGGGTGAAGGTAAGTATAAGATTTATCAATCCTCAAGCAAAGATCGTTCTTTGCAATAAACTCTTCGGTAAGTGCTCCTCTGTTGTTGTTGTTGTTATCTTTACAACCCCATAGAATGTTGTGACCATTAAAGTCGCCAAATGAAAGATATGGCGATGGAAGTTGACCCAGCAATAATTCAAGAATTTTGGGCTTTAAAGAAAATGAGGGTGGAATATATAGAGAGCAAATTGTAGGATCTTTATCCAGAGAAACCGACATTGCTACAGCTTGTAGTTCTGTATCCAATTTTACCTCTCTTTGTGGTACACCAGATTAAACAATAATTGAACTGCCACTAGATGATCTGTTAGCATCAGAATAGATATAGTTATATGTATTGAAACCTCTAATATCGATGTTGTCATCAGTTTTTAAAAAGTTTCTTGCAAAGAAAAAACCGATGGATTTGATGAAGAAAGAAGTAATAAGAGTTCATTATCGACAATTCCATTGTATTATTTTGTGTTTTGGATCCATTGGGAAATATTTACATGACTAGGAACTAATGCGTCGTTATCGACGAAATTACCTACTTACTATAAGGTATCATTGTAATTTTGCTACCCTTGCGAGGACTGGTTGGAGCATCATCATCATCCATTAATTCGTCATAGTCCTTGTCAAGAAGTAATTTACTATAATGTAATTTGATCGGAGTGTTGTTTCTTCGGATCTTCTGATCCCTTACTAGTTCGACCAGAGTCGCATTTCTCTTTAACATGCGGCGCTGGCTTCAGTACGGTCGCTGTCGACCGATCCGGAGTAACCTGGATTACGCCTTCTGGCAAATTGGTTGAACTTTGTGGTGCTGGATTAGATTTACTCCATGCACCAGACTTTTTCAGTTCGGCAATGTACGATTCAGCAGTCTGCGTTGCACTGTTTGTTACTTGTACACCAGCACCTTTTGTGATGTTGGTGGTTGGTGTTGTGTATCGCTCTTCAGCAATTTTCCGCGCTTTCGGAAAAGTTATCGACCTTTGGAATTTGACAGTGAGTATTTCTTTTTCTCTTTTTCCATGCCGGACAATCTCGAGAGAAAACAGCATGCTTGCCACCACAATTGACGCATTTGGCCTCTTTCTTACAGTTTTGATGCATATCAAAATGTTTTTCTTCACCACAGTTTAGACAGAGTTGTTTCTTCTGACATCTGCTTTAGTGGTGGCAAAAAACCTGACAATGGTAACATCTGAGAGTGTTTGGTATATACACCTCTACGTTAACAGAAAGATATGCTACTTTAATTTTTTTGGGCAGCACTGGTATATTAAAAGTCAACACGTAGGTACCTGTTGGCTTTAATACACCACTTTTACGAACTTGGATGTTACGCACATCAATGATCTTTAAAATTGGCTATGATGTCTGCATCGCTGCAAGGACGTAGCTCTGGGCTGCGGATGAAACCTTTAACTGACTTTAGTGTTTTGATACTTTCACGTTGAGATCTAATAGTTTTCTGGTACCAAGCAAGCTTTTCCCGTGCTGTTCTCTCTCGACTTCTAAGAGTAGATCACCTGACTTAAGCTTTCTGGTGCTTTTTGGATGTCCGGCAATGGTCACTGTGTTCTTTTCGACAAAGGTCGATAGACTTGACACAATGCGTGTATCTTCAACTGATGTCATAGCCAAGAAGCGTGGAAAATTCATTAGCTTTGGTGCTGCAGACAACTGATTAGATTGCTGACTGGACAGCTGACTGGATTCATCCAAGTCTTTTTGTCCATTCCCCATGAGGAATATATCAGTTTCGTCCCAAGTGCTCTCTGCCCTCCTTGGAGCCCTACAAGGGAACACCAAAATGGAGTGGTTATCCGACTCGGTGAAAGAGATACACGTGAGATATACTCGCATAAACAAAATGCCTACACGATTGGTCCGTTTGGGCACCACCTTCTAGAGATAAAAGACAGGAAAGGGTAAGGTAAATGGGCATATGGTTGGTATCAGGAAAGATAAAAAAGGAATGGAAAAGAAAGCAAAGAGGTATCTCTAGGGCTCGGCGCGACCAGCCGATTGGCCGAGCCGGACATCACGGCCACACGTCTACAACGAAAAGCCAGGCCAAAGAGGCGTGTTAGGCGCCCAAAGCACCGCAACCCTAAACTTCCAGGAGCCCTTCTTCCGGCTTACAGGACGCCACCCACGGCAAACGGATGGATCTTCCTTAAGCTCTTCCCGGTGTGCACAGAGACCACAGCAGCAATGTGCCCAGTGGAAATTGAGCCCCCAGGGCCACGGCACGGCAGTAAGTCTCATACCTAGGGGTGTCAGAATTAGAGCCATTGAGTATAACTGACTGAGATCTATTGTAAAGAAAGTCTTTTATCCAATTTAATGTGTTCCCCCTATACCGTAAACAAGTAATTTCGAAAGCAATGGGCCGGTAGTTTGGCGGGTCAGATTTATCACCATCCTTAAAAATAGGGGTTATATTTGCTTCTTTCCAGATGGACGGGAGCTTTCCTGAATTGATAGATCTTTGTTAAAAAAAACTGGAGAATAGGGGCTAGCTCTTTGTGAAGGGTGTGCAGAACACTGGGTTTGAATATATCAGGCCCAGTAGCCTTGTGGGGATTAAATAGAAGTGATCAGCAATCGATCCAATCAACCCCCAGCTCCCATCAGAGACACCAAAGGGAAAGAAGCACAAACATGAAACAACAGACCTAATGGAAACACCAATAGCGGAAAGCTAAAGGGACAGTTACCTTCCCACAAAATGGCCAATGGGCTATCCAAAATAAAATAATATAAGCATCACAAACACCCAAAGACAAACCATCACAAAAATAAACCGCGACAGAAGAACCGCCTTGGAACGGTCAGTGGAAAAGAATTCCACTCGGTGGGCCCAAATCGACTCCCAGTAAACACAAAACGTTATCGTAACGTTTATTATAGGTTTCAAAATGGTTACGCAGAACGTGACGTTTTGCAAACGTTTTTCTAACGTTTTTTTTTCTGTGTCGAACTGCGATGACTGTTTTTGGCAATCAGATAAAAAATACTTCCCTTCTACAAAACCTAGAGCGTATTCCTTAATATGTCAAATACTTTTCGAGGAAGTTATTAAAAGGTTACAGAAAAACCAAATTTTTACTAACGTTTTGAAAACGTTCTATAAATGTTGCAGAATTTGTTGATATATGTGCACTTTCTTTCCACCAATATTCTTGGAACAAAGAACAAAGAAAATCGAACGCCTCACGGAATTAGTGTTTTTCCGGCTCATTTTGCTCCAGGTAACTTTGATTTGATGATTTAATTGCATGTGGGTCTTATTTTATTTGCACCGGATAATAATATAATGTATATGTAATGCGCGATTGTTTGAATTCGGTGGCTGTCATATGTTTTCGCGACCAATGAAGTAAACACACATCTGTTGCATGACAATATTCGTAAAAAGTGACATGTTTTCGGTTTACTGAAGGTGACGACAAGTTTTCTGACTGCATTTGATTAATTTTATGACCAAATATCTGTTATTTATTCAAAAGTAATCAATCAAAATGTTTCGTTTGAACAAAACGTCGTGAAAACGTTCTTGAAACGTTCAATCTACATCGATGCATTTGTTGAACATTTTCGTAAATCAAAAACAGCATTTTCATGATGAAAATTTGTAGAAGTTTTATCAAGACTGCTTAAAACAAAGGATACGGATGCTCATTCTAACGAGTGCCTACAACCTGTCTTCGAATAAAAATAAGAAAATAATGAATTTCCCAGTAAACCAAGTTTTCTTTATATAAAACAGGGTCTACAGGAACGTTCATTACATGGACTTGGTAAAGTGATTGACAGGGCTTCAGATAGAAAAAGTAATATGGACATCATTTTATTTACATACTATTAAAGCATATATATTCTATATGGTTTACAGTTGTCAATTTTACAGAACACCCACAGTATTTTTACATGAAATAACCACTTCTTCTTGCCTGAAGCACGCTTATATGAGTTTGACCCCATTGAACCCCACTTTAATACAAGAAAAACTGGGGTTTACAGGGGTTATCATTATATTTTTCTTATTTTTGCTCAAAAACATAGATTGTGGGTACTCGTTAGAATCGCCTCGCCGATGCGATTCTGACGAGTACCCACAATCTATGTTTTGAGCCGAAATATGAAAAATATCAGACTTTTTCAATTTTTGGTGGTAAATTGTTCAATATATTTGAATAGGCGTGTTTTAGTAATGTCAGTGATAGAGGATCTTACATGAGTGCTCATTTATTATTGAATTTATTAAACGAGTTGAGGAAAAGGGATAAAATGCGAGACTTCAAGGGGGAAAAAACAACATAATTAAGTCATAAAAAACATATTAAGACAAAGGCTTTTAAAATAAATCTTTCTGGTTTATTTACCAGGTTGATATAAACCTTCCATATGAACATTATTCAAATGTTCCCTGAAACGTTCTAAGAACTTCTTTTATAAACGTTTTCAATAGGTATATTTACTGCTGAGAATAACATATTTTAAACGTTTTTTGAACGTTTTATGAACGTTTTCCAAACGTTTATTAAAAACGTCCTTGCGACGTAAAAAAACCTTTCCATATAAACGTTATTTAAACGTTCACAAAAAACGTTTTTTAACGTTTTTGGAAACGTTTTTGAAACGTTCTAAAAACGTTTCTTTGTTAGCTGGTCTCCACGTGGCCACAATCCTCGCCCCCACCTCTGTCGCTATTTAGACAAATAATTTGTTCAGTCCGTATGAATGCCTCCTAACTCACCAGTGCAACATCTCCGTGAAACAAACAACCACAGAGATGAAACAACGGTGAGGACTCAACAGCAAGAGTTTTTCAATGCCTTTTGGTAAAAACTTGAATGTCAGGCATTTTGGGGTGTGGGCTGGGTTGAAACGGGAGATTTATTCCAGAGTCATGTAAGTCCTGCGGAGTCCTCTGGGCAAGTTACCTGAGACTTGTTGGGCTTTTTCTGGCTAAAAACAGAATTAAATTGTACATTAAAATTGTTTGCCTTTTCTGTGTCTTGTGAAAAAGTTTGGCCATTGGCCTTCAGTGACGAGATTCCACTAAAGTCCGGTTTGGCATGTTTCAGCAGAGATTACAACGTTTTGGTTTTGACCTTAGGAGGGGTATCAAGGTCATCTTCTTTACTTACACCTAAGATGTCCTGATTCATCAGGGTGGTATAACTTGTCCCGTGATGTCTCACTGATTCAATTAGGAAACCTATTTGTGTGTCAAAAATTACGAGTATATGTTGTTATCAGTATTTGATCATTGTCTTCACCTCTATTTTAACCCAGGGGAAAGATTTGGACCCCATAAAAGAGGTTTTAATCCCATAAATTATTGCTACTGATGTTCTGTGCCGGTGGTTTTTGTATTTTGTATTCTATGCGAAACGTTGCAAAATAGAAGTAGAGGCAATGATCAGGAATCAATACAATCCACCCATCAGATACACCAAAGGGAAAGAAACCCAAACATGAAGCAACATACCCCAACGGAAACTTTGTATAAAATGCAAGAATGTACTTTAGTTGGACTTACATGTCACTCGGAAGTTATTCAAATCATAAGGTTATAATTACATAATTTTGGCTCATTATCAGTATGGATACATAACTATGTGCATTTTACATTTCCAGTTTAGGTTAGTAAATATCAATTACATAATTTCGAGTTATACAACAGACTATTTAACAGTTATGTCACTCATGTAGGAATTCGTTTACCACATAGAGGTATTTATTTACGATTATGTCAATTATCCATATGCACGTTATAAGTACATTGCGGGTGCAGACCGTTTGGCATATAATGAATGAACGAGATAGCAGCTGTTATCAAATGTTAAACTGTTTATGACAATAATTGCACATATTACTTGCATATTTGACATTAGGAAAATGCAGTTACATCAGATTTTGTTATTAGTTAGCTATGCAGGTGTCTGCTGACATTTTACTGTTCTTACTGCGCTTGTGATGATGTTGGTAGGCTGGCTTTTGATTTTAGATTTCATAGAGTCCACTTCGTGGATAGTTTTTAGCTTCAGAGCGTTGATCAGTGCTCTGAATGCTAGTGTTTAAATATGGGTTGTAAATAAAACATAGAAACATTTTAGAAATGACTTTTATTGAGAAACTAAAACACAACGCGAAAGTACTACAATAAGATTAGATAACTTTATCATATGACGTCGCGTCTGAGAGTGTAATAGCGCCATATAATATTTTCGATAATCCACTAGTGGATTAAATATGCAAATTATGCTAGATACGTCCCGTAACGATACATGTACGACGTCCGTAACGACGTCGCTTTTACTAATGGCGGAATATTGACATTTTTGTAAACAATTGTGAATAAAATACGTTTTAAATGTCATATGAAAAGCCTCGCATTTTATGGCATTTCCTCAACTCGTTTAATAAATTCAATAATACATGAGCACTTATGTAAGATCCTCTATATAGATCACGAGCAAAAATACGTGTGGTTACATTACACAGTTCTGAATTTCTATGTCATCCAAATGCCTCCCAACAAATATTGGCTCATTGCGACTGACCATTCGGGAGCAGATGTGGTTTGAAGATTTACAAGATGGCCATCGTGGCAGCCATCTAGAATATTAGAACGGAATAGCTGTAAGTTGTCAAAATCTCCATGTCGCCCTAATGCTCCCATCAAGTTTCGGCTAAATTTGTGCGCCATCCTATGGCGTTTATATTTCGCAATTAATTATATTTGTCAGAGTGTGTAGTCATGTAACTGACTTCTACACTCGTAATAAATTGTTGACTGCTTAACTTCTTAATCAGGGTTATCGGTACTATAAACTACGCAAAGCCTTTTCAAAATTTTAAAAACGTCATTCTGATTTAATTTCGAAATTCAATATTGGACTTTAATCTCTTCTGCAACAAGGTCTATCGGAACACGAATTTTTAGGTGACTTAGTATATAAATTCAGAAAAATATATAACCGCAATGACTTCAGCACCCAATTTCGTAAAATCACTCTTCGCCATAAAAAGATTGGGTACAACATAAATGTTATACGACAGAATGCATGCATGGTAGTTAACCCAATCACGGTTGACAACTTTGCTTCCCTCTTTAATTGCACGCCGGTGGGTCAGGCCTCAGATTCTATACCCTTCCAGCGTAAAGGCTTACTGAGAATTAGTGAGATATAATTGAATGTAATGTAATGTTGCTTGGTTTTGGTTTGATTTGAGGTTGAACGTCCCCGTCCCCGTCAACTTTAGGTCATTTTGGAGACATTGCTTCCAATTTTGTGGGACTTTTACCCGACATTGAGATGAAATGACATCTCAAGCCCTGTCGGTCAATGAAACCAATAGGGTTTATAAGCATGGACGGGCCGACTCGCACCGCTATGCCTGGGCAGGCTTAGATCCTCTAAGAAGTTTACCAGTACTCGTCTGCTGTCGGTTTCAGCTTTGCATGGAAGCATAATGCAGCCCATTTATTTGTTCAAGCCCCAATGGGCGGGGCCGAATGTTGTTTGATGCCTGATGCTCTGTCTCTGGTCGGGCCCATCGGAGCCTAACTGTTGGTTTTCCTTTGCTCCAGCATTTCAGTGGTTTCTAGCTGTCGAGTCCTCATCGTGGTTTCATCTCTGTGGTTTCTTCATTTTTGTGTTCACAGAGATATTGCACTGATGGGTTAGGAGGCCACCATGCGGACTGAACAAATTATTTGTCTAAATCGCGACCAATTCGTTCCGCTGACCGTTCCAAGGCGGTTCTTCTGTCGCGGTTTATTTTTGTTATGGTTTGATTTTTGGTGTTTGTGCCGCTTATAATATTATATGTTGGATAGCCAATTGGCAATTTTGTGGGAAAGTGACTGTCCTTTTGGCTTTCCGCTATTGATGTTTCCATTAGAGTCTGTTGTTTCGTGTTTCTTTCCCTTTTGGTGTCTTTGATGGGAGCTGTGGGTTAATTGTATCGATTTCTGATCATTGCCTCCACTTCTATTTTGATGATGTTCGAAGATTTTCAGCATCGTTACCATGGCAGCCATCTTTTATAACGGAACGAAATGATTTCAGCATTTCTAAATATTCATGTCGCTCGCAGTTTCCGCTTAATCAGACTCTCGGTTCGGAAAGAGCTATTGTTTGAACAATTTCAAGCTGGCTGCAATGACAGCCATCTAGGATATCGGAATGAAATGGATTGAGTAATTCTTGCACACCAGACAAGGAAATCCGTGATTTTACCCTGGGATAGAAATTTATGTTCTGACCCTGGTGTTCCGACCCCAAATCGAATATGATCGCGTGTTTGATAAATGCACTGGTTGATTACAACCTCATGCGCAGCGTCGTCATGCGTGACGTCACTAAACATTCCTGTTGTATCATCACAAAATGGCGGACGTCGGTAACCGAAGTGACAGCAGCATTAAAATTCGCAATAGAAATGGAAGGTATGCAAGAAAAAGAATCCAATATAGGTGTGAGGGGTGGATAGAAAAATCCGTCCCTCGGGATCACTGTCCGGCATCACTCGGCAAGCCTCGTGATGCCGGATAGTGTCCCTCGGGACGGATTTTTCCATCCACCCCTCACACCCATATAAGATTCTTATATTCTGAATCATCATGCCGACCTGATGGCTCTTATCAAATTTCAGCTCAATCTGACTTTCGGTAAGGAACGAGATGTCCTTTAAAGAATTTCAAGTCGGCAAACAAGGTAGCCACATTGGATACCGGAACTGAACGATTTTAGCAAATTTGAATCTCCATGTTATCCCGATTCCTCCCATCAAGTTTCAAATCAATCTAACTTTCAGTTCAGATTTCGTTGTAAGAATATCAAGATGGTGGCCATCTTTGATATCGGCATGTAACAATTATAGTAAATATGAATCTCAATGTCATCCCAATGCTTCAAATCAAGTTTCAGCTCGATCCTACTTTTGTTTTGGGAGGAGGGGTCATTTGAAGAATTTCAAGATGGCCGCAATTGCAGCAATCATTGATTTTGGAACAAAACGATCTTAGCAAATCTCAATCTCCATATCACCCCCGGTACCTCCGTTCAAGTATCTGCTTGATTCGACTTTTGGACCGAAAGGGGATGTCGTTTGAAGAATTTCAAAATGGCCGCCATCTAGGATATCGGAATGAAATGATTTCAGCAAATCTGAATCTCTATGGCGCACCGATGCGTCCCATCAAGTTTCGGCTCGACCCGGCCTTTGGTTCGGGAAGACATGTCTTTTGAAGAATTTCAAAATGGCCTCCATCTTGGATATCGGAATTAAATGAATGTATCAAATATGAATCTGCATGGCGCCCTGATTCCTCCAATCAAGTTTCAGCTCGATCCGACCTTTGGTTCCGGAGGACATGTCGTTTGAAGAATTGCAAGCTGGCTGCCTTTTGGATATCGGAATGAATCGATCTTAGACAATCTGAATCTATATGTCAGCCCGATGCCTATCAGCAAGTTTTAGCTCGATCCGACATTTGGATCGGGTGTAGATGTCGTTAGAAGAATTTTAACATGACAGCCATCTTGGATTTCGGAACAGAACGAATTATTTACTAATTCTGAATCTCTATGTCACCCCTAAGCCTCCAATCAAGTTTCAGCTAAATCCGATATTTGGTTGTGTGTGTGTGGGGGGGGGGGGGGTGGGGTCAAAGAATTTCAAGATTACCGCCATCTAGGAAATCGGAACCAAACCATTTTAACAGATCGGAATCTCCATTTCGCTCCAATGCCTCACACAAACTTACAGCGTTATCCGCCTCTGGTTCTTGAGAAGTTTTTAAAATGTGAAGAATTTACGGTGGACAGACGATGGACTAAAAGCGGGTCAGAAGCTGAGTTACATGTAAAAATTTTATTCCGTATCGCTGTACTTCTGTTGACATATTTATGACCAAGGGGTACTTTGCAGTTTACATGTTCTTGTTCCGTTAGCAATTAATTATTCAACTCTGAATTTGGAATTCCGGGTGAATTTAGGATATTAAAGTGACCGATATGTGCCCAGTTATATATTGCTTCTTTGGAAGTCTACAAGAACGTTTGCTCCTGTTGATCACATTTAACTCCGGCGGACTGTTTGCTGCTCATGTGGATCTAAAGGTTTGACATATGTTGCATGTTTTGCACGGTTTTAATGAGGTTCGTGTTATATCAATTATTGAAATTTGCACTTCCCTGTTCCTTCGCATAAAGAGAATCAGAATAAAATGATGTGAAATGATATTCTGTTTGGATTCATTGAACAAAAATAAGTCTGTGCGACCGGGTTCAAAAGTGTTTTTGCGGTGAGGAAACAACTGGAATGAAAGCAAAAACAATCCCTGTCAAAGCATTCGTGTTCGTTAAACATGTTAAAACAACATCTCGTTCGCAATGTTCAGTTTAATGCTAGTCCTTGTCGTCTTTTTTTTTGGATGTCACATAAAGTTAACACCCCTTTACCTTGAAAATGAGTTCTAGGGCACCAAAATCTAACCAAGTCTCTTAAGATTAAAAAGCAAATATATTGCACCATGCATCTGAAAACCATCCAGAAATTCATTTTAGATACGATGCAGGTCCTTTTTCATTACAAAAACACACACACACACACCTATAAAAATACATAGTGAATTTTATCGCCAAATATTTAGATTTTAAGATGAACAAGTGTGATATTTTGTCTTATTTCTGCTCAAAATATTGATTGTTTGGGGTTCTAACGAGTACCCACAATCTATATTTAGAGCCGATAAGAGAAAATTAAGGTTTACTCCTGTAAACCCCAGTTTTACTAAATGAAAGTGGAGTTCAAGAGCGTCAAAGTTATATAGACGTGGTTTCGTGATGTGACTTTTTGTGGACATTTTCTGGGAACATTTGACTTTAAAAATAAGGTCAAGGGCACGCACTACAAACTTATCACATCTTCGATAGGTTTTAATTATATATTGTACCAGGTTTGGCCATAATTTATCAATGCATTCTTGAGCTAGGGTGCAGACAAGCCATTTTGATAGTTTTCGAGTGCCTGTGACTTTGAAAATAAAGATAATATTACCAGCACCTGATCAAACCTTTGCTAGTTGCAGTAATATTGTGCCAAGTTTGACCAAACATAATCAATTCGCCATGAGAGAGGGCACAGACAAGCTATTTTGGCCAAACTTGACAGTTTCCGGGAGCCGTTTGCCCTTGAAGTTAAGAATAAGATCATCAAATTATTATCAAATCTGTGGTACGTTGTGATGATATACTGTACCATGTTTGACCAAAATTCATTAATTTGTTCATAAGACAGTGTGTCCACAGGACATTTTGGCCCAAAATGGACATATTTAGCGGTTCAGTGTGGTTAAATATTTCTTCTATCCTAGCGATGTATCCATGCAAGTTTGGTAAGAATTCGAGGTAAAGTGCTTCAAACAGGCAAAGCCTACGCTGACACCGACGAAAAGGGGATTCGCACCAAAACATTATATTCCCTTCCATTGATGGGGACATAAAGATTATGCCTTCAGTTTATTAGAAGTTTGGTTTCGTAGTTTAATCAGTCATTTCAAATAATGAATCAAAAACAGGAAACACGCAATGCCGCTCGGTTACCATCACGCAAACATGCCTATATAGTTTTAACCCCTTGAACCCCACTTTTATATTGTACAAAGGGGGTTCGCAGGGGTAAACATTTTTTTTTCTTATTTCTGCCCATAAACCTAGACCGTGGGTACTCGTTAGGCGTATCCACAAGCTATCTTTCGATTAGAAATAAGAAATATATAACAATTTTTCATATTAAATCTTTTTTTTTCGGCGATAAAATTTACAATGTAATTGTATCGGCGTGTTTTCGTTATGACGACGTTATGTACTGTAAATAGAGATTCCACTTATATTTGCATTTTCTATTATACAAGGGTGAACCGAAGCAATAAACTCAAAGACACGCAGTTCATTAAATTCTTAAGGGTATGCACACATTAGAACTTCTGTGACAGAGTCTGAATTAAAACTTACGATAATGTCCCCTGGATAAATGTCGGTTTGCCCTCCGATGATAGGAAACTTGTCCTGTAAGAGGAACAAAATGTTACCGACACACAAAAATCTTTACAAGCCGTAATATTCGCTCATGCAAAAGCTAAGCATCAGTTCATTTTGACTGAGTTTGAATATTCGGAGATAGGTTCTAAATTTGATAGGTATTAAATTTGAACTTTTACAACCAATACAATAAATTGTGATTAATTGTAAAGACGACTTACTAATAGGACATCAACAAGAAGTTTTATTTCAGACACATTACGCAAACACGCCTATACAAATACAAATTTATGATGAAAAATTGTGATATTTTTCTTATTTCTGCTCAAAATATAGATTGTGGGCACTCCTTAGAACCGCCTCATCGAGGCGGTTCTAACGAGTACCCACAATCTATATCTTAGAGCAGAAATAAGAAAAATAAGGTATACCCCCGGAAACCCCAGTTTTACTATATAAAAGTGGGGTTCAAGGGGGTCAAAATTATATAGGCGTGTTTTTGTGATGAGAAAACATCTTTGACGCACAAACAGTTTTATTACATTTATTTTTCGCATTAATTCTCCACCATTCCTGACGTTTCGGCTTTTGACAGCCTTTATCACGGAATTGTTCTTTCAACTATCACATGTTCTTCAATTTCTTCTTTCCACCATATTGAATGTATGTTATTTATGTGAAAATACATATTGAATGTATTTTATTTATGTGAAAATACATTCAATATGGTGGAACTAAATTGAAGAATATGTGATTGTTGAAAGAAAGGCTGTCAAAAGCCGAAACGTCGGAGATGGTGGAGAATTAATGCGAAAAAAAACCAACAGAAAACAGTTTTCTACAGAACGTAATTATTCTTGAACTTTTTGAACACTTCTGACTGTAAGTAAAACGGATTGAACATTGCATTCAAACTTTTTTCAAATGGGTTTTGAAACACAGCAGAGTATAAGTTTCAGATCAATGACATGAAGATTTTAACGAAAGCCAAATACAAAATCAACTGACTACCAAAGGTAGCGATACTTAACATTACGAAAACAGTTTTCTACACAACGTAATTATTCTTGAACTTTTTGAACACTTCTGACTGTAAGTAAAACGGATAAAACATTGCATCCAAACTTTTTTTTCAAATAGATTTTGAAACACAGTATAGTTTAAGTTGCAGATCAATGGCATGAAGATTTTAACGAAAGCCAAATACAAAATCAACTGACTACCAACGGTAGCGATGCTTAACATTACTTCGTGAGTATATCATCTCTATTGACGTTGGATCCAAAATGCTTGTTGCATGAAGTATTTTTCCATGAAGTCTTTGAAATGCCGTTTTGATTATGATATACATATTAGACCCCGGCCCTTACTTCATGGCCAAATGACTTTGCTAGTTTGCTGCATTAGGGTAGGTTGAAGCTATTACCGATCCTGAAAAATAAGACAAGGGTGATTGATGCGATCTAGTTGGCCGAAACCAGCTAACCTTTGCAACCAAAAGGTTAATTATTGATTTTTATACTTGTGTATGTGTTTTTATTTGTTTCCAAAGGCAAAACTATTTGACTTGCAAGGTCCTTTTGAATATGTCTAAACCTGACCTATTTCATAGACCGATTGGCTTTGTTTATTTGTGCATTACGGGATGCTTTGACACGTCATCGTTTGAGCTCAGGAAATCCGTTTAGCTAGCCGTCGTGTTGTAATTTTTCATACTATTATACGAGGAACCATTATTTTATATGGATATCTTACATGATGTTTGGCTTGTGGATACCCTCTTCCTAGCAGTGTCCAAGTCCCGTTGCTTATCACAAAAGCTTCGACAAGTTTTCCTGCAACAGTTATACTTTATTGGTAAAATTTTTAAGCAAATTGTTCAATGCAAGGTTTGTCTCATGTGCTTTTGAAAACACCTATTAAATTGCCACTTGCAAAGAAATGACATGTCTGAATAATGAACGGGTCAGCGTTTCACTTTCATTGATATAAACGCAGAAGGCAACATTAAAAAGGCTTATTGAAAATTTATAAGAAGGCCAACTGTTGGTTGTCTTTTGCTTCTGCATTTCGGTCGCTTCATTCTGTCGATTCCTTCTCGTTGTTTAACTGAATTTGTTTGATTGTATGTTATCGGAGATGTTGCACTGGTGGGCATGTTATCGCTCACGGCAGAACTACGAGCATGGGTCGTGGAAACATATTTTCGATTCAAGCCCCCACCCCACCCCCACCCTACCACTATCCTATCTGTGTATCTTCATAAACCGAGTCGGTCATACTTGGCCAACACCCCAGTAAAGTTTACTGGTTGGTTCAAGGCGGAGCATCTTTTGCGGTTTATCATTGTTGTTTGTCTTTTCATGTTTGTCCTGGTAATATATTTTATTCTGGATAGCAGTTTGGTGATTTATTTTTTTTTGTTTTGAAAAATTCTATCATTTGAACTTTCTAATTGCAAAGTAGAATGAACACACCTTCAGGGAGGCAAATCCTGCAAAAGTATTTTTGTCTCCCATAACAACAGGGATCAACTCATAGGGAAATGAATCTGCTCTTTTAAGAGTAGTCATCTTATTCAGTGGGGTTGAGCCTATAGAACAGCGAACAGGAAGTCCCGAAGGTTGACTCATTTCGACAAATGTCGGAAAAATCTGCTAGGTGTTCTCATTCCTCTTTATAAGTGTGTCGCTGCTTTATGTTTGTACGTATTTTCTCAGTGTCTTGGATAGTTGTCAGGTGTGTGTGTGTGATTTTATAGTTTATCTTCCAACCAACAACTAATCTTATATATAGACGGTTTAAAGACCCGTCCGAAATTCTGGAGAAGCCCGGAATCAAACCGACGGCCCTGGTGAATGTGACATGAAGTTGAACAACTATACCACACTACGGTGGAATAAGTCGTAAGGTCATTGGATTTCAAATCAATGTTTTATTTGCTTTGATCTACTGGTTTTGAACCTATCTTGCTTTCGCCCAAACTTAATCAAGGATTGAATAAGGCAAACCAAACATACTGCGGGACTTTTAAGACGATAAAGCCAGGTAAGGCCAGAATAACAACTGATTTACGTACAAATGATATTTTGTGATTTTACTTCGTGATTTGGATTTGATGTTTAGCATAGGTTTGGGTTCTAATTTGATAAGTTCCTGACGTATCTTTACTCGTTGAATTTGGCCCCTTATGACTAAAATTAAAGTTTGAATTATACTTGATAAAGTTAAGCGGTTTGAGAAAAATAGGGCAAAATATGTCTTTAACGTGTTTTAAGGTATTAATTTGGTCTGTCGGAGTAGCCTACTTTTCTGCCGAAATAACACAACTTGTACCAGGAAACAAGTTCGTAACTTTGGAATTTATTAAACTGTTATCATTCTTTACTATTTCGATAAACGCATTATAAACTTCGAAAATAGATGTGAAAGCAATGATCAGGAATTGATAAAAATTAACACAACAAACGATAAAAAACAAACATGAAATAACTATACCCTAATGGGAACACCAATAGTGGAAAGCCAAAAGGACAGTTACTTTCCCACATTGTTTCATGGCCAATTGGCTATCCAAACCAAACAGATATAAGCGATACCGCACTCAAATACAAACAAAATCAAAGCGCCAAAAGGCACTGAAATGACAGATTCTGTGAAAAACCAGTGCTTCAGCTGAAGTGCACGACCCGCCGGATGCTTTTAGCTTTATGAGTGTAACCATATATGGGTATGGTGACCATTTTGGTCATGTGACCTGGACCTAAAACGGCTCCCCCAATAAATGCGCATTATCGTAAGGAGCAAAAATATATCTTATACTTTAGTACTGTATTCTGAATGGTTTGCAGGATGAAATGCATTCTCACTTTTCCAATACAAAAGCATATGTGTCAAAGTTTGACCTAGGCACAAAGAAGGTCAAGGTCAACCAAGGGTCACCATTTTAGCAATTGATGATGTGCCTACGTCCCAGATGCTATTTATCAAGTTTCGTGGAAATCTACCCAGTGGTTCTGGATAAGACTATTTTTGAAGGGTTTTTACCATATATGGCTTGGCGGCCATTTTGGTCATGTGACCTGGACCCCATGAGCAAATTTTGGTTTACCCCATCCCATAGAGGCCCCATATGAAATTTGACTTCACTCGGCCCAACGGTTTCCGAGGAGAAGCAGTTCGAAAATTTTAAAATTTTTCGCCTCGGTGAGGCTATACTAAATGGAATGTAATACTTCGCAAGTTCATTGGTTAGATCTCATTGATATCTATCAGTATGCCAAAAATTGTTTAAATATTCCAAGCGGTTAAGTCACTATCACCAATTTTCACAAACGGGTTACGGACGGACAGACAGACAGACCATATATGGCTTGGCGGCCATTTTGGTCTTGTGACCTGGACCCCATGAGCAAATTTTGGTTTCCCCCATCCCATAGAGGCTGCATATGAAATTTGACTTCAATCGGCCCAACGGTTTCCGAGGAGAAGCAGTTCGAAAATTTTCACATTTTTCGCCTCGGCGAGGCTATATTAAATGGAATGTAATATTTCGCAAGTTCATTGGTTAAATCTCATTGATATCTTTCAGTATGACAAAAATTGTTTAAATATTCCAAGCGGTTAAGTGACTATCACCAATTTTCACAAACGGGTTACGGACGGACAGACAGACTGACAGACTGACAGAATGACACGGTGATTTTAGGGCACTCTTAGAAAATCAACCGACTTCAGTCGGTCGCTTTTCTGCGGGTCGTGCAATTCAGATTTACTTTCTTAAGTGATAAGAACAATGGCGCTGGAGTGCTGATTTTTAGCTTGGTTCACAAAACTGAGGTGAATAGGCTGTTAAACACTTTCATCTTCATTTTACTTGGACATTATAAATAAAACAACATGCAAATGACTACCCAGCAGGCACACGTCGCTAGGGCAACGTCAAATCAACGTCGATGCAACGTCATGACGTTGCACCGACGTTGATGTGACCTCACAATTACGTCATGTGCCTGCTGAGATAGTTGCCAGTTTTATGACAACACATAGCCGCAACTTTCTTGTAAAAGCTTACACTTGTTGACTGAGATGTGTTTCGCGGCTTAGTCAAGAACCTGCCTTATGTCGTGCGCTACAACAAAGGAAAACACTTTTTGTGCGATGTTTGAAGTTTTGCGGCATGTGACTAATTATGTATCACAACATTGTGCTTACATATTCAGCTTCGCATTTAATTAGGTCATGTAAGTGTTATGAGTCTGTACCCTTTCAGCCCTTTATAGCCAAGTACAGATACCTACAGATGCAAACAGTGTAGAACCTGGTGAGATGGCTCATAATGATACACCGCATGGGACGACTATTGACTAGACACCCAATTTACATGTATAGAATGGACGCGTACAAATTCAGTGACTGAAGAGTGAACTGGAGAAACTCGTGGGTTGAAGGGGTAAAATCTTAACCTGGCCTGTAACTGTTGTGTGCGGGTCAGGACCAGACAAAGCGGCTTGGCCGATAATCAAAAGTTAAATACAGCTTATTATACGGTCTATTTTCTTTATTTTTCAAAGTTTATCTAGATACTTAAATGGTGTGCACTGATTGTAGCTCTAAACATATTGTTTTTTTTTTTTTTTTCTTTTCTAAAAATATACAAAGGTACTTTAATGGCGTATTGATACAAATATAATTAATCATAACCCATTTTGTACTGAATGTAATATTATCACTTATCTGACGAAGATTTCATTTCGAAATCCCGGTTCAAAATTAAGGGGCGTCAGCTAGAAATATAGGAATTAATTTAGGAAAAAAATGGGCTAACTTTCGACAACAGTGAAGCCCGCAGTGAAGGCCGTGGTTAGACGCCGCCTCCAAGATTCGCCAATGACCCATTATGCTGTATAAAATGGGAACTTTCCTTATGCATATTCAATTAACTTTTCCCGTTTTGTTTGTAATTTAAGAAAGATCATTTTTGTATTTTGATTACAAATGAAACAAAACATGTAATCAAAATGCGGAAATAATGCTATGAGAAATTAGTTTTGAGACAGCGAGCATGAAAAGTCAACAAACAACGGACTATTTGCGCGGAGTCATATTTCAAAAGTAGTGGAAGCCGGAAGTTCGGACGTTAAAATTGTAAACATGCAGCACGACGAAGAATGACAGAAAGAATCTGTCATTAAAAACTAAACCACGAAAGAGCACCGCCTTGGAACCGTCAGTGAAACGAATTCCACTGGGTGTGTGGTTGTGTGTGTGTGTGTGTGGGGGGGTCTTAAATCGACTTAACGCCGACGCAAACCTCGTCCTTAATTCCTTTGCTTTGTTTTGTTTGTTTGATTTGAGGTTTAACGTCCCCGTCAACACTGTATAGGTACTTTTGGAGACCTTGCTTCAAATTTTGTGGGACTTTTGCCCGATATTGAGATGAAATGACATCTCAAGCCCTGTCGCCCAATGAAATCAATAGGGTTAATAAACATGGACGGTCCGACTCGCACTGCTTTGCCTGGGCAGGCTAAGATCCTTTAAGCGGTTTACCAGTACTCGTGTGCGAGTCGGTTGTTGTTTGTTACTTACTGTGTGTATCACATGTCTTTTAATTTTGGATGGCCATATTGCCATTTTGTGGGAAAGTAACTGTCCTTATGGCCTTCCTTTGTTTAGGTTTCCATTATGGTCTGGTCGCTTAATGTTTGTATTTCTTTCCCTTTGGTGTCTTTTATGGGTGGAGTAAGTTAATTGTATCAATTCCTGATCTTTGTTTGACTTCTACTTATTCAGCTCTGTGTGAAATTCCGTTGCGATTTAGAGCAATAATTTCTTCAGTCCACATGAAAGCCTCCTAATTCCTAATTCGTCAGTGAAACATCTCCGAGAACAGAAAAATCAAACAACCTCAGAGATGCCCCCTATCACCATCAGGTATTTTCCTATATATTACCTCTGGTAACTGGTCGCCTCCCGCCTCCAGTCAGCGGCCATTATAACAAATGATTTTTGTGGCCAAATTCTCTCTGTTAAGAAGGCAAGATAACAGAGGATCGGAAACTCGTAGACAAAGAACTCTATAGTAGGAAAGCCAAAATTCATTGAAATCGCGTCTCGCATTTAAAAAACAAACAAAAACAAGGTTTCAAAGCCATTTGAACTACTGACCTAGTGTTAAATCTGACATGACCCATTAAAGGTATCACCAAGAAAAACATTCTGGTAATTAATTAATGAAGAAGGAATAAAAAATGTGACCGCTAGAGGCTGAACAATGGTTTAAAGCAATTGGCCTATTGACCTAGCTTTCAATCTGAATTGACCCATATTCTAACTTAACCTACATATGATTAAGAAAAAAATTGTTGCATAGCTTCATGGTCTTGTTTGTTTGATTTGAGGTTTAACGTTTCCGTCAACACTGTAAAGGTCATTTTGGAGACGTTGCTTCCAATTTTGTGGGACTTTTTCTCGACATTGAGATGAAATGACTTCTCAAGCCCTGCCGACCAATGAAACTAATAGGGTTTATAAGCATGGATGGGCCGACCCACACCGCTTTGCCTGGGCAGGCTTAGATCCTCTAAGCGGTTTACCAGTACTCGTGTGCGGGTCGGTTTCAGCTCTGCGTGGAAGCATCATGCAGCCCATATATTTCTTCAAGCCCCTATGGGCGGGGGCCGGCATAGCTTCATGAATATGGAAACAAAACTGCGGTCTCTAGAGGGAGAACAAAGTTTCAACGCAATTTGACCTAGTGATATAGTTTTTTTTTATTTGGCACGACCTATATTTGATCCTGATCAAGATATCCACTAGATAACCATTCGTATGCAGCTTCGTAAGAACTGAAGTAAAACTATGGCCTCTTAGAGGATGAACAAGCATGACCTATATTCGAACTTGACCTAGACAACATCAAGAAATTATTCTGCAAAAGTTTCATGAAGACTGAAGCAATACTGTGGCCAACGGAAGTTGAACACGTTTTTTATGCAATTTGACGCAGTGACCTAGTTTTTAATTCGACATGAACCATATTCAAACCTGACCAAGATGTCATCAAGACAAACATTCTAGTCATGTTTCATGAAGGCTTAATAAGCAAAACTGCGGCCTCTTGGAGTGAACATCGTATATGTTAATAACGGAGGAAGCACGTATGTCGAACGACCCACATAGGATGGACATGGGTGATCACAAAAGCTCATCCTGAACACTTCATTCTTGGTGAGATAACAATAGAAAGGGACTATACTAATGGGCCAACATTGTTACTTTTGAACTCGTTTGAGCTTTTATCCTTAACTCTTACTTTTATGTACCCGATCAAAATTTTGGGACTTATGGTGATAACAATGTCAAAAATAGGCATTTACAGCAATCGAAAGGACATGGAAATAACTCTTATGACCGAAGGGCCGACCTCGCCAATTCTCGAACTCATCCAAACTGTTATCCCCATCCTATATATGTGTCTCTGGTTGGGCCAATCGGAGTCTAACTGTTGGTTTTCTTTTGCTCCAGCATTTCAGTGGTTTTTTGCTGTCTAGTCCTCACCGTTGTTTCATCTCTGTGGTTGTTTGATTTTTTGTGTTCACGCAGATGTTGCACAGGTAAGTTAGGAGGCCTTCATGCGGACTGAACAAAGTATTTGTCTAAATCGCGACGGACGTAAGGGTGAGGATTGTGGTCACGTAAAATCGATGTAAGCCCCCCCCCCCCCCTCCCCCCCGGTGGAATTCGTTTCACTGACCGTTCCAAGGCGGTTCTTCTGTCGCGGTTTATTTTTGTTATTGTTTGACTTTGGGTGTTTGTGTCGCTTATATTATTTTGTTTTGGATAGCCAATTGGCCATTTTGTGAGAAAGTAACTGTCATTTTGGCTTTCGCTATTGATGTTTTCATTAGAGTCTGTTGTGTCAAGTTTGTGTTTCTTTTCCTTTGGTGTCTCTGATGGGAGCTGTGGGTTAATTGTATCGAGTCTTGATCATTGCTTCCACTTCTGTATTCCATGGCATTATGTATTTTCAGAGATCCTCTTTAGAGTGTTTCAACATCTCCATTCTGCTTATTTGTGATTAATACACTTATCAAACGGTCGTATTCCTCTACAATTTGCGATTACTACTCACTGTAATGGTTGGAAGTTCCAGTTGTTGCTGCTGATATGTATGACACTCGACTGCAACTATATAAGAGCGAGAGACAAAATAGTATATCGCGAAGTTAAGTATTTTCTGTGGCTGAAAGTAGTTACGTCGTTCGATTGCGGTTTTTCCAGGCAACTGTTTCTATCATTTCTCAGTCATATTGTACGAAAATACTTACCATAGCTATGGGTGTGAATAGCATATCGAAATGCTGTCACGCGTGATTTATCCCAGACACACGCTGTCTCACTACTGAAATCTGTAAATGAAATATAAACCATGTTTTATCAGTTACCTCTATATATATTGCATTGTAACGCATTGGCCTGATAAAGATATGCTATCTCAGGACAAGTGAGCTTTATCACGTCAACGTGACATTGCACTTTTATGAATGAACAGGACTACTGGAAAAATGACAAAAATGTTATTGTTACAGGGAAAAAATAAATTACTAGAAACAAACATATCATATAGGAAAACTATAGTCAGCTGATGCTAAATATATCTACCGCTAGAATGCTGGGACGCACTGAGGACCATCAATAACTGATCGTAAATTGTAAATTTAAGAGTATAAAAAGGATGAACTGATAAATAGAATACCAGATACGTGTCATTTGATATCAAGTTTATCAGGCTCGGCTTCGATAACGCATGTAGACTCGCTCGGCAAGCCTCGCGTTTCTACAAGCGTTCTCGAAACCTTGCCTGATAAACTTCATATCAAAAGACACAAACATATACATTGAGGTAATGTGGCTACACCATGCGTTTTCATAGCCACATCAGTGACCGTTATTAAGCTAGGGAGGACCCCAGTAGATAACTCTTTTAATTTAGACCTCATCAAGACTTTTTTGTATTTTTCCTCTTCCAGTTACTTTAGAGAGATTTAACTGAACACCGAATTTAGATTATTCACGGCTAAATTTAGCAAACAAAAAAATAGAAATAAAATGTAACTCAGGAAAACCCAAGAAAAAAAAAAAAAAAAGGGATATATAGCCACCTAAAGAAGAAATCGTTGATCACATGATTTCCTTAAAATTAGGCCTGCAAAAACTCACAAACCCAATAAACATATAAAACTGCAAAGAAAGGACCGCAAAAAAACGTTATAAAATTTTATGTAACAGACTGCATGCATGGTATTTAACACAACCACGGTTGATAACTTTGTTTCCCACTTTAATTGCATGTTTCCCACTTTAATTGCACACCGGTGGGTCAGGCCTCAGATTCTATGACGGTTCCACCGTAAAAAACTCACTTATGGGGCTTATTTATGAAATGTTTGTTGGTACCTGATACTCTTTCTTTGGTTGGACCCATTGGAATCTATTGGTTTTCTTTTGCTCCAGCATTTCAGTTGTTTCTTGCTGTAGAGCACTCACCGTTGTTTCATCTCTTGTGGTCGCTTGATTTTTGTGTTCACGCAGATGTTGCACTGATAAGTTAGGAAGCCTTCATGCGAACTGAACAAATTATTTGTCTAGAGCGCGGTGGAGGTGGGGGCCGGGAGAGCGACCGCGTGGGGTCGATTTGAGCCACCCCCTCCCCCACTCACCGGTGTTCTTTTCACTGGCCGTTCAAGGGCGGTTCTTCTGTCGCTGCATGTTTTGTTATAGTTTGTCTTTGAATGTGTGTGTCGCTAATGTCTTTTTGTTTTGAATAATCAACTGTCCGTTTTGTGGGACGGTGGCTGTCCTTTTAGCTTTCCGCTGTTGGTGTTTCCATTGGGGGTTTGTGTTTCTTCCCCTTTTGTGTCTCTGGTGGGAGGTGTGTGTTAATTGTATTCATTCCTGATCAGTGCATTCACTTCCATTTTGGGAAGGTCATAAGAAGCAAACCCTTATGATGTTTTTAATTTTTGATTTAATGAATGGTGAGACCATAATTTCTATTGAAAATGCAGATTAACACATAATAACGATATAAATTTTGTTCCCGATTGAAGTAAAAGCACCCAGCGGTGAGTTATGTCAACAACAGGTAGAGTAAAACTCATCGGAGTCGAGGACTGAACAATTTCAACACGGAAATAGGAATTCAGGATACAAAACACAGTATCGCGCAATTGGTCAGATTTCGTATCTAGTCAGCAATGATGACCCTGTATTGCTCACAAGAGCCTTTACGTACCTCTCTGTATTAACTGAATGACATTTTCTTCTAAACGATATACGTTTGTCAGACATGATCATTTAACTCCCCCAGGTATTAGACGTCCTGCCTTGCCGTGGCCCTGGGGGCTCCATTCCCGAGCACACACTGTACGACTCATGCGAAATAAAACGGTAATGAAATTAATTTTGGTACAACCCTCCTATACATCCACACATCCGTCGCTTCTGTAAAATTCACTGATGTACCATTCTCAGATATTCTCAAGGACATTGAAACTGAGGGCGAGGGTTGTTATTTCGTAGACTCTGGAGTTGAGTTTGACATCATTTATTAACCTTTATTACCGATTCTTTCTGACTCAAAGCAAAACTTACATTCTGTTTTTGCAGGGATATATCCGGTGGTAATGGATAAGTATCGTTGCATAGTGAAGGGGCGTCTGGAAAACAAAATTATGCATCAATTTTTAGGTATAACGGTTTTCGTTGTAAACATTACATTACCGACAGAAAGCCAGTCTTGAACAGTACGTTTGCCTCAGTTAGTTATACCAAAGTCGTACCCCCTTACACTTGGAATTGGAAGATTCTGGAACAAAAAAATAAACACAATTCGGCCTCTATGAGATGTATAACTTGGTGAGTAAACTTCACCTTCCGGCCTGAACTACTTACTTCAGCTACGCCTACAGTTTTCGTTATTCAAATTTCTCATGCTTTTTAGCTGAGAGCTTTCATTGTTTGTATGTTTCGGTAACCCATAGATGTTTTATTTTGTTTCTCTATAAATGCTACTCTCTTCATCTATTGCATTGGGATAATGAAATATTGCTCTGCCACTTGGTGCCTCTGGCGGTATGTTATTTCTGACCGTTGCTGTCCCTGAACATTTTAAACTATCAATTGCAATGTCTATTTAGTCTTAAAACAGTCATCAGTTAGAAAAATAGAAGTCAAGGTAATGATCGGAAATCGATACAATTAACCCACAGTTCCCATCAGAGACACCACGGGAAAGAAGCACAAACATGAAACAACTAGACCCTAATGGAAACATCACAAGCGGAAAGCCAAAAGAACAGTTACTTTCCCACAAAATGGCCAATTGACTATCCAAAACAAAATAATACAAGTGACGCCTACACTCAAAGACAAGCCATAACAAAAATAAAACACGACAGAAGAGCTGCCTGGAACGGTCAGTGAAACGAATCCCACTGGAGTGGGGGTGGGGGCTTAAATCGATTTTACGTGACAACAATCCTCGCCCTTATTTCCGTCGCGATTGTCCGTCCTACTGCTGCATATTGTAACCCAAAACCATAACTTGATCTAATTTCAGCCTCGCTTGTACTGCAGAAACTATGATAAACCGTATGGTAGTTTACGTAAATTAAAGGAAGTTGGTTTACATGCTATTTATCTTACATGCAGAAGTACCAACACATGCTGTTTACATCTCTTGTCTTGCAGACGAAAATTTATTTTAGAATATTTCAGCTTTGACTGATGATGATGATGATGATTTCGTGCTTAACGACGCGTCAACCCTCTTTGTGGGTCATAAGCGTCAAAAGGTTAATGGTTAAACGGCAAGAATAATTATGATGATATTAAAAGTAAAAAGTCAGAATGATAATGTATAAAAATCTGAAACAGTTAAATCTTATGAAAAAGTCCAATTTCTTTTAAGAATAAAATAATATTATCAACAGGTACATCTCGAAACAGTTGTTGCAAAGTGTCAGCTTTGAAATATAAAATACGTGAGGGTGAAAAGTCAACACAGTCAATTAAGATATGTTTCACAGTGAATGGCTGATCACAACCTACACAAGAAGGCTGATCATCACCATTAAAAATTTAAGAATGAGTAACTCTAGTATGGCCGATGCGCAGTCGTGTTAATATTACGTCCTCTTTTCTTGAAAACTGTGGAGGAGAGCATTTTGTACTAACGACAGGTTTAATGGCCCGGAGTTTGTTATTTATTACACGGTCCCATTCGCCTTGCCATTCCGATAAGATGTATCTGTTGATAAATGGTTTAAAATTATTAAAAGGAATTTTAAAAACAGATGGATCAAGATTTAGCGATTCCTTTGCTTTCTTGTCAGCACATTCATTGCCGACAATGCCAATATGGCTCGGAAGCCAACAAAACAAGATTTGGTGTGTTTTAGAAATTTCATGATGCCTTTCGATCAATTTTTGAATTTGAGGATTTTTAGATGACGAATGGTCTAAAGCCTTAAGCACAGAAAGTGAATCAGAAAATATAATTGCTTTTTGAATTGTTGAAGAACTGATAAAATCTAAAGCTAGGTCTATTGCTTTGGCTTCAGCTGTAAAAATAGATGAACCATCTGGAAGGCGCATGGTTTTGTGCGTATCTTTAGAAACATACGCACAACCAACTTTATCTCCTTCTTTGGAACCATCAGTATAGACTTGCTGGTAATCATTGTAACGTGACTGCAGTACCTGAAAGTTTTGTTTGAGAAGTATTGGATTTGATTCGGATTTTTTGCCATCATGTAAGTCGAACAGAATAGAAGGTTTTTTAATACACCAAGATGGAACTTCGGCCGTTTCATGTTTAAGAATATTTTTAAGGTCGATACCTGAATTTTCTAGCAGTGGTAAAATACGTAATCCAAAAGGTTTGATTGCTGTGGGTTTTGTTTCATACTTATCTACAAATTGAGGTGGAAATGAAATTTTGGATGCCGGGTTAGATGGATTTGCAGCAAGTCTAATAGCATACTGAAGAGAAAGTTTCTCTCTGCGCGAGGTTAAAGATGGTTCACCTGCTTCTACATAAAGGCTTAATACGGGAGAAGTACGGAAGGCTCCCATGGCCAGACGAAGGCCTTGGTGATGGATAGTATCCAAGGATTTTAAATAGGACTTTCTGGCAGAACCATAAACAACAGACCCATAATCTAATTTAGATCTTATTAAAGACCGGTAAAGATGTAATAAAGTATACCGATCTGCTCCCCAACTTGTTTGGGCTAAAACTTTCAAAAGATTCAAAGCTTTTAAGCATTTCGCTTTAAGATATTTAATATGGGGAATAAAAGATAACTTTTGATCAAATATGACCCCAAGAAATTTGGCTTCTTCAACAACAGGAATTTGCGATCCGTATAAAAACAAGGAAGGATGTTCGTGTTTCTTCCGTAGTTTACAAAAATGAACACACTGCGTTTTCGACTTGGAAAACTTGAAACCATTTTTATCAGTCCATTCTTCTATTCGTTTTAAATTTTGTTGCAACTTTCGTTCAATTGTTTTCATATTTTTTGAACGGTAACATATACAGAAATCGTCAACATACAAGGAACAATCAGTTTTGTCGTCCAAACATTGTACAATATTGTTTATTTTGATGTTAAATAGCGTAGTTGAAAGAATACTACCCTGTGGGACACCCTGTTCTTGATCATAGAAATCTGACAGGGTAGACCCCACACGCACCTGAAACATGCGCTCCCCTAAAAAGCTTTCAATAAAACTGGGAAGTTTTCCTCTTAAGCCAATGTTATGGAGATCTTTCAATATACCATAACGCCATGTTGTATCATATGCTTTCTCCAAGTCGAAAAAGACAGCTACTACGTGTTCTTTGTTAATAAAAGCATCTCGTATAAATGTTTCTAGTCTTATTAAATTGTCATTTGTACTGCGTTCCGCGCGAAAACCCGATTGATATTCTGAAATGAGGTTGTTGGACTCTAAGTACCAGACTAATCTCTTGTTTATCATTCTCTCCAATGTTTTACACAAACAACTTGTCAAAGCTATCGGTCGATAATTTGTAGGTTCTGCATGATCTTTCCCTGGTTTCGGAATTGGTACAACTGTAGCTACACGCCAGCTCTCAGGACAGACCCCCGTTTCCCAAATATTATTATAGATATCTAAAAGTGTTGTAAGAGAACTTTTTGGCAGATGCTTAAGCATCTGATAATGAATTTCATCGGGGCCGGTTGCCGTATCATGTGATTTTTCAATGGATTCAACTAGTTCGGATAAGTTAAAAGGTGTGTTGTATTCTTCGTGATTAAGGGATTTGAAGTTAAGTTTTCTTTTCTCCTGGTCCTTTTTGAAATTTCTAAAAGTGTCAAAATAATTACAAGATGATGAATTATTCAAGAATGTGCTCCCTAGAGTATCTGAAATATCTTTTTTTGTTGAAGCTATTGTGTCAAATTTAGTATTTAAATGTGTAAAACTAGAGGCCTTTGTTTTTCCTGAAATTTTTCGTACCATATCCCAAACCTTTTTAATGGGGGTTTTGTAGTTCAATTTGGAGACATATTCTCTCCATGACTTTCGTTTTGAAGCTCGGATTGTTCGCCGAGCTTTAGCTCTAAAAACTTTTACGTCGTTTAGCTTTTCTGACGTGGGACTTTCGCAGAACTTATTTAGAGCCTGTTTACGCTTTTTAATAGCTTCTTTACAGTCATTATTAAACCAAGGCTTGCTTTTCTTAGTATTTGTGGAGGTCTTTGGAATGCATTGTTCTGATAAATTAATAAGTGTATCTGTGAAATCAGGAACAATGTCGGATGATTCATTTAAGTGATCAACTGTTAACTCTTCTTCACATAAATTATGGAATAATTCCCAGTCGGCTTTATTCATTTTCCACTTCTGGTTACAGTCTTCATGTGGTTCGTTTACGCTCTCAATTATAACAGGGAAGTGATCACTTCCGCACTGATCATCATGAACAGACCATTCATAGTCCAAGAAGAGAGATGGGTGGCACAAAGAGAGATCTAAAGAAGACAAATGACCTGTCGCAGGGTGAAGGTAAGTATAAGATTTATCATTCATCAAGCAAAGATCGCTCTTTGCAATAAAATCTTCGACAAGTGCTCCTCTGTTATTGATATCTTTACAGCCCCATAGAATATTGTGACTATTGAAGTCGCCAACTAAAAGATATGGCGATGGAAGTTGACTCAGCAATGAGTCGAGATGTTCGGGCTTTAAAGAGATGAGGGTGGGATATATAGAGAGCAAATTGTAGTTTCTTTATCCAGAGAAACCGATACTGCTACAGCTTGTAGGTCTGTTTTTAATTTGATCTCTCTTTGTGGTAAACATGATTTAACAAAAATTGAGCTGCCACCAGATGGTTTGTTACCATCAGAATAGATATAGTTGTATGTATTGAAACCCCTGACATCTATGTTGTCATCAGTTTTTAAAAAAGTTTCTTGCAAACAAAACACCGATGGGGTTAGTAGCGAAATAAGTAATAAGAGTTCATTATAATTCGATTTAAGACCTCGACAATTCCATTGTATTATTTTGTGTTTTAAATCCATTTTATGGAGAGATATTTAAAAGACTAGAAACTATTATGGAGGTTCAATTGGTGATATAGATCTGCTACCACCAGCTCGTGGTGTGGCTGACCTCGATCTGTTATTGCCACTTGGTGATGATGGAGTTTCAGTCAACTCCATATCACTGTCACTCAAAGATCCGAATCTGTTCTGAAATCTTATATTGTCTCTTTCCATTTTACGTTGTCTGTCTGTTTGTCTTTGAGACAATTGATGTTTTTGATCGGATCTTCCGATCCCTTATTAGTTCGACTTGAGTCGGGTTTCTCTTTTACATTCGGCGCTGGCTTCGGTACGGTCGCTGTCGACCGATCCGAAGCATCCTGGATTGCGCCTTTTGATAAATTGATTGCACTTTGTGCTGCTGGAGTGGGTTTACTCCATGCACCAGATTTTTTCAGTTCAGCTATGTATGATTCAGCAGTCTGTGTTGCGGAGCTTGTACATTTTACACCAGCACCCTTTGTGATGCTGGCGAAACTGGTGGTTGGTGTTATGTATCGCTCTTCAACAATTTTCCGCGCTTCTGGGAATGTTATCCCCCTTTGGTATTTGACGGTGAGTATTTCTTTTTCTTTTTTCCACGCCGGACAGTCTCGGGAGAAAACAGCATGTTTGCCATCACAATTTACGCATTTGGGTTCATTTTTGCAGTTGAGGTGATTATCAACATGCTTTTCTTCACCACAATTTGGACAGAGTTTTTTCCTCTGACATCTGCTTTCGTGATGGCCAAAAGCCTGACAAGAGTAACATCTAAGAGGGTTTGGGATGTATACCTCTACGTAAATGGAAAGATATGCTACTTTGATTTTCTTGGGTAGAATTGGTGTATTAAAAGTCAACACATAAGTTGCTGTTGGTTTTAGTACACCATTTCTACGAACTTGAATGTTACGAACACCAACAACTCCCTGATCTTTCAAGTTACTGACTATCTCTTCATCTGAACAAGGACGCAGTTCTGGACTACGAATCACTCCCTTAGATGAATTGAGCGTGTTATGTAACGAGACTTTAACTTTCAGATCAAAGAGTTTGTTGGTCTTTAGCAGGCTTACCACTTGCTGTTTTCTCTCGACTTCCAAGAGAAGATCACCCGATTTGAGTTGTTTTATACTCTTAGGATGTCCGGCAATGGAGAGAATACTTTTCTCGATCACAAAGGGGGAAAGGCTTGACACAGTTCGTGTATCGTCAAGCGACGTGACGACCAAGAAACGCGGAACATTGTCAAAGTTTGGTTCAGCAGACTGCTGACTCGATTGTTGACTTGACTGCTGACTGGATTTTTGACTGCGTTCATCCGATTCGGATGAATCCTCGTCTTTTTTACGTTTAGGTGCGTTGCGGTTAGGTGCGTGGTTGCGGTTATGTTTGTTTTTAGGAGCCATAAGAAAAAAATCCTAGTTTCGTCCCAAGTGCTCTCCGCCCTCCACGGAGCCCTACAAGGGAACACCATAATGGAGTGGTTATCCAACTCGCAGGTGTTAGAGATACACGTGAGATATACTCGTATAAACAAAATGCCTACACGATTGATCCGTTAAGCCACCGCCTTCTAGAGATAAAAAGACAGAAAAGGGTAAGGTAAATGGGCATATGGTTGGTATCAGGAAAGATACAAAAAGAGTTGAAGAGAAAGCAAAGCGGTATCTCTAGGGCTCGGCGTGACCAGCCGATTGACCGTGCCGGACCACACGGCCACCCGTCGACACCGAAAAGCCAGGCCAAAGAGGCGTGTTGGGTACCTGAAGCACCGCCACCTCAGATAACCCTCAACCTCCAGGATCCCTTCTTCCGGCTTACAGGACGCCACCCACGGCAAACGGGTGGTACTTCCTTTAGCTCTTCCCAGTGGGCACAAAGACCACAGCGGCAATGTGCCCAGTGGGAATTGAGCCCCCAGGGCCACGGCAAGGCTCAGCTTTGACTGAAAGCATTGAAATAAACTCTTAACCCTTCCTTAAAAACAGCATCTGAAAATGTCTAAATCACTATTTAATTGCCATGCACTCTGATCCTGTTCCCTAACGGGCCCTATCAGAAACTAATGTTTCAAGTAAAAATAAAGTCTTGGCATCAGTGAATCTGGCTTACACTTCATATGCACATACGTAACTCATTTTTTGGGTAAATTTCATTCATGTTGGCATTTCTTTCTAGCAGTCAGTTATGGCAACAGGCGGTGCCAATGGACTAATTCCTTTCAATCACAGGCATTAGTTTTAACTCTATGTTATCATGAGCTCCAAGCAACGCCCACAATGTGTCAGTTCATACATATATTCACTGTCATCAACTCATATAATCCCACCGTGACACGCCCTGAGATAGATAGGATCATTAATATCACGGACCCAATATACGGACTAGTCACTACACTGTTGGTGACGCCATTTATCGGAAAATGCTGTCGTGGCTTAGCGCGGCTGGGCCGGAAACTTTTTGCAAGATGCAGTTTCATTGCCTCAAATTTTTCTTATTTCAACGAAATTGTATTATTTTTCTTTAAAAAGAAATAGTTGAATGTATTGCTTGTAGAAATTTAACATCATTCTAATGAGACTATTAACAGTTATTGTAAATTTTAACCAGAAACCTAATCCCCTATTTTTCTTCACATTAAGCATATTTGGCATAAATTCGTCACATGTAGAGGTTTAAGGTGCTTTCAGTTCAATTTTATTCAATACGCTATTAAAATTTTTCAACCATATTTTGTTAAAATTAACAACTAACATTTATTTACTAATAAAAGTAATTTTCATTAATTGTCATTGACAATTATTAATTTAAATGGCTGTATGATCAAGACACGACAACATATTTTGGCAACTAAGTCAGTTACTAGTCTGTGCATATTGGGTCCGAGTAAATATTCATGTCAACTCCTGCAAAATATCAAACTAGGTTAAAATATTTTTCATGCTCATTATCATATTTTAGACATTTTTCATACAATATTTGAGAATATGACAGATGCGATTTGGATGCATTATGCATAATAAACTTGCAAATATATTATGGGAAATTTGGTAAGGTAACGTCACTTCTAGGCTGTCTGCTGTGTATTGCTAGAGATCCCAGCAATAGGAGATAAAATTCCAAGAATTTCATCAAATGTCACGAAGAATTAACATCAAAATATATGTTAAAATACTCACTCTAGTCTTCTCATCAAAACTACATTACCAGACTATCAGGCATTAGCTAGTCTGGCCCAGAAAACATGTACACTCCATATTTTTCACTTCTGTGGTGTATTCCTTGCTTCCAAAGGATAACCCTTTTATAGAACATAATTATATTATGCACAGTAATAAAAGAATTTAATGCATTAAACCTCCAATGAGCTTAATCATTAATTTTGCCTGCTAGTGTAGATAAATTTACGGTCGTGGGATTGGAAAGCGAGGCTCACCTTGAAGCAATTAATAATGGGGCAGACTACAGGCTGCATATTGTAGTGATATACTATTAATCATTCCGTTATAATGTGTCGCTATGCAAATATTTAGTGGAAATGCTACAAGTCATGTGACCATAAAATTTCAACTTAATCCGACTTAACCTAATTAGGTCATATATCGCCATTAACTCGGTTTGCCAGAGTGTCTAGTCATGTAACTGACTTCAACGCTCATAAATTATTGACAACTAAACTTCTTAATCAGGGTTATCGGTATCATAAATTTCAAAAAAGACTTTTTCTATGTTTTATAGAATTCATTTCGATTTAGTGTCAAAATTCAATGTTTGACTTAAATCTCTACTGCAACAAGGTTTATCGGAACCCGAATTTTATGTTGATATAGTATATAAATAAATTTATATATTGTATATGCTTGACGTGATTCTTAAACATAAATGTTATATGACACACTGCATGCATGGTAGTTTACCTTATCAAGGTTGATAACTTTGCTTCTCTCTAAAATTGCACGCCGGCTGATAATGCCTCAGATTCTATGACTTACTTGGGTAATTTTGTTGGTTTTCTTTTGCTCTAGAATTGTTGTTTCATCTATATAAGCGTTTGATTTTTATATTCTTTAAGATGCTGCACTGACGAGTTAAAAATCCTTGATGCGGACTGATCCCTTCTGTCGCGGTTTATTAGTGTTAAAGATCGTCTTTGCATGAATGTATCGCTGAAGTAATTTTTATTTAGAATAGTAGTTTGGCCTTTTTGTGGGAAATAACTGTCCTTTTGGCTTTCCGATTGTGATGTTTTCGTTAGAGTTATTACAAGTTCGTATTTTTCCCTTTGGTGTCTTGGATGGGAGTCGAGAGGTAATTTTTATCGATTCCCGATCCATGCCATTACTTCTGTTTTAGACAGAAACGAAATATTTACAGGTTTTTAGAAGGGACATTATCCTGCTTATACTTGGTGGACTGTAACCTTGAAATAATTTGTTTCTCCAGATCACGGTTAAACTATAAATCATGTTGCAGCTTGATCGGAGGTAAACTGTAGGAGAAATTAACCGAAAACAAATAGTTTACGGGCGCACCCGTTACGATAATACCTCCTGTTGTTTTTTTTCGAAATGGGGTATGGATAGAACTGCAGAAATTTCTCTCCGACTTTGAACAATATAGCCTATTGTTTGACTTCGTTCACACTGTGTTTTTTTTCGGCGTAACTGTATAAGCTGGCTTTTGACCTACATATTGATATTAGTCTCGACTGAATAAATTGTAATTTACGATTGGTTGAAAATGTGTATACTTCTGCAAAAACTAACTACTGCGTAAGTGCTGCAAGTCTTCAATTAATATTAGAAATAAGTCAATATAAACTCAAAACGGTGTCATAACCTATACGACTTCACAGTCCATGTTTCACCACAAATTATTCCTTACGCTACAATATTACAAAGCTTGTTTCATTCGAAAGAAATTAGGTAAGACTGATGTGACTGTAATGATCAAGCAGGTCTTGTTTATTGGGATAATGTCACTGAGTCATAAAGTGCACAAATGGAACTATTTTTAATCGAAAGGAGGTAATAATAACAAGAGGCCCATGGGCCACTACGCTCACCAGAGGTCATGTGGTTTATACCATATACAGGCAAGATGACAATTATAACACGAATAATGTTTAATTGCCTCACCCCCATAGAGTCGTTTCATGTAATTTGTTTTCAATCAGCACAGCTCTTTTACTGGAGATGATAAAAATACTGAATCCGAGTCAACCAAGACTAAGGTCAGTAATGACCTTGACCTTTGGAATTAATAAACTTCCATTCAGCTAACTGCAAATATCATTTTTGATGTCACAGCCTACCAGGCATTCAGAAATATCCACTACTTTGCCATTTTTCCATACAAATGTCCAAGTGACCAAATTTGACTTTGACATTAAAACGGTTAAGGTCAACCAAAGGTCATCATTTGAACAAACTTGGTAGGACCAGAGTCCCTGATGCTGCATACCAAATTTCAAGATCATCGGCCATTCGGTTCCTGAGAAGAATTTTAAAGGTTTAACCATATTTAGGCATGGCGGCCATATTGGTCATGAGACCCAGTCCTCACGAACAAACGTTCGTTCCCTCATTCCATAGAGGCTCCACATGTAATTTGGTTTCAATTGGCCAAGTAGTTTAAGTGAAGAAGATAAAAGTACTGAATCTGAGCCGTCCTGGACAGAGGTCGGTAAATGACCTTGACATGTGGAACTGATAAACTTCCATTCAGCTGCGTGTAAATACCATTTCTGCTGCCACTAGCTAATATACATAGGAAAAATGTTTTGCTATTTTTCCATACAAATGTCTAAGTGACCACATTTGACCTTGATGTAAAACAAGTAAAGGTCTTCCAAAGGTCATCATTTGAACAAAATTGGTAGGGCTAGAGTCCCCGATGCTGCATACCAGGTTTCAAGATCATCGGCCATTCGGTTCTTGAGAAGAAGATTTTTTTAAGGTTTTTACCATATATGGGCATGGCTGCCATATTGGTTATGTGACCCAGTCCTCACGAAAAAAACGATGGTTCCCTCATTCCATAGAGGCTCCACATGTAATTAGGTTTCAATTGGCCAAGTAGTTTAAATGAAGAAGAAGATAAAAATATTGAATCTGAGCCGTCCTAGACAAAGGTCGGTAAATGACCTTGACCTCGGAAACTAATAAACTTCCATTCAGCTGATTGCAAATACCATTTCTGATGCCACTAGCTAACAGACAATCAGAAAAATCCACTGTTTTGGCATTTTTCCATACAAATTTCTGAGTGACCAAATTTGACCTTGACGTAAAACAGGTCAATGTCAACCAAAGGTCATCATTTGAACAAACTTGGTAGGACCTGAGCCCCCGATGCTGCATACCAAGTTTCAAGATTATAGGCTATTCGGTTATTGAGAAGAAGATTTTTAAAGGTTTTTACCATATATGGGCATGACGGCCATATTGGTCATGTGACCGAGTCCTCCCGAACAAACTTTCGTTCCCCCTTCCCATAAAGGATCCACATGTAATTTGGTTTCAATTAGCCAAGTAGTTTCAGAGGAGGTGTTGTTTGAAAATGTTGACGACGCAGACGACGACGGACGACGGACCAATGCTACACTATAAGCTCCCAACGGAGCCTTCGGCTCTGGTGAGCTAAAAAGTAGGCAAGTAACAGTTAAAAACAAAAACAGCACTACTGCAATACCAATACAATAGATGCAGTGAAATAAATCATTTTCGGCGTAGCTGTATAAACTGGCTTTTGACCTACTTTTTGATGTTAGTCTCGATAGAATAAATTGTAATTTGCGACTGGTTAAAATGTGTATACTTCTGTAAAAAAAAGTACCGGTAAGTAGGGCCTATAGGTTTTACCGATGTTTGACAAATATATTCGTGGCTGAATAAACACTTCAATATGACATTTATCTATTTAAATTGTAAAGGTTGGCAATGCAGATGTTAGACAACGGAAAATACCCATAATCACACCAATGAAATAGTTACAATGAAATAAATCATTATAGACAAGCTTTTAATTTTGTACAGTGTAAGTAAATGCCCAAAGGCTAAGAGAATAAGTATCGCTTTTACAAAAAGCTAAGTTTACGCTTAGCGCTAATTAAATGTGAATGTCTAGAGTTATATACCAGATACAATTAACATTCTAATTGCCAGTCTGATCCAAGGATCCTGCCTTCTGAAGAATAATGTCTGAAATGTCAAAGTTGCAGATGCTGTAATTTTGTCAAAAAGTAATATGCTTGGAATATCGTATGAAATGGAATGGTAGTCTATATGGATGGTTCCAAAGAAGGAGATAAAGTTGGTTGTGCGTATGTTTCTAAAGATACGCACTAAACGGTGCGCCTTCCAGGTGGTTCATCTATTTTGTAGTGATTCACTAGAAGAAGCTGCATACTAAATATCGGGGTGGTTGGATGAAGCAAAGTTGACATGTACCTTGCATCGCTTGGGCGTCCAATTGATACAAGCTTACATTAGGACAAGGCCTGCTATCCTAGCAGCAGGTAATGATACAATGGGATTGTTGTAATTTCTAACACTTCTTTCGGCTTTCCGCTATTGATGTTTCCATTAGGGTCTAGTTATTAATTATGCTTGTGTTCCTTTCCCTTTGGTGTCTCTGATGGGAGTTCAGGGTTAATTGTATCGATTCCGGATCATTGTCTTTACTTCTAATTTTCCATTCATTTTTCTCTTTCTCTTCTGTCCCTCACTTTCATCGCTTCTACCTCTTTCCTCCCTTTCTCTGGGAGATGGCACAAAATGACCCACAAGTGGTTGATGTGTCGTTAAACCCCCAACAACCAATCAATACATACCAAATATAAACGACCTTGGTCTTCTAGACAAGAAGATTTTAAATATCTTGATTATTTTGGTCTTTTCGTTGCCATGGCACCCAGAGTTTTGCATTGAATGGAATTCTTTGAACTTTGAAAGAAGACCACCCAAAGATCATTTCTGCCAGGTTTAGTCAGAATGTGTTCAGTTGTTTATGTCATTTAAAGAAATTGTAGACGGACGGACGGACAGATGGACGGACTGACGACGGACGGTGACAGATAACAACGGAGACTCTTCGAATATGAATGCAAGTGGAACGTTTTCTCATGCACAAATGCGAAAATCAGCTGGAAATAAATATCACAGCGTAGAAAAACAATTTACCTTTACATTGATACCAAACCTGTTAAAATCCGTGCACTTTAGCCATGTATATTATTCGATAAACACTGTCTACCCTTGTATACTAATACAAAACATGGTAGGAAGAAGGTCAGAGTACGCCGTTGAAATACGGTCCTATATTAAGAATCGTTGTATTCTTGGTATACGGTGCAAAGACATTTTTGATGAAACAGTTTCGGTTTATGGGCATAATGAAATGTCTTTTCCGACAGTTTTTCGTTGGTGTAAGAAATTCAGCTGTGGGCTAGGCTCAACAGAAGATGCACTACATGATCGTCGGCCGAAAAGAGCAACATCTGCCAAGATGGTTGCTAGAGTGAAAGAAATAGTTGCTACCGATGCACGATACACCACTAGGCAAATAGCTAGTATGGTTGGCATCTCATTAGGAGCAGCTCATACAATTCTGAAACGGGATTTGAAAATGAGAAAGATCTGTGCTAGATGGATTCCCCATCTGTTGACAGATGAGCAGAAAAAGACACGCGTTCAGTGCGCCAAGAAGTTGCTTAAAAAGTTTCCAAATTACAATGCATGGTCTTTTGCTAATGTCGTCACAGGTGACGAGACATGGGTTCACTTTTTTGAGCCAAAACGAAAGATTCAGAACAAAATATGGGCAACAAAGTATTGCAAAAGACCATGCATTGCAAAGCGGACCATGAGCGTCAAGAAGGTATGTATGCCATATTCTTTTCAAATCAGGGCCCTGCTATTCAGGTTGCTGTGCCTAACGGCAAATCTGTAAATGCAAAGTTTTACAAGAATAAAGTTCTTCGAAAATTGAAGAAATATTTCAAAGAACGAAGACCCGCAACTAGTTTGGCCAATGTCAGATTGCTACATGACAATGCGTCGTCGCACAAGGCGTTCATTGTGCAAGACTATCTGAAGCAGGAAAAGATTGTTGAACTCCCTCACCCCCCGTATTCCCCTGACCTTGCCCCGTGTGACATTTTTTGGTTCCCGCGGCTGAAAAAATACCTTTCTGGTCGAAAGTTTGTCCAGCGCAAACAACTCGGTTCTGCAATATTCCAGTGTCTTCATACTATACCTCGAAAAGACTACCAAAATGCATTCAATGATTTGATCAGAAGACTGAAAGTTTGTATATCTGTTAAAGGGGAATACTTTGAGGGGACAAAATAAATTTTTCATCGAAATTTATCACGGAATCATTTTATGTGCTTAGTTTCATTCACATTTGAACAGTCCTAGTAGCTGCCAGGGTGAGCTAATAAATTGAAGCGAAGGTAAAGCTACTACTGATATTAAATTACGAAATTTACAACATGAATATTTATTACGCATCGTACTAACATATAAATACATGTACTTATTGAAAGAAACATGGCAACTTTATCTTTATGTAATGTTTGCGTAATGGAAATTGAAACAGTCATCCATTTATTCTAGGAGTGTCTGTATTCTCACTAATTCTGGAGGAAATAATCATATTCATGCAATGCGTTGTCAAGCATTGTCGCGCCTACCTGGTTTGCTTTATTTTTGAATGCTCTGTCTGATTCTGTCAATAACTTGGAATGATTGGTCCTTTTGGCCCTGCGTTTTCGTGGTTCAGATATGACTGTTTGTTCATTTTACCTTGCGAGATACTGTGCAAAATGTAACATATCATTATAAAATGTTGTATAATTTCTGTGGCTTGACTATATGCATTCAAGTCACAGATAGCCTTCGTTGTAAGATTATTCGTACATGTAAGTGCTGAATATTTTTTCTCGCTGTAAAATGTGACTTATAACTGAGAGAGGGTGTTGGTATAAAATCTGTGACGGGGTGGGGTGAGTGGTTACTCGGAATTTCTATTCTGTCTAGAATTTCCAATTTTCCTTTTTTTGGAGGGCGGGGGTGGGCTCTAAAGAAAGCATGCTATTATTTTGGTATATGCCATTTATCAGATACGTTTTGGGGTGTGTGGGTCTAAGACTATCTATGTTTGGGACTATGAAATGGTATTTTTTCTGGGGAGTTGTCAGTGACGCTTAACGCTTAAAAATATATATTTTTACAAACATATCAGAAGCTGTATTACTAATAATAATTCTACATTACAGTTCAGTGGCATTATAGTAAATAACAGAGTTAGCTTGCAAGAAACTGTTCAAATCCTTTTTTCAAAAAATGCAAGCATTACCTATATATGAGAGAAACATGTAAAAGTACACTTTTAAAAACATAAAGCAAATCTGTATGCTAGATACGTTTTGGGTTACAGCGTCCATCTTGGTACTTTTGCAGGCCGGACCGAACACTAGATGCTGGGGCCCAGCCAATGCAGCAGGCCGAAATTTCAGAGCAACCCCGACCTTCCTGTTTTTCTTTTGGGGTACATGATATGCCCTACATTACCAAACTTTCCAAACCATAAGCTGACCACGACCATTATAGACCAGCTCTTTGGATTCACTTAGACCAATTTTGAATACCACTAAAATTTACGTTTGGCATCATTAAAGTTCTCCAAACTGCAGTTCTACGTCAATGAAAATCTCATTACAACCAAAACGTTCTTTTTTTATTTTCGTTAAATAGTGTGCTAGTAGTGTTTTATTCAATACGAATGTCAACCTGTATCAAATGGATTATACCACTTAAGTTTACGCTTGGCTACATGAGCAATCTTTTGTTTTGAATAGCCAACTGGCCATTTTGTGGAAAAGCAACTGTCCTTTAGGCTTTCTGCTAGTAATGATTCCATTAGTGTCTAGTTATTCATTTAATGTTTTGGCGTCTCTGATGGTTAATTGAATTCCTGAGCATTGCCTTCACTTCTATATTGCAAACTACAATAGTAAGCCAGTGAGGCGTCTCATTGAAACAGAAACGTTCGTGTTTTTTTTTTAAGTAAGTGTGTTATTCATTTCAAACGGAAACCTGTATCAGTTGAATTATAAATTATTCATTGCGATGCGAAGCATCATAACATGTCTCATCATTAATGCTGCGTTCAAAAAGTTGCCACGTGAAAATTAAAATGACATTCCAAAATGACCTGCCTTTCTTCTGACATAAATATTGTAAGATTAGCAGCGTTGGTCGTTTGCTCTTGTAACCCTAAAATGCATAAACCATTTGTTTAACTTAGTTGGTACGTTTCTCTTGCCCTCCTTCATTTGGCAAAGTGTTTTAAAGGAAGTGATGTATAATGTCTAAACTACCATAATTACTTTCGGATAACTAGAATTCTTTACTCCAAAAAACACAGCTACCCGAAGAATGACATGGCGTCATGCATAATATATGTGCAAGAATAACACAAAGCTGATCTGCAACGGAAAAGTCACTCAACTTCAATATTTATGAAACTTCTTGCATATATCAATGATCTTATATGCAAAACATAATTTAATGTGCGTCTGAATATGGAATCTAAGTAATTTCGTAATAAGAAAGACATATTTTTTGGACTTTCGAAGAATGAACAACGTCGAATACGAGCGGCGTTGTTTCATGTTTACTTACATGGACATTTTGTTCATAATTCGATAAAAACGTCAGGCAACCAGAGTGGCATGGTGGCCCTGGCTCGCTCTCCTGATCCAAATTGTACAAATGAAATTTTGTATAATATATGGTGGAGTAGAGTAGAGGGTTTGAGCAATTTGGTTGACCAAAGAAACTCTTTCAAAACCAGTCTGACTTTCTAGGAGTAGAAAGCATTTTCAGGTTTGTATTTTACGGTTTGAGATGTTTAGCTCTTGTGGCCTTCATGCTCATTGAAGCAAAATATTTTGAGCAATTTTGTTAGAGGTTCACCACAATGCTATAAATGATTGACTGGTTGTTAAGGTTTAACGACCCGTCAACACTTGTGGGTCTTTTGTGCCGTCTCACAGAGAAAGGGAGAAAAAAGATAGAATCGATAGTAGAGCAGATGAAAGTGAGATAGAGATTACAACCCCCCCCCCCCCCTGCCCTTACCTGCTACAAGGACATCAGGCCTTTTCCAACTTTTAGCCAATATCAGTTGGACAACGGGCCTCTGTGGCCTAGTTGATAAGAGCGCTGACTCTCAATCATTAAGTTTCTCGCCGCTGTGGGTTCGACCCTGGCTCGGATCACGTGTGACGTCAAGTTCTGCAACGGAAGGTCAGGTGTTTTTTCTCACATTACTGCGGTTTCTGCAGACCTCGATATGAGTGAAATAATCTTGAAAAGGTCGTAAAATCTAAACCAAAGAACAACAACAAACAAGAGGGACACGATGGCCCTGGGTCGCTCAGCAAATCCATAGAGTAACAAGGGGGCCTCGAGAGGGCCTTTATTGACCCCAGGGCTATAATGTGCATAATGTTGAGGGAGGTCTAAAAAAGTGAAGCTTCATACCAAATATCAACAAAGGCTATAAGTTGAACAATCTTGGTAAAGGTCCACTAGATGAAGCTACACACCAAATATCAAAGATCTGGGCCTTGCCGTTTCAGAGAAGAAGATAAGCCTATGGGGCGGGGGCATTTTTTGCCTCAGGGCTATGATTTAAACAATCTTGATAGAGGTCAACTAGATGAAGTTTCACATCAAATATCAAAGACCTGGTCCTTGCTGTTTCAGAGAAGAAGATTTTCAAAGATTATCTCTATATAAGTCTATGTAAAACCAAAAGGCCCCAGGCCGTGTGCATTTGTGGCCCGAGGGCTATAATTTGAACAATCTTGGTAGAAGTCCACTAGATGAAGCTCCATACCAAATATCAAAGACATGGGCCTTGCAGTTTCAGAGAAGAAGATTTTAAAATACTTCCCTATGTAAGTCTATGTAAAACCAAACTTGTTGGGGGCATTTTTCGCCCCAGGGCTATAATTTGAACATGCTTGATGGAGGTCCACTAGATGAAATTTAACACCAAATATCAAAGATCTTGGCCTTGTGGTTTCACAGAAGATTTTTTAAGGTTTTCCCTATATAAGTCTATGTAAAACCAAAGTGTCCCGAGGCGGGGGCATTTTTGGTCTCAGGACTATAATTTGAACAAGCTTGATAGAGGTCCACTACATAAAATTTCACACCAAATAGCAAAGATCTTGGCCTTGTGGTTTCATAGAAGAAGATTTTCCCTATAAAAGCCCATGTAAAACCAAAGGGCCCCGGGGCGGGGAAATTTTGGCTCCAGCACTATAATTTGAACAATCTTGGTAGGGGTCCACTAGATGCTGCTTCCTACCAGAAATCAAAGACCTGGGTCTTGCAGTTTCAGCGAAGGAGATTTTTAAACATTTTCCCTATATATCCTATGTAAAAATTAAGGCGTAACTATACAAATTTAATGACACAGAGGCTTTTCTGATATTTAATCTTCATCAGTGTGTCTAAACCCCAAAGTTATGAAACCGAAACGGATGATTGGCAAGACCCGGCAAACACAGCACATCCCACCCCGAGCACTCACCGACCGACGTAGCTCATGAGACAGGTCAAATGGAGGCATCAGGCAAGAGCGAGTAGCGAGACTGTAAAATTTAAAAAATAACAAAACGTGGCAACCAAATCCGCTTAGATTTATGTCTCATCTGACAAGTAAGTCTTCGTTTTGGAAAAAATAAAATTTTATACTGCAAAAATTAAAGATATAATATAGCTATTTAAATCAGTACCTGAGTGCTAACGTCAACACCGTAGTATCAACCTCAGCACTCAGGAACTGATACTGAGCTGATGATACCCTCGGGGACGAACGAATTATCCACCAGCAGAGATATCGACCCAGTGGTTGCAATTAAGGCGTAAACATACCAAATTTAGTGACACAGAGGCCTTTCTGAAATTCAATCTTCATCAGTGTGTCTAAACCCCAAAGTTATGAAACCGAAACGGATGATTGGCAAGACCCGGCAAACACAGCACATCTCCCTCCGAGCACACACCGACCGACGTAGCTCATGAGACAGGTCAACTGGAGGCATCAGGCAAGAGACACCCACCCGCGGACTTGTAGGCGTCCCACATCGAGCCAACATCAGCAAATATGGCCCACGTTCCACGGAAGTCCCGGGCATCAGAAAGGAGATGTCCAAAGTAGCGAGACTGCAAAATTTAAAATATAACAAAACGTGGCAACCAAATCCGCTTACATACATGTCTCATCTGACAAGTAAGTCTTCGTTTTAGAAAAAATAGAATTTTATACTGCAAAAATTAAAGATATAATATAGCTATTTAAATCAGTACCTGTGTACTGACGTCAACACCGTAGTAACAACCTCAGCACTCAGGAACTGATACTGAGCTGATGATACCCTCGGGACGAACGAATCATCCACCAGCAGAGATATCGACCCAGTGGTTGCAATTAAGGCGTAACTATACCAAATTTAGTGACACAGAGGCCTTTCTGAAATTCAATCTTCATCAGTGTGTCTAAGCCCATGTAAAACCAAAGGGCCCCGGGGCGGGGAAATTTTGGCTCCAGCACTATAATTTGAACAATCTTGGTAGGGTCCACTAGATGATGCTTCCTACCAGATATCGAAGACCTGGGTCTTGCAGTTTCAGATTCTAAAGATTTTCCCTATATATCCTATGTAAAAATTAAGGTGTAACTATACCAAATTTAATGACACAGGCCTTTCTGATATTTAATCTTCATCAGTGTGTCTAAACCCGAAAGTTATGAAACCGAAACGGATGATTGGCAAGACCCGGCAAACACAGCACATCCCCCTCCGAGCACACACCGACCGACGTAGCTCATGAGACAGGTCAACTGGAGGCATCAGGCAAGAGACACCCACCCGCGGACTTGTAGGCGTCCCACATCGAGCCAACATCAGCAAATATGGCCCACGTTCCACGGAAGTCCCGGGCATCAGGAAGGAGATGTCCAAAGTAGCGAGACTGCAAAATTTAAAATATAACAAAACGTGGCAACCAAATCCGCTTAGATACATGTCTCATCTGACAAGTAAGTATTCGTTTTAGAAAAATTAGAATTTTATACTGCAAAAATTAAAGATATAATATAGCTATTTAAATCAGTACCTGTGTACTGACGTCAACGCCGTAGTATCAACCTCAGCACCCAGGAACTGATACTGAGCTGATGATACCCTCGGGGACGAACGAATCATCCACCAGCAGAGATATCGACCCAGTGGTTGCAATTAAGGCGTAAACATACCAAATTTAGTGACACAGAGGCCTTTCTGAAATTCAATCTTCATCAGTGTGTCTAAGCCCATGTAAAACCAAAGGGCCCCGGGGCGGGGAAATTTTGGCTCCAGCACTATAATTTGAACAATCTTGGTAGGGGTCCACTAGATGATGCTTCCTACCAGATATCAAAGACCTGGGTCTTGCAGTTTCAGATTCTAAAGATTTTCCGTATATATCCTATGTAAAAATTAAGGTGTAACTATACCAAATTTAATGACACAGGCCTTTCTGATATTTAATCTTCATCAGTGTGTCTAAACCCGAAAGTTATGAAACCGAAACGGATGATTGGCAAGACCCGGCAAACACAGCACAATCCCCTCCGAGCACACACCGACCGACGTAGCTCATGAGACAGGTCAACTGGAGGCATCAGGCAAGAGACACCCACCCGCGGACTTGTAGGCGTCCCACATCGAGCCAACATCAGCAAATATGGCCCACGTTCCACGGAAGTCCCGGGCATCAGGAAGGAGATGTCCAAAGTAGCGAGACTGCAAAATTTAAAATATAACAAAACGTGGCAACCAAATCCGCTTAGATACATGTCTCATCTGACAAGTAAGTATTCGTTTTAGAAAAATTAGAATTTTATACTGCAAAAATTAAAGATATAATATAGCTATTTAAATCAGTACCTGTGTACTGACGTCAACACCGTAGTATCAACCTCAGCACCCAGGAACTGATACTGAGCTGATGATACCCTCGGGGACGAACGAATCATCCACCAGCAGAGATATCGACCCAGTGGTTGCAATTAAGGCGTAAACATACCAAATTAAGTGACACAGAGGCCTTTCTGAAATTCAATCTTCATCACTGTGTCTAAGCCCATGTAAAACCAAAGGGCCCCGGGGCGGGGAAATTTTGGCACCAGCACTATAATTTGAACAATCTTGGTAGGGGTCCACTAGATGATGCTTCCTCCAGATATCAAAGACCTGGGTCTTGCAGTTTCAGATTCTAAAGATTTTCCCTATATATCCTATGTAAAAATTAAGGTGTAACTATACCAAATTTAATGACACAGGCCTTTCTGATATTTAATCTTCATCAGTGTGTCTAAACCCGAAAGTTATGAAACCGAAATGGATGATTGACAAGACCCGGCAAGCACAACACATCCCCCTCCGAGCACACACCGACCGACGTAGCTCATGAGACGGGTCAACTGGAGGCATCAGGCAAGAGACACCCACCCGCGGACTTGTAGGCGTCCCCCACCGAGCCAACATAAGCAAACATGGCCCACGTTCCACGGATGTCCCGGGCATCAGGAAGGAGATGTCCAAAGTAGCGAGACTGCAAAATTTAAAATATAACAAAACGTGGCAACCAAATCCGATAAGATACATGTCTCACCTGACAAGTAAGTCTTAGTTTTAGAAAAATTAGAATTTCATACTGCAAAACTTAAAGGTATAGTATAGCTATTTAAATCAGTACCGAAGTACTGACGTCAACGTCAAGCCATAACGACAAGTTGAGTGAGAAGTCAAATTGTCAGTGAAATCAATTGACAACTTAACAGAAAATAAGGTAGGCTACCCAGTAAGATTTCAATAGAGACCTTGTAGTGGCCAGTGACAATTACGTAGGTGTTTAAATTATAATAATGTCGTTGTTAGTTGGGGAGCCCTCAGCACAAACCGGAAACTTTGGATAATGATATTTGAAATATACAATGTATTCATTATATGTTGATTGATTCAAGTCACCAGTTTAGAGAATCACTTGATAGTTCAGCCGCTGACAAATGATTGATGATGTATATTCCCCTCACTAAACCGGTCTGTAACTTTTCAAAAATATATCTATTGGTCCCTGTTGTGATACATCTATGACCAGCCAGTAAAATAATTTATTTTGTGTTTGTTTTAATATGGATTTTTATCACGATCTGTTACAACAGGAAAAAGCGGGAAAAGGGTTCATAGGCATCGGAGTCCCTTGTTCATGACCGGATTGAAACAGAGTTATCAAGTTTCACTTGCACGTGCAAAAAATACCGCCCTTTATACTGACGAAAAGGAAATAGTTTCAAAAAGTAGTAAAATCATTTAGCGTAATAGTAAACTTTACCAACTTTGTGGGGTCAAATGGTCAAAAGTTATGGTAACGCCGGATGTAGTTACGTCATATCATGAATTTTGGTGTCTTCGAGTATTGACAAATATTTTGGCTGATGCAATTAATCAACATTCATTTGTAAGCACAAGCTACACATAACGAAACTTAATCCAGCTATACTATCCGTAAGGGGGTGGGTGTAAACGCATAGACTTTTCAACCCCTTTTCCCCCACCAGATTTGCTAAATAATCACATGTCATATAGATTAGGCTTCTATCGCAATGCAACGGCAAAATAAAGCGTGAGAATTTTGGGTGCATTAAATTTTTCGAAATCTGGTCTCAAATTCCTGACTATATGGAATATTTTTTCTTTGGATGCAACAATCGAAAACATCGTATCTGAATACAAATGTTACCCAACAGTTGATCAGACGGTGAAACGATTTTACCTGGGGATTCGATCTTTCCGTTTTTACATAATATCGCTATCAAAGTGAAGTTTAGGTTCCAACAATTACAACAATTAACTATTTATTCAAGACGTCGGTCATCACTGAGGCGTTACACACGAATAGCAAACTTTCTTCAAAGTATTATTTTAGATTTTGAACTCTCAATAAAATATATCTTTCGTGGCCGTCTGTGCTAGCCTATCCAAATAAAACAGGCAACTGGACATGTTTTATAGTAATACCCTTTTATTGGTTTATACTTACTGGGTGTCTTATCTTTAAAATGTACTTGGAGAATTATCATATTTAGTTTGGCAGATTTTCCAATGTGGACACCAACATCTGAAAAAAAATATATCGGCATCACAATGCGTCGACCGCGGAGTGCATGACAAGGACAAGAATATAATAATCTTACACGAGTCTGAGTGCTGAATGGAAATATCCGTCCCGAGGGTCACTGTCCGGCATCATGAGGGACGGATTTTTCTATCCACCCCTCACATGCTACCTTTTATTTCTGCGCGTGGATTTTTAATAGTGAGTCACTTCTGTTGCCGACGTCTGCCATATTGCGATAACACTACAGTGGTGTTTATTGACGTCACGTAACGTGCTATGACTTCAACCTTAACGATGGCGCATAGGAGGTAATATTCAACTAGTGCATTAATTAAACAAGCGAGAATATTCTATTCTTTGTCCTGTTCCTGGGTACAGAACACTAGGGTTAGAACAGAAATTAAATCCCAAGCTCAAACTAAGGATTTCGTTATCTGGTGTGCAAGAAAAGATACCTTCTAAGTAATTCAGTGGCTTTATTGTAGACACTTGGCCTTTTGCCGTTTCTCATACATGTATATTCATTTTATTGTCTTCATGTTCTTTGCGTGCTTTGTTGAAGAAATAGATCAACTCTTGCAGTGAATTGTTTAGTGACTGTTTAGAGGTCAGTTGCAATGCAGATCAAATTTGTCTACTTACAAATGACCGACATACAGTGATATGCCACTCAATAAATCACGGCACTAGACCTGATCTGTTTTCATTCTAACACATTGAAAGTCGACTAAATGCTTTTGTTTTGTTCTATCAATAAACCCCCATTGTTAGAAGAAATTCCGACAACATGTTTGACTGTAACACGTGCAGTTACCTGTTTTTGTAAAGTACTCGATGCGTGAAAAAGACGTGACACCGACAAACATCAAGGAAACGATCGAAGAAGTCGCAAAACGTCATAAAACGCTTTCCCGTCTTGTGATTTGTCTCTCGATATATCACTCGATCTAACCATTGGCTATATAGGCGACCAGTTTTAGAATTGGCTTTCATGCGATTGAAACTCTGCTCTTTCGGTGTTTTGAGATGGTAGTGATAGCAGCACATTCCTACATATAGACTGACCGGATACTTTTATGTATGAACCTGCATTTCCATTGATGGGCGAGTGTTTAATATGTGTCTTTTTCCGTTGCTAGTCCCAAGGCTTCGTTTAATTTATTTATTTTCTTTTGTTTGTTTGTTTGTTTGTAATGGGGTTAAAGGCCCAGTCTACACTATTTGGGTCATTTTTGAGCCGGTCAGTTTACTTAACAAAACACTTTTACCTGGTAGGCTAATACGTAAGCGGTTAACAAGTACAGTGGACATTCTTTCGCCAGAAACTGACATCTGCCCTTCTTGAATCAGCGGAAAAGCAGACTGTCCGTAGAAAAGATTTCATGATCAATCTCCACAAAAGAATGTTGCCGACCCCGGCAGGTATCGAGTCTGCTTCCTCCTGATCACCAGTCGGACGCGCAACCGACTGAGCTACCGAGGCCGGCTTTGGTCATGTCAGAAAGTGTGTGATGCCCTCACCTTTCTACTTGACAATATATATATTAGATTCGGTACTAAGTTATTTAGACAAATTGTGGGTATTCCGATGGGTACGAATTGCGCACCTCTTGTGGCTGATCTGTTCTTGTATTGTTATGAAAGAGACTTCATGTTGTCGCTTTCCATTGATAACCAATCTGAAATTATTGAAGCTTTTAGCTCAACTTCTAGATATTTAGATGATTTATTAAATTTTGATAATACGTATTTCGATGGTTTGATCAGTCAGATTTACCCTCCAGAACTTCAGTTAAATAAAGCATATTCATCTGATACCGAGGCCCCGTTTTTAGCTCACCGTCACGTAGTGACGAGGTGAGCTTTTGGGATCACTTTTTGTCCGTCGTCCGTCGTGCGTGCGTGCGTCCGTCCGTCCGTGCGTGCGTCCGTAAACAATTTCTTTAAACGACATCTCCTCCTAAACCACTGATCGGATTTTGACCAAACTTCACATGAATGATCCTTAGACGGTCCCCTTTCAAAGTTGTTCAAATGGTTCCGGTCCGTTGCACATCTAGGTCACAGGAGCCAAAAATAGATTTTTTCACCAAAAACTTAAAAAATCTTTTTCTCTGAAACCACAAGGCCCAGGTCTTTGATATTTGGTATGAAGCTTCATCTAGTGGACCCCTACCAAGATTGTTCAAATTATAGTGCTGGGGCCAAAAATGCCCCCGCCCCGGGGCCCTTTGGTTTTACATAGGCTTATATAGGGAAAATCTTTAAAAATCTTCTTCTCTGAAACCACAAGGCCCAGGACTTTGATATTTGGTATGAAGCTTCATCTAGTGGACCCCTACCAAGATTGTTCAAATTATAGTGCTGGGACAAAAAATGCCCCCGCCACGGGGCCCTTTGGTTTTACATTGGCTTATATAGGGAAAATCTTTAAAAATCTTCTTCTCTGAAACCACAAGGCCCAGGTCTTTGATATTTGGTATGAAGCTTCGTCTAGTGGACCCCTACCAAGATTGTTCAAATTATAGTGCTGGAGCCAAAAATGCCCCCGCCCCGGGGCCCTTTGGTTTTACATAGGCTTATATAGGGAAAATCTTTAAAAATCTTCTTCTCTGAAACCACAAGGCCCAGGACTTTGATATTTGGTATGAAGCTTCATCTAGTGGACCCCTACCAAGATTGTTCAAATTATAGTGCTGGGACAAAAAATGCCCCCGCCACGGGGCCCTTTGGTTTTACATTGGCTATTATGGGGAAAATCTTTAAAAATCTTCTTCTCTGAAACCACAAGACCCAGGTCTTTGATATTTGGTATGAAACTTCATCTAGTAGACCCCTACCAAGATTGTTCAAATTATAGTGCTGGGGCAAAAAATGCCCCCGTCCCGTGGCCCTTTGGTTTTACATGGCCATTTATAAGGAAAATCTTTAAAAATCTTCTTCTCTGAAACCGCAAGGCCCAGGACTTTGATATTTAGAATGAAGCTTCATCTAATGGACCTCTACCAAGATTGTTCAAATTATAGCCCTTGGGCCAAAAATGCTCCCGCCCTGGGGCCCTTTGGTTTTACATAGACTTATATAGGGAAAATCTTTAAAAATCTTCTTCTCTGAAACCACAAGGCCTAGGTCTTTTATATTTGGTATGAAGCTTCATCTAAAGGACCTCTAACAAGATTATTCAGATTATAGTGCTGTGGACAAAAATGTCCCCGCCCCAGGGCCCTTCGGTTTTACGCAGGCTTATATAGGGAAAATCTTTAAAAATCTTCTTCTGAAACCGCAAGGCCCTGGACTTTGATATTTGGTATGAAGCTTCATCTAGTGGACCCCTACCAAGATTGTTCAAATTATAGTGCTAGGACAAAAAAAATGCCCCCACCCTTGGGCCCTTTGGTTTTACATAGGCTTATATAGGGAAAATCTTTAAAACTCTTCTTCTCTGAAACCGCAAGGCCCAAGACTTTGATATTTGGTATGAAGCTTCATGTAGTGGACCCTACCAAGATTGTTCAAATTATAGCCCTTGGGCCATAAATGCCCCCGCTCCGGGGCCATTTTGTTTTACATAGACTTATATAGGGAAAATCTTTAAAAATCTTCTACTCTGAAACCACAAAGCCTAGGTCTTTTATATTTGGTATGAAGCTTCTCCTAAAGGACCCCTACCAAGATGATTCAAATTATAGTGCTGGGGCCAAAAGTGGTCCCGCCCCGGGGCCCTTTGGTTTTACATAGGCTTATATAGGGATAATCTTTAAAAATCTTTTTCTCTGAAACCACAAGGCCCTGGACTTTGAAATTTGGAATGAAGCTTCATCTAATGGACCTCTACCAAAATTGTTCAAATTATAGCCCTGAGGCTAAAAATGCCCCCGCTCTGGGGCCCTATGGTTTAACATAGACTTATATAGGGAAAATCTTCAAAAATCTTCTTCTCTGAAACCACAAGGCCTGGGTCTTTGATATTTGGTATGAAGATGCATCTAGTGGACCTCTATCAAAATTATTCAAATTATAGCCCTGATACCAAAAATGTCCCCGCTCCGGGGCCCTTTGGTTTTACATAGACTTATATAAGGAAATCTTTAAAAATCTTCTCTGAAACTGCAAGGCCAAGGCCTTTGATATTTAGTATGGAGCTTTATCTAGTGGACCTCTACCAAGATTGTTCAAATTATAGCCCTGGGGCCACAAATACCCCCCACCCCGGGGCCCTTTGGTTTTACATAGATTTATATAGCCCTGGGACCATTTGGTTTTGCATAGGCTTATTTAGGGAATATCTTTAAAAAAAAATCTTCTTCTCTGGAACTGTAAGGCCCAGGTCTTTCATATTTATGTGTAGCTTCATCTAGTTGACCTTTGCCAAGATTGTTCAAATTATAGCCTTTGTTGATGTTTGGTATGAAGCTTCACCTTTAAGGCCTCCCTCAACATTATGCACATTAAAGCCCTGGGGCCAATAATGGCCCTCTCTGGGGCCCACTTGTTACACTATGGATCAGGTGAACGATCCAGGGCCATCATGGCCCTCTTGTGTTTTATATTAGGATCACTTTTTGTCTGTCATCCGTGCGTAAATAATTTCTTCAAACTACATCTCCTCCTAAACCACTGATCGGATTTTGACCAAACTTCACAGGAATGATCCTTAGGTGGTCCCCTTTCAAAGTTGTTCAAATGGTTCCGGTCCGTTGCACATATAGGTCACAGGAGCCAAAAATAGATTTTTTTCACCGAAAACTTAAAAAATCTTCTTATCTGAAACCGCAAGGCCCAGGTCTTTGATATTTGGTATGCAGCTTCATCTAGTGGACCCCTACCAAGATTGTTCAAATTATAGTGCTTGGGCCAAAAATGCCCCCGCCCCGGGGCCCTTTGGTTTTACATGGGCTTATATAGGGAAAATCTTGAAAAATCTTCTTCTCTGAAACCACAAGGCCCAGGTCTTTGATTTTTTGGTATGAAGCTTCATCTAGTGGACCCCTACCAAGATTGTTCAAATTATAGTGCTGGGGCCAAAAATTCCCCCGCTCGGGGCCCTTTGGTTTTACATTGGCTTATATAGGGAAAATCTGTAAAAATCTTCTTCTCTGAAACCGCAAGGCCCAGGTCTTTGATATTTGATTTGAAGGTTCATCTAGTGGACCCCTACCAAGATTGTTCAAATTGTAGTGCTGGGGCCAAAAATGCCCCCACCCCGTGGCCCTTTGGTTTTACATGGGCTTATATAGGGAAAACCTTTAAAAATCTTCTTCCCTGAAAGCGCAAGGCCCAGGTCTTTGATATTTGGTATGAAGCTTCATCTAGTGGACCCCTACCAAGATTGTTCAAATTATATTGCTGGGGCCAAAAATGCCCGGGCTCTGGGGCCCTTTGGTTTTCATAGACTTATATTGGGCAAATCTTGAAAAATCTTCTCTGAAATCACAAGGCCTAGATCTTTTATATTTAGTATGAAGCTTCAGCTATTGGACCTCTACCAAGATTGTTCAAATTATAGCCCTGAGACCAAAAATGCCCCCGCCTTGGGGCCCTTTGGTTTTACATAGACTTATAGAGGGAAAATCTTTAAAAATCTTCTTTTGTGAAACCACAAGGCCTAGGTCTTTGATATTTCTGTGAAATTTTATCTAGTGGACCTCTATCATGATTGTTCAAATTATAGCCCTGGGGCCCTAAATACCCCTGCCCCGAGACCCTTTGGTTTTTCATGGACTTATATAGTAAAATCTTTAAAAATCTTCTCTGAATCTACAGGGACCATGTCTTTGATATTTGGTATGGAGCTTCATCTAGTGGACAATTATAGCCTTTGTTGATATTTGGTATGAAGCTTCACCTTTTTAGACCTCCCTCAACATTATGCACATTATAACCTTGGGGTCAATAATGGCCCTCCCCGGGGCCCACTTGTTACTCTATGGATCAGGTGAGCGATCCAGGGCCATCATGGCCCTCTTGTTTGATTTACATCTAGCTATTGTAGATGGGTTTGTTTCGTGCAAAATTTATGATAAACGCGATGACTTTGATTTTGAGATTGTAAATTTTCCTTTTTTGGATGGTGATGTTCCTCGTGCGCCATCTATGGCGTTTATGTTTCGCAATTAATTCGATTTGCTAGAGTGTGTAGTCATGTAACTGATTTCAACACTCGTAATAATTTGTTAACCGCTAAACTTCGTAATCAGGGATATCGGTACCATAAACTACGCAAAGCATTTTCAAAATTTTATAGACGCCATTCTGATTTAATTTCAAAATTCAATATTGGACTTAAATATCTTCTGCAACAAGGTCTATCGGAACCCGAATTTTATGGTGACTTAGTATATACATTCATAAAAATTTATAACCGCAATGACTTTAGCACCCAATTTCGTAAAATCATTTTTCGATATAAAAAGATTGGGTACAACATGGATGTTATACGACAGACTGCATGGATGGTAGTTAACCCAATCACGGTTGGAAACTTTGCTTCCCTCTTTAATTGCACGCCGTTGGGTCAGGCCTCAGATTCTATGAAGGTTCCAACGTAAAGGCTTATTGAGAATTAGAGAGATCTAATTCAAGGTAATGTTGGTTGTTGGCTGATGCTCTGTCTCTGGTCGGGCCCATCGGAGTCTAACTGTCGGTTTTATTTGCTCCAGCATTTCAATGGTTTCTTGCTGTCGAGTCCTCACCGTTGTCTGCCCTCTGTGGTTCTTTGATTATTTGTGTTCACGGAGATGTTGCACTGATGAGTTAGGAGGCCTTCATGCGGACTGAACTAAAATATTTGTCTAAATCGCGACGGAAGTAAGGGCGAGGATTGTGGCCACGTAGGGTCGATTTAAGCCCCCCCCCCCCCGGTGGAAGTCTTTCCTCTGGCCGTTCCGGGGCCGTTCTTCTGTGGCGGTTTATTTGTGTTGTTGTTTGTTGCTTGCTGTGTGTGTCGCTTGTGACTTTTTGTTTTGTATGGCCATATGGCCATGTTGTGGGAGGGTGGCTGTCCTTGTAGCCTTCCTTTGTTTGGATTTCCATTATGGTCGGGTCGCCTTATGTTTGTGTTTCTTTCCCTTTGGTGTCTTTGATGGGTGGAGTAAGTTAATTGTATCGATTCCTGATCTTTGTTTTACTTCTGCTTTTTATTTTCTTTTACATTTTATGTTCATGGGATTTGTTTACTGGCGAACTACGTGAGTTGTGTTTCTGTTCATTTTCACAATTTCGTAGTGACTGAATGAACAGCTAGGACAGCTTACATTCTATATGATATAATGACGAAACAAGACGGGCTGATCATGCATAAATGTTCAATAGGTTGATGCGTCTGTGCATGATGTAATTGGTATTTTGCAGGTTTTGCAACATTTTACTGTCCGTTCCAAGGTGGTTTTTTTTGTTGTGGTTGTTGTGGTTTATTTTTAGCTCATCTGACCGAAGGTCATGGTGAGATTTTGTGACTTTTAGATGGGCGGCGAAGTCGTGCGTTGTGCGTGCGTGAACTTTGTTGTGAAAAAGCTAGGGGCCGCAGTTTAAGGCAAATCGTCATCAATCTTGCTCAGAATGATCAACATAACAATATCTCGGTCAAGTTTGAATATGGGTCATGGCGAGTCAAAAAGTAGGTCCGTAGGTCAAATCATAGGTTCTTTGTGACAAAGGCTTCCTATTCATACAATAATAACCATGCCCTTGACATCTGACCTACTTTATGATACCTTTGAACCATTTGAGATAGCGCTTCATATTTGGTATGTATGCTCCTTGTGACAAGGTCTTCCCACCCATACAAAAATTTGTCCTATGATCTTGACCTTTGACCTACTTTGTCATAATTTTTGAAGCATTTGAGATATGACCTTCATATTTTGAAATGTAGGTTCCTTGTGACAAGGGCTTCCTATTCATACAAAATGACTAGTGACCTTGACATGTGACCTACTTTATTACAACTTTTAGCCCATTTGAGATAGAGCCTTCACAATTGGCATGTATGTTTTTTGCGACAAGGTCTTCCCACACATACAAATATTTGACCTGTGATCTTGACCTTTGACCTACTTTGTAATAACTTTTGAACCTTTTAAGATAGAGCCTACATAGTCGCCCCAACCGCCAATCGGGGCATGGAGAAATATATTGGCTGCATGATGCTTCCACGCAGAACTGAAACCGACTCGCACCAAGTACTGGAAAACCGCTTAAAGGGTCTAAACCTGCCCAGGTAAAGCGGTGCGAGTCGGCCCGTCCATGCCATTATAAACCCTAAAGGTTTCATCGGTCGGCAGGGCTTGAGCATTCATTTCATCAGTGTCGGGTAAAATTCCCGCAAAATTGGAAGCGACGTCTGAAAAATGACCTTTTCGGGGACGTTAAACCTCAAATCAAACAAAAACATATTTGGCATGTAGGTACCTTGTTACATGGGATTCCTACTCATGAAAACATTTTTGACCTGTAACCTTGACCATGACCTGTGACCTACTTAATTATAACTTTTGAACCATTTGGTATAGATCCTTCATAATTAGCATGTATATTCCTTGTGATAAGGGCTACCCACCCATACACAAATTTTTACCAATGACCTTGACCTACTTTGTCATAACTTTTAAACCATTTGCAATAGAGCCTTCATATTTGGCATGAAGTTTCCTTTTAACAAGGGCTTCCCATCCATACAACAATTTTGACCTGTGATCTTGACCTTTGACCATATTATGTCATAACTTTTAGACCATTTAAGATAGATCCTTTATATATACTACTCAAAGTTTGATAGGGATCACTTTTTATGTACCAAATTTTGCACAGAAAATTTATATGTTCTTGACAGAATTTGTACTCGGTATATTGATAAATATCTTAAGCAGAAACTCGTGTGCAGTTCAGTACTCATAAAAGTGTACACTTCTCACAATTCGCAAATGAATTCATGCACCCCCAAAATCTTGCGTAGCACTGCTTTCCAACAGACCAATCAAACTTGCCAGTGTTCCTTTACCAAGCGTAAAAAGGACTTCATTTGATTTGTGAAACACTAAAATGCCTACGGGGGACAATTAAGAAACCGTCTGAGCCCCGAAGAAATGAATCGTTGCGACGGAATGTTGGAATCTTGCGTCTCTCAACGTCGTGTTGCTGGGATTCTGAATGTGTCTCAGAGCGTGGTTTCACGAATGTGGAGTCGGCATCTTACCCACGGAAATCTTTCACACAGCCGCGGCGGGGTTTAGAAAGGGCTACAACTCAACGTCAGGGCCGTTTGTTGTTGATTCAGTCTCGACGTCAACGGTTCCTGAACGCTACGCGTTTGCATAACGAGCTTATGAACGGAACTGGAGTACGAATTTCTACACAAACTGTCAGAAACGGACTCCACGAGTTCGGACTTAATGCCATGAGGCCTGCTGTACGTGTCCCGTTGACGAGACAGCACGGGCTAGACCGGTTAGACTTTGTCAGAACTCACGTCAGGTGGACGGTTCGTGACTTGACGCCAGTACTGTTTACTGAGGGGTCCAGATTCTGTCTAGACTTCACTTATAAACGTCAATTATTGTGGCGAATGTATAAACAGCGATTCGATGACTTGAATTCGGCAGAGCATGATCGCTATGGAAAGGGGTCAGTCATGGTTTGGGCTGGGATATGCGTGAACGGTAAACCTGACTTGTACGTCGTTGAAAACGGAACGTTAATGGCAGTGAGGTACTGTAATGAGATTCTTGATGAGTTTGTGAGACCATATGCAGATGCTATCGGCCCGGACTTTATTCTGATGGATGATAATGCCCGTCCCAACCCTGCCAACGTCACTGATTCCTACCTGGAACGTGAGACAATCGTTCGAATGGACTGGCCTGCTCGGTCACCGCACTTAAATCCGATTGAGCATGCGCGGGACATGCTACAGAGTGCTGTTTCAGCCCGACCTGTGCATCCGAGGACTTTACAGGAGCTCAAAGATGCATTGGTTGCTGAATGAAAGCTGATTTCACAAAACCGGATACAGACTCGGATTACGAGCATGCGCAAGCGATGTCGTACTGTAATTGATGCCCTTGTACGCCATACACGTTATTAAGCACGTTTGTCTAAACAAATTTGGAAATTTGTGAAAAATCAGTTGTCCAAATCCTTTCGTGTTACGGCAAATTTTGGGGGTGCCAAGACGTTTGCTGATGTCACGCTTGAATGCAGTACCAGTTGACAAAATTAATCACTAGGTTTTGTGAAGGATACGTTTCATTATGTATCAAATTTGGATTCAGCTGATTAATTCATCCAAAAATTATTTTGCATTAAAAAAGTGATCCCTATCAAACTTTGAGTAGTATATTTGGCATATAGGTTCCGTGTGACAGGTCTTCCCACTCATGCAAATAATTTTGACCTGTGACTTTGACCTACTGAATCATAATTTTTGAACCATTTGAGATCGAGCCTTCATATTTGACATGTATGTTCCTTGTGATAAGGGCTTCCCACATATACAAAAGTATTGACATTTGACCTACTTTATCATAACTTTTGAACCACTTGACAAAGAGCCTGAATATTTGGCTTGTAAGTTCCTTGTGACAAGGACAACAATTTGAGATACTCTTCATAATTGGGATATAGGTTTCCTTTGACAAGGGCTTTCCGCTCATCGAAAAAAATATTTTGATCTGTGACCTATTTTATCATAATTTTTGATTTGTTTGTTTGTTTGTATTGGAGTTTTGTGGCCCAGTCAAAACCATTTTCACAATTTTAGGTCATTTTGAGCCGGTTCATAACTTTTGAACCATTTGAGATAGACCCTTCATATTTTGCATGCATGTTCTTTGTGACGCGGGCTTCCCGCCCAGACAAAACATTTGAAGTAACCTTTCAAATGGAACCTTTTTAGGCTTAATCATTGTTGCCATAACAAGGGGATATCTCAAATTTGTAAAAAAGTGAGACTTCACATGTATTTTTGACCGAAACTTAATCTTCACACTGTTCGGCACCAGCCCATTGGGCTCGAAAAAGTAAATGGGCTGCACAATGCTGCCATGCAGAGCTGAAATCGACCGGACACGAGTACTGGTACACCGCTCAGAGGATCTAAGCCTGACTAGATAAAGCTGTGCTAGTTGGACCGCCCAATCTAATAAACCCTATTGGTTTCATTGGGCGACAGGGCTTGAAACGTCATTGCATCTCATTGCCAGGTAAAAGTCCCACAGCATTGGAAGCAACGTCTCCAAAATGACCTATACAGTGCTGACGGGGACATTAAGCCTCAAATCAAACAAACAAATAATCTTCACACTGCTGTCAAGGCAACAATTAAGGGGTTTGCCACGGACGATTTTCATTGTCTGCAGAATGGTTTGCCAGCGTCAATTTCGAGACATTTTTGACCCCAGGTACCCTCAGATTTCATTTTAGCGACCGGCTGGACCGTACCCCCAAATTTTGTCGGCCGTGGGGGGGGGGGGGTGCTGCTTCCCCCTTTAAACCCCCATAGGGAATTTTTTGTGGGGAGCCGCGCGAAAAGCAGGTCATTTTATGACAATTTATCCTAACCCAACCATAGCTATCCAGGGGTGGAGAATGCAGATTTCAGGTGGTTCTGGAGCTGAAAAGATGTATGAATGTTGGGGGTGGGGGTTCAGACACGTAAAAGGCGTATCTGAGTGGGTAAGGGATAACTGAAATTTTGCAAAAATCTTAATTTTATTCTAAAATGCAATAATTATATGTACTTATAAAATATCATATTTATTCAATAAACTGATGAAAAAAGAGGATGCAGATCAGTTTCGATCATATTCATTTATTAACATGATTATGGGAGAGCTAGGGAGGCTGCAGTGCTTATCTTGATGCCGCTTTAATGTACAGTGACAAATGCAATCAAAATTGTGATACTATCTGAGCATTCTTTGGGAAGACTAATGCAAAAGTGACAATAATCGTGCAAAGCGTAAATTCTGTTTTGATATTTCGACCTTTCTGGGTCATGTTGTAGGTCAAGATCATGTTAAACCCATAGATGCTTAAGATGAATCTATCTCAAATATTTCTGTACCTGTATGCATAAGACAACTGAGTTTTTGAGCTTATTCAGCCAACAAGTTTGCTGTATGTGTTACAGAAGGCCAACACAAGCTTCCGACGTTATATTTGTTGCCTAAACTTCATAAAATACCATACAAAGCAAGGTTTTTTTTTTGTAAATTCAAGCTCTTGTATCACCACTGAACTCTCCAAATTATTAACTTCTTGTTTTACTGCCATCAAAAACATGCGATTAAATATTATTTTTGTGTTCACGGAGATGTTGCACTGATGAGTTAGGAGGCCTTCATGCGGACTGAACAAATTATTTGTCTAAATCGCGACGGAAGTAAGGGCGAGGATTGTGGCCACGTAAAATCGATTTAAGCCCCCCAAGTGGAAATCTTCCACTGACCGTTTCGGGGCGGCTCTTCTGTGGCGATTTATTTATGTTGTTGTTTGTTGCTTACTGTGTGTATCACTTGTGTCTTTTAATTTTGGATGGCCATATGGCCATTTTGTGGGAAAGTAACTGTCCTTATGGCCTTCCTTTGTTTAGGTTTCCATTATGGTCTGGTCGCTTAATGTTTGTATTTCTTTCCCTTTGGTGTCTTTTATGGGCGGAGTAAGTTAATTGTATCAATTCCTGATCTTTGTTTTACTTTTACTTTGAAAGGTATGGGAGAAATCTGTTTTGGTCTATAAAAAATCTAATGAAGTTTTCAATAAATTGAAATCTAGACGTTTTCGAGCTTCAAGTCTGCTTACTTACGCTTTTTCCACCCTTTACACTACACTGCCTAACAATCTTATAAAAGAAAAACTTAACGATTTAATTGAGTGGATATTTCATAGGGAAGACTCCCTCTATTTTGCGTGTAATGAAAGAAATGGGTTTTTTTCACTTCTGAAGAGCATAACAAATATACTTTATGGTCATGTCAGAAGGTGTGTGAAGCTCTCATCTTTCTACTTGACGATATTTACATAAGATTTCGTGCTAAGTTATTTAGACCAGTTGTGGGTATTCCGATGGGTACAAATTGTGCACCCCTTGTGGTTGATCTGTTGTTGTTTTGTTATAAAAGAAACTTCATGATGTCCTTTTCCTGTGAAAATCAATTTGAAATCATTGAGGAGGATTGTGGCCACGCAAAATCGATTTTAGCCCTCCAGTCGAATTCGTTTCACTGACCGTCCCAATGGGATTCTTCTGTCGCGGTTTAATTTTGTTATGGTATGTCTTAGAGTGTGTGTATCGCTTATATTATTTTGTTATGGATAGCTAATTTGTCATTTTGTGGGAAGGTAACTGTCCTTTTGGCTTTCCGCTATTGATTTTTCCATTATGGTCTAGTTGTTTCATGTTTGTGCTCCTTTCCCTTTGGTGTCTCTGATGGGAGCTGTGTGATAATTGAATCGATTCCGGATCATTGCCTTCACTTCAGCTTAGCTCGACTTCTAGATATTTGGATGATTTATTAAATATTGGCAATACCTATTTCGATGGTTTGATCAGCCAAATTTACCTCCCCCCACCCAAGAACCTAAAGCAAATTCATTTAATAATGAGGCCCCGTTTTTTGGTGTTACATCTATCTATTGTGGAAGGGTTTGTTGCTTGCAAAATTTATGATAAACGCGATGAATTTGATTTTGAGATTGTAAATTTTCCTTTCTTGGATGGCGAAGTTCCTCCTGCGGCGTCCTATGACGTTTATATTTCGCAATTAATTCGATTTGCCAGAGTGTCTAGTCATGTACCTAACTTCAATACTCGTAATAAATTGTTAACTGCTAAACTGCTTAATAAGGGGTATCGGTATCATAAACTACGCAAAGCCTTTTCACGATTTAATAGACGTCATTCCGATTTAATTTCAAAATTCAATGTTGGACTTAAACCTCTTCTGCAACAGTGTTTATCGGAACCCGAATTTTATGCTGACTTAGTATATAAATTCAGAAAAATATATAAATACAATGACTTCAGCACCCAATTTCGTAAAATCATTCTTCGAAATAAAAAGATAGGGTACAACATAAACTAGAGCTGTCAGTGAAACTGACTAGGGCCCCGGCAGCGCTATCAGAAATTTACAGACGGACAGACAGACAGATGGACGGACAGAGTGATTACTATAGGGCACCCACACTTTCAGTGCGAGGCCCTAATTAAATACTATACGACAGATTGCCTGCATGGTAGTTCCCCAATCACGGTTGACAACTTTGCTACACTCTTTAATTGCGCGCTGGTGATTCTGTGACGATTCCAGCGTACAGGCTCTATGACAATAATCTGTGGTTTTTAAGGTCATGGGCAGTGGTGATGGTGTTTGTGTGGGTGTGTGTGTGGGTGTGGGGGGGTCTTTCTAATTTTATGTTATGTTGGTTGGTGCCTGATGCTCTGTCTCAGGTCGGGCCCATCGTAGTCTAACTGTTGGTCGTCTTTTGCTCCAGCATTTGGTGGTTTCTTGCTGTCGAGTCCTCACCTATGTTTCATCTCTATAGTTGTTTGATTTTTGTGTTCATGGAGATGTTGCACTGATGAGTTATGAGGCCTTCAGGCGGACTGAATGAATTATTTATCTTCATCGCGACGGAAGTAAGGGCGAGGATTGTGGCCATATAAAATCGATCTAAGTCCCTAGTGGAATTCGCTTCACTGACAGTTCCAAGGCGGTTCTTCTGTCGCGGTTTATTTTTGTTATGGTTTGTCTTTGAGTGTGTGTATCGTTTATATGATTTTGTTTTGGATAGCCAGTTGGCCATTTCGTGGGAAAGTAACTGTCCTTTTGGCTTTCCGCTATTGATGTTTCCATTAGTGTATAGTTGTTTCATGTTTGCGTTTCTTTTGTATCTATGATGGGTGCTGTGGGTTAATTGCATCGATTCCTGATCATTGCCTTCATTTCTATTTTTCATATTGAAGTCGATTGACTGCATAGTACATCGTTATGGGTTAAATATTGTAGAATATTCTATGCCCATATCATTTTAGCATATAAGCAAATACTTCTCCCAGAGCGCATCTTATATGACTCAATATATGGTGTATGATTCATTTCGGGCATAGTACCCATTCTATTGGATGGATCCAAACTAATTTTTTAAGGACATTTGAGGACAGTTATAAGTAATGTAATAGTTTATTTCTTAATTCATATCCATGATGGTACTGCTAAAGTCTTTTTATTTTGGATAGCCGTTTTTGGCCATTTTGTGGGACAAAACTGTCGTTTTAGCTTTCCGTCTGTATAATATAATCACGGTGAAGTTGTTTTATGTTGTTTTTCAATTTGCTTTCTTGGAGTGGATGTGTGAGGGTAACTGTGCCGTTTCCTGATCATTGCCTTCATTTCCATTTTTCACTTTCGCATTTTCTGAAACATTTTAAAGTGTGTTGCTGTTTTTTCCTTTTTTCTGTTCATTTCCTTTCTGCTATGCCTGGCTCGTATCAGCCGTTCGACCCCAAACAAATCTAAAGGTTACGTTTTCGATTCCTTGGTTATCGCTTTTATTTTCAGTACCATTTATTCATACATAATACTTGAAAGCACTTATCGCTAGGCGTTTTACAAAATTATTCAGGGATTGTTTTCTAGTTTCTGTAGTTATTAAAACTAGAAGAAAATCAAGACCTGCCACCATACAGCACAGCGCGCATGGAATATTATCATAACATGTGGTGTTTAAGGTCATGGTTGCTAAATAGAAACTTTGAAAAGATATTTATTCACATTTATCCTCATGCGGAAAATTGTCAAAATAATCCAAAGGGTTTACAAGTAATACATCCATAATCAGTTTGGGAAAATTTCGCCTCGGCGAGTCTGTTTATCAAGACAATCTAAATGGCTAGAGCTTGCCAGTAAAGTTATATGTCTGTAATCAGTTTGTGAAAATCTTGCCTTGGCGAGGGCGAGGCTATTTATAAGGAAATCTTGCTTTAGATAAAATCATAAGTTAGGTATTCTCAATATACTTCTGCAACCCAAAAATTATCGGAATATTACAACTGGTTTGAAAGTTACATAATGTATGTCAGTTAGTAAACATTTTGCCTTTGCAACAGTATTTATAACGAAATGCATTAGATAATCTTGTTGGTTAGATCTTTTTACATTATCTTTCTACTTGACTAAAGTTATCAAAATATTCCAAGCGGTTTAGAAGGTATATTCCGTTACTATGCCTCGGTGGGACTATTTATAACTAATCCGGCATACAATAATCTCTTGCGTTCCTAACCGAATGCCAAAAATTATCAAAATATTCCTTGTGGTTAAAAAATTTATAGCAGTTTTCATTAAGCAACCACGGACGGATGGACGGATGGCCTCACGTGGTGATTATAGTGCACACTCTGCAAGGCGGCTTATCTACGGGCCGCTATAAACTGCCAGGCTGTCCCTCGTTAGAGAAGTGTTTTCAAAGTTACAGGCTGTTTAGAATGTAGGTCCTAATTACGACAGTGAATAAAAAAAAATGGTTTGCATAGTTCGTAATTTAGCTTTTTTAATCTTTTCGCCTGTTATTCTCTCCCTGCCGCTGATTGAAGGAGGGCAGTTGCCAGAGACGAAATAAAGTGCACTGTATTGGTTAACTGCTCAGAAAAAGAATGGTTAGGTAAACTTAACGACTCGATATGACATACATTGTATTCACTTGGTCGATAAACACCAAACATTACAAGCAAATCTAAAGGAATGAACATTTCATATTATTTGTATAGTGTGATTCATCGTGCAACATTCTGGATTTTATGGCTCAATCTGCTGCTAAGAGCATACAGTCGAACTTCAATGACTCGAACACCTTTGGGACCTCGAAAATCTGTTCGAGGCAGGGGTAGTTCGAGCAACTGCGGTTACTGTCAGGAGGCATACCGAGATACTTTTAGACATCTTTTCGGTGTTCTAAAATGAGGCGATTCTAATGAGTACACACAGCATACATTTGCAAGAAAAGAGACTAAAATCTCCTTAATTATCCCCCCCCCACTTTTTATTATGTAGAGAATTTCGCTAGGGGCTCAAGAATGGGTTCGACTCATCCATGGTAAACGAGCCATCGGTGTTCGAGCCATCGAAGTTCTACTGTAGTTTTTAAAAGCCAATATTAGGCGGCGCCATAAAATACTACTCAGCACTAAACTAAGACTGGGACCTTTGGAAGAGCTTCATTGTATGGTTCTTTCTCTCTGTACCATTAGTGTGCTTACTGTTTGACTGTGGCTGTTTTTTGCGGAACCCGGGAAGGGACATGATTTTTTTTAATATGTTGTGCGAACAAGATATTCAGTTGTGCGAACAAGATATTATCTTGTGCGGACAAAAAATATGTTGTGGGCACAAGATATTATCTTGTGCGGACAACATAATTTATCTTGTGAGGACAACATATTATCTTGTGCGCACAAGATAATATCTTGTTCGCACAACATATCTTGTTTGCACAACATAGATCTTGGGAAGTTGCGCGAACAAGATATTATCTTGTGCAGACAAGATATTATCTTGTTCGCACAACATATTATCTTGTGTGCACAACATATTATCTTGTGCGCACAAGATATTATCTTGTGCGGACAAGATGATATCTTGTGCGCACAAGATATTATGTTGTGCGAACAAGATATCTTGTCCGCACAAGACCTATGTTGTGCGAACAAGATATTAACTTGTGCGGACAAGATAATATCTTGTTCGCACAACTTAATATCTTGTGCGATCAAGATAATATCTTGCCTGCACAGGATAATATGTTGTCCACCCAAGATAATATCTTGTGCGCACAAGATATTTTCTTGTGGGCACAACTTATAAAATAAAAAAAAAATCATGTCCCTTCCTGGGTTCCGTAGTTTTTAGGGATTTTTATTTGCCTCCTTGGCTAATAATAAACACTGATTCACAGCTAAGGAAATATGTTCTGTTACGGATCTTTTCATGGTGATTCAAGTTTAAAGTTGAGACACCTTATTTATGGTCGGCTTATATAAGTTATATTGTTGAAACGCTCTTTATAGAAAATTCTGATTTGCATGTAATGATAGAAGTTAATTGCATTTACCTGGAAGGCACTGATTGCATTCCATTTCTGGTATCATGTAAAGAAGGATGATATACTCACCATCATCAAGCATTTCCCTATCGTGGCCTTTTGACCAACCGTCCCAGCTACCGAAAGAAACGGAACGCCCCTTACATATGTGCCCTTGCTGATGTCGACATTCCCTGTTGAATATAACATAAAATACTATTACATAGAAATACAGTCCGAAGAAAAAACATGATTGGCATTCGCATATAGTTCATAAAACTAAGTGTAAATGGATTAATCGGTACATTTCTGATATACGTACAATCACCACCTATATAGTTTTGAACCCCACTTTTATATAGTAAAACTGGGGTTTACAAGGGTAAACCTTATTTTTCTTATTTCTGCTCTAAAAATAGATTGTGGGTAATCGTTAGAACCGTCTGGATGAGACGGTTCTAACGAGTACCACAATCTATATTTTGAGCAGAAATAAGAAAATGATCACATTTTTTCATCTTTAAATTTTCATTTTTGCGGCGAACAAGGTTACATTGTATTTGTATAGGTGATTTTCGTAATGTGGTAAATAAAGGATAAGCTTCTCCAGCATCCATTATGGGTCTGAGTTTTTTATGCAGTTATTGTTTGCGTTTCGATTGATCCTTCAGTCGGATTCTAGCTGCCATGATTATTTTACAAGTATCTAATATGCATATCAATATTCGCGCCTGTCTGTGTTGACTTTTACCGACTGGAAACTAATGTTTTAATGCGAACAATCATAACGAAAACACGCCTATTCAAATATATTGATTTTTTTTTACCACAAAAAAAAAGCAAATTTTCAGAATAAATACCAATCTGTTTCATATTTCTGCTCAAAACATAGATTGTGTGTACACGTTAGAAACGCCTCGCTAAGGCGAGACTAACGAGAAATCAAAATTTATATTTTAAAGCAGAAATGAGAAAAATAAGGTTTTTCCCCTGTAAACCCCAGATTTACTACGTTACAGTGGAGAATTATAAAGGTGTGTTTTCGTGATGATAGTTAACTTGACTTTATGACATTAATTAGTTATTAATCCCCCGCCGCGAAGCCTTCGTCCGTCCGTCCGTCTGTCCGTATGTTTGTCAATAACACTTTCCTGTCCGCTCCATACCTCCTGAACCCTTTGATAGATTTTCATTAAACTTTGGTCAATATTTCGTCTCAGTGAGCTGGTGTGCAAAATCCATAAATGAACCATGCCGACTCAAGGTCAAGGTCAAGGTTGCAGGTCACGAGTTTGAAACTTGGAATTTTGTGTCCGTTCAATATCTCGTTTACCCATGGAAGGATTTTCATTAAACGTTGGTCAAATATCCTTCCCAGTGAGCTGATAAATAAATAAACCATGCCGACTCAAGGTCAAGGTCACATTTGAAAGTTTGATTTTTGTGTCCGTTCCATATCTCCTTCACCCTTCAAAGGATTTTCATTAAACTTTGGTCAAATATCCCCCTTAGTGAGCTGATATGCAGAACACTTATATGAACCATGCCGACTTAAGGTCAAGGTCACATTTGAAGGTCACGAGTTTTAAACTTTGAATTTTTTGTCCGTTCCATATCTCCTTTACCCCTCAAAGGATTTTCATTAAAACTTTGGTCAATTATCCCCCTCAGTGAGCTCATGTGCAGGGTCCATAAATGAATCATGTCGACACCAGGTCAAGGTCACATTGGAAGGTCACGATTTTGAAACTTTGAATTTTGTGTCCGTTCCATATCTCCTTTACCCTTCAGAGGATTTTCATTAAAAGTTGGTCAAATGTCCACATTAGTGAGCTGATGTGCATAACACATAAATAAAACAATGCCGACTCAAGGTCAAGGTCACTGTTGAAGGTCACGAGTTTGAAACTTTGAATTTTGTGTCCGTTCCATATCCCCTTTACCCCTGGAAGGATTTTCATTAAACTTTTATGTAATATTTCCCACAGTGAGCTGATGTGCAGAATCATTAACAAACCATGCCAACTCAAGGTAAAGGTCACAGGTGAAGGTCACATGGTTGAGCCTTGATACAAAGTGCGGCGGGGGATTTGGCTGTCCTTCAGACTGCTTTCTTGTTCAAATGTTTGATCACATTCATTCTTAAATTTTGCGTCATCAGAATCTTAATTAATCCTTAATACAAAACCCGTTTTCCACCGTTTTGATCACCTACAAAGAGTGTTGCCGCGTCGATAAACACCAAATAATTACCAAATGTTTGATCACATTCATTCTTAAATTTTGCGTCATCAGAATCTTAATTAATCCTTAATACAAAACCCGTTTTCCACCGTTTTATTCACCTACAAAGAGTGTTGCCGCGTCGATAAACACCAAATAATTACCATCACTCCTTCATCTGTGAAACAGCGACATTTCTGAGCCAGGATTTGTGACGGAAATGAGGGCGATTGTGGCTACGTAAAATCGATATAAGTCCCCTAGTGGAATTCGTTTCACTTATCGTTCTAAGGTGGTTCTTCTGTCGCGGTTTATTTTTGTTATGGTTTGTCTTTGAGTGAGTGTATGGCCTATATTATTTTGTTGGCCATTTTTGGGAAAGTAACTGTCCTTTTGGCTTCCCGCCAATGGTGTTTCCATTAGGGTCAAGTTGTTTCATGTTTTTGCTTGTTTCCCTATGGTGTCTCTGATGGGAGCTGTGGGTTAAATGTATCGATTACTGATCATTGCCTTCACTTCTGTTGTGTGTCCATTTCAAGGTTATATTATTTAAATGAATAGATGACGCCAGCTTCTTATTATCTCCATTAAAAAAAACAGTTAAAGATTTTTTTCATAAGCTCATGGTCAAAATATAATTTCAAGTGGAGTGTGTGTGTGTGTGTGAGTGTGTGTGTGTTTGAATTCGGGTTTAACGTCGCTTTCAACAAATTTTCAGTCATATCACGACGGTGTCTGGTTGAGACAGGGAGCTCAATGCTCACGTTTATAGTGCTGCCTCACTGAAGTATCATGTCCCAGACACATTACATGATACCATACCCAGTTACATTATCTTGACACTGGATCGACCAGTCCTAGCTCTACCCCGTAAATCTGAGTGCCAAACGAGGAGCAGCTAGTACCATTTTTAACGACTTTGGTATGTCGCGGCCCGGGATCGAACCCGAGACCTCCCGTTCCCCGGAGCGGACACTCTACCAACTGAGCTATCGGGGCCGGTAATTTCAAGTGGAGTACCTGACATACTTTGGAGTGGCAATGGTTTATTACAAACAGCGGTTAAAACTACCTTATATTACAACACATATACCAGACTAAATGGTACTGAGCTTAATAATAATATTAATTAAATGCAAATATAATGGAGCAGATAACTGAATCGTGCACTTCGAGATAAAACCAAGGAACTTGACGCAAAAATGGATTAGCTTTATATACTAGATATTAGACACCCAGTCACACACTGCCAGAATCAAATTTCCTAATATGACTTACTGATGAGGCTTTATGAATGTTTTCATTGCTCTTAAAGGAACTCTTTTTTTATTTTTAATTGCCTTCACTGCAGCTGATGTTGTGCCGTGTGGCGGCCGTAAAACGTCTCCCCGTACATCAACCATAGTGCAGTTTATATTTTACTTTCGGTCCTTTGAGATCAGTGTGAATATTCTGAGAAATCAGAAATAAATTATTGGTTTAGACTCATATTCTAGACAGGTTTTTAATTATTTGGATCCCATTTTGATTTATATAAAGTCTTTGAATCGACTGCCTATTCGAAATTCGCAAAATTGCAGTATGTTTCCTCTGGCTTTCGTTGTCGGATCATTACAGGGTCACTGATGAGGCTTTTTTAGCCGAAACTACGTAGTATGACCCATCTTCTTTCTTATGAATGTTTTCATTGCTCTTAAAGGAACTCTTGTTTGATTTTTATTATTGTTTACAACCTTCGGTTTTCTTGTATAGTTTGGCTTTTGGTTTCAGGACCTTTATGTTGCGCATAGTTTTGTACCTTTAAGTACTCGTAGTTCTGCTCGGCTCTTTGGATGGAATTAGGTGGTTGATTTTGACTGTGGTGTTTGTGCGTTTGTTTGGGCTCTGTCTCTAGTCCAGCTCAGCGGAGTCAATCGTGTTTTTTTTTTTTTTTTTTGCTTCATTTATTTCATGCAGCGCTGTTTCATCTCTGCATTCATTAGATGTTTATGTTCTCAGAAAAGTTGCAGTATTGCGATCCTTCGGTGAGGACTCGACAGCAAGAAACGACTGAAATGCTTGAGCAAAAGAAAACCAACAGTTAGACTCCGATGGTCCGCCCAGAGACAGAGCATCAGGTACCAACCAACATTACATAAAATTAAAACTTAGTATGCAGCATTGGGGACAAGGGCCCTACAAATTTTGTTCAGATGATGAACTTTGCTTGACCTTGACTTGTTTCATGTCGAGGTAAAACTTGGTCTTATAGACATTTGTATGGAAGAAAAGGCAAAACACTGGATATTTCTGATTGCATATATACTAGCCTGTGGCATCACAAATAATATTTGCCATCAGCTCAATGGGAATTTATCAATTCCCAAGGTCAAGGACATTTACTGACCTATGTCCTGGATGGCTCAGATTCAGTTTTGTTTGTATCATCTTCTTTACTTAAACTGGTGGGTTGATTGAAACGAATTACATGTGGACACTCTTTAGGTAGGGGGATAAAATTTTGTTCGTTAGGACTGGGTCACATGACGAATATTGCCGCCATGCTCATATATGAACAAAAATCTTTAAGAATTTCCTTCTAAGGAAACAAATGGCTGATGACCTTGAAATTTGGTATGTAGCATCGGGGACTCTGGCCCAACCAAGTTTGTTCAAATGATGACTTTGGTTGACATTGACCTGTTATACGTTGAGCTCAAATTTTGTCGAACCCAAATTTGGTCACTTAGACATGCGTACGGCAAAAAGGCAAAACAGTGGATTTTACTCTTTGCATGTCGCATCAGAAATATAATTTGCGATCAGCTGATGGAAGTTAATCAATTCCTCAGTATTTTATCACCTCTATCTCCACTTAAACTGCTTGATTGATTGAAACCGAATTACATGTGGAGCCTCTGTGGGAATGGGTAACAAAAGTTTGTTCGTAAAGACCAAGTCACGTGACTAATAAGGCCACTATTCCCATATATAGTGAAATCCATTAGGACTTTGGTCCTACCAGGTTTATTCAAACGATGACTTATTGTTGACTTTGCCCTGTTTTACGTCAATGTTAAATTTGGTTACTTAGACATTTGTATGGAAAATGCAAAACAACGTATTTTTCTGATTCTATTATAGCCAGTGGCATCAGAATGGATATTTACAATATACAAAGCCCAAGGTCATTTACTGACCTTTGTCCTGAATGACATAGATTCAGAATTTTATCTTCTTCTCCACTTATACTGTCGTGCTGATTTTGTTCTGTTTGATTTGCGTTTTAACGTCCATGTCAACACTATTAAGGTCATTTTGGAGACGTTGCTTCCACTTTTGTGGGACTTTTACCCGACATTGAGATGAAAAGACAAGTTCTGCCGCCCAGTGAAACCAATACGGTTTATATGCATGGGCGGTACGACCATTTGGCCTGCCCAGCTTCTAAGCGGTTTAACAGTCCTCGTGTGTGGTCAGTTTCAGTTGTGCGTGGAGCATCATGTAGCCTAGTCATTTTCTCAAAGCCGCGATTAAACTGACGTGCTGATTGAATCAAAATAATATGAAGGGTCTCTATGGGATGACCCAATGAAAATTTTGGGATTGTAGTCACTCGCCATGCCTTATATAGCATAGACCACACGACCTCTGGTGACCGTAGTGCCCCATGGGCCTCTTGCTTCACACGGAATCCATATTTGAAATCTAAAAACACAATAATACTTATTTATGAATTTATGCTAGCACATGAAAGTGACACAAATTAATGGCTTTAACTCCAACAAAAATTCATTATAATGGTTGAAAATTTATTCAAGTGATCTCCTCCTCAGTCCGAATCAGTATACCATGCAATGTTCCACATTATGGTCTTACTATATATAAAGTTTCAGCTTCATCAGATGTAAAATATACGAGGAGATATCCGGAAATGGAATGTTTAGAAAATCTGTGAAGGGGGTATAACTCTTGTAGTATTTTGCAGACCGTAACCGCAAAATAGTATGCTGTATTCCATATCATGGTCTTACTGTATGTAAAGTTTCAACATCATCGGATCTGAAATGTAGGAGTTATCCGGCAACAGAATGTTTACAGAATGTTTAAAACCTCTAAACAATGCACGCCGCCCGACATCATGGTCTAATTATATTTGAAGTTTCAGCTAAATTGGATGTAAAATGTAGGAGTTATGCGGAAACGAAAAGTTAACAAAAATTCAAAGAGGCATAATAGAAGTGGAGGCAATGATCAGGAATCGATACAATCAACCCACAGCTCCCATCAGAGACACCAAAGGAAAAGACACACAAACATGAAACAACAGACCCTAATGGAAACACCAACAGCGGTAAGCCAAAGGGACAGTTACTTTCCCACAAAATGGCCAATAATTCTTTTATTATTTGGTGTAACGTAACCGCGATAGAATTGCGCTGCCCCACATCATGGTCTATCTATGTATGAAGTTTCAGCTTGATCGAAAGTAAACCGTAGTAGGAGTTATCCGGAAAGGAAAAGTTTACAAAACATTTCAAAGGGGCATAATTCTACTATTATTTGGTGGACCGTTACCTCGAAACAATATGCGCTGTCCCAAATCATGATCTAACTATGTATGAAGTTTCAGCTTGAATAGATGTAAACTGTAGAAGGAGGTATCCGGAAACGAAAAGTTTACAAAAAATTTCAAAGGGGCATAACTCTTATTATTTAGTGGACCGTAACCTCGAAACAATATGTGCTGTCAAACATCATGGTCTTACTATGTATGATTGCCCCCGCCCATAGGGGCTTGAAGAAATATATGGGCTGCATGATGCTTCCACGCAGAGCTGAATCCGGCCCGCACACTAGTACTGGTAAACCGCTTAGAGGATCTAAGCCTGTCCAGGAACCGCGGTGCGAGACGGACCGTCCATGCTAATAAACCCTTTTGGTTTCATTAGGCGACAGGGCTTGAGATGTCATTCCATCTCAATGTCGGGTAAAAGTCCCACAAAATTGGAAGCAACGTCTCCAAAATGACCTTTACAGTGTTGACGGGGACGTTAAACCTCAAATCAAACAAAAATACTATGTATGAAGATTCAGATTCATCGGATGTAAACTGTAGAAGAACTTATCCGGAAACGAAAAGTTTACAAAAAATTCAAAGGGGCATAACTTTTATCATTTAGTGGACCATAACCTCGAAACAATAAGTGCTGCACCACATCATGGTCTTACTATGTATGGCGTTTCAGTTTGATCGGATGTAAACTGTAGGAAGAGTTATACGTAAACGAAAAGTAAGCGCTGCCCCACATCATGGTCTAACTAGGTACGATGTTTCAGCTTGATCGAATGTAAACTGTATGAGGAGTTATCGGGAAACGAAAACTTTACAGACGGACGGGCGGACGCCGGGGGCATAACATAATTCGACCGTTTTTCAAACGGGCGTATAAAATTTAAATGGCCAGAAATTGCAAAGGGCCATAACTCCAACAAAATTTCATTAAATTGGTTGAAAATTAAAGCAGGTGATATCCTCCTCTGTATATCAAATATCAAGGCTCTTGCTCAACTTGTAACTTGTTAACGAAATTTCCATGTTTCTATTTAATTAAAAGGGCGGGGGGCATAACATAATACGACCGTTTATCAAACGAGCGTATAAAAATCAAATGGCTAGACTTGCAAACGGCAATTACTCCAACACAATTTCATTAAATTGGTTAAAAATTAAAGCAGGTGATATCCTCCTGAGTATATCAAATCTCAAGAAGAGCCTTGATAACGAAATTTCCATGTTTCTATTTAATTAGAAGGGGAATAGCTGGAAAAGGGAGATACTTCGGAATCGAAAAACATAAGGGTCTGCTATTGTCCATTGGGAATCCATATGTGAACTTTTAAAACACAAGCATATACGGTTCTTAAGTTATGCTATGTACACGAAATTAAAACATTAAATGGCCACAAATTTCAACGGTTTTTCAGATGTTTTGCTAACGAGATTTCTATGTTATTTAATCAAAAGTGAAAGAACTGAAAAAGCGGAGGTAATTTGGATAAGAAAAAGTATAGGTCAACTCTTTTTTTATGAGGAATCCATATTTTCAAATTTCAAAACGCAAGCATACATGATACGAAGGTAACGCTTTACACAAGAAATCGTGGCGTACGATGAAACGAACGTACGAATGAAAGGCCGAACGGACAATCCAGACGCAATATGCCCCGACTACTTTTTCAAAGTGTGGGGTATAAATGTAAAGAGGATAGGAATAATGAGATAAAGAAAATGATGTATCCGCATTTGTCAGTCTTTAGTAAGCAGCACACCATCTGTTCCTGATCGACAACTCATTTGAGTGTTTCAGCAGTCAACACATTTTATTGCGATACGACAAATTATTAATTCTCATAAGAGTATACAATAATCCCAACTATCCTTGGAGTGGCTTTCCTTGAAGTGCGGTTTACAGTTTAATTTGCTTTACGAAAAATGAGCATTGTCTAGTAACTTGAGACCTAGACACCAATGAAGTGTACAAGCAGTATTGTAAACTTGAGTAATGCTCCAATAAAACCGCGATGCCAGTTTCCATCATGCGCTGTTTGTTTCAAAGCTCATTTGGACGCGTCTTTCAACTCGTCTTTCACAGACAAATTCCGTGCGTAAAAAACGATATCCGGTCTGTCGGTTGGGCATCAAGTGTCGTCCGAAAGGCTTTCCCTTTGTTTAATTTTTTAGGCCCATACTTTGAAGTTGGGGGCATATTGATTCTGGCTTATCCGTTTGTTCATTCATACGTCACGCTTTCTTGTGCATAGCAAATCTTGAGAACAATGATTGCTTGTGTTTTGAAATTTCATTCACGGATTCCTCTGAACAACACGGTGACCCGTATTTTTCATCACGCAAACACGCCTATATAATTTGACCCCCTTGATTCCCACTTTTATATAGTAAAACTGGGGTTTCCGGGGGTATACCTTATTTTTCTTATAAATTACCGCAATTTTTCATCATTAAAGTTTCATGTTTTCGGCGATAAAGGTGGCAATGTATTTGTATAGGCGTGTTTGCGTAATGTTATCCAAATAATCGTCCATCAAAGACTCATTTCACTTTTATTAAAATTAACATTGAAATCTCGTGTGCAACATCTCAAAACGGTTTGAGCTAGAACCTTGATATTTGGTTAACTGATTGGGACTGAGAAGGACAGAAGGACATCTTCCGATTAAATCAACCGATGTAATGTATTTTTAGGAGTATTGACCCTTTACGTTTTCTGGCGGTTTTATTGGGTTGCTTCCCTGTGCAATGCATAACTTTAGAATCATGTGTACTAGTGCTTTGAAATTTCATCTTTAAATTGCTCATGAAAAAATAGGTGACCCATATTTCTTTTCTTATCCGAAATATCTCACAATTCAGAGTGATTTCCTTATTATAATGAAATAACATTGAACTCTATTGTGCAAGATATCTCACAACGTATTTGAGCCAGAGCCATTTGGTTTTAAGTATAAGAATGAGACCTGAGGAGGAGATCACCCGATAAAAGTTTCAACAAATTTAATTAAACTTTGTTGGAGTTATGGTACTTTGCAATTTCTGGCCATTTATTTGCATTGCTTTCCTGTGCATAGCATAACTTTAGAACCATGTATGCTGGCGTTTTGAAATTTATATATCGATTCCTAAAAAAAACGAGGTATCCCCGTATTTCTTTTTTCTTTTAAAGCTCGAGGTAAGCTTATGCCGTGGTCTGTTGTCCGCCGTCCGTCCGTCGTTAACGTTTCATATTTATCGAACCGGAAGTCAGATTATAATGATACCTGGTGGGAGGCATGCTGGTAACATGGAGATTCAGATTTGCTAAAATGGTTCTGTTGGGATTTCCAAGATGCGGGCAAGGCTGCCATCTTAAAATTCTTCAGATGACGTCTCCTCCAAAACCAAAGTTCGAATTCAGCTAAAACTTGATGGGAGGCATTGGACGACATGAAGATTCAGATTTGCTAAAATCGTTCAGTTCTGATATCCAAGCTGGCCGCAATCGACATCTCCTACTCAAACACAGGTCCAGTCGAGCTAAAACTTGATGGGAGGTATCTGGGCGACATGGAGATTCAGATTTGCTAAAATCGTCCCGTTCCGATATCAAAGATGGCCGCCATTGTGGCCATTTTAAAATTCACCAGATGACATCTCCTCCCGAACCAAAGGTCGAATTGAGCTGAAACTTGATGGGAGGCATCGGGGTGACATGGAGATTAAGATTTGCAAAACCGTTCTGTTCCAATATCCATGATGGCCGCCATGATTGCCATCTTGAAATTCTTCAGACGACATTTCCTCCCGAAACAAAGGTCGAATTAAAGTGGCCCTTGATGGGAGGCATCAGGACGACAAGGATATTTAGATTTACTAAAAGTGTTCCGTACCAATATCCAAGATGGCCACGCTGGCTGCCATCACGAAATTATTCAAACATCTCCTCCCAAACCGGAGGTCTGATCAAGATGAAACATGACGGGAGGCATCGTGGCGACAGATTCCGATTAGCCAAAATCATTTCATTCTGATATCCTAGATAGCCGCCATGGTGGCCATCTTGAAATTCTTCAAACGTAATCTTCCGAACCAGAGGCTGGATTAAGTTGAAACTTCATCGAAGGTCTTGGGGCGAAATCGCGATTAGTTTATATTAATTTAATTTAGTTTGATTGCGATGAAACCTTCAAGCTTATTGAATCGCTCTCGAACACTCATTCCGGGTGTTTTCACGCGCGCGCGAGAGAGAGGCAGTGGCTTTTACACCACTGCTACTCATTTACTCCTGGGTGGAGTGGGACAGTGTCATAACGTGTCTTGCCCCAAGACACACTTCGAAACCGGTGGCCGGATTCGAACGCAGAACGTCTCGATCACAAGTCGAACGGTTAACCACTGCACTATCGAGGCTGACAACCATAGCTTTGTTTGTGTTGCAGTTGTATTCATATGACTGGTTTACTTTTTTGATAACAAAATATGCCAAAGGCAAACGATAGCTCTGGCCTGCCAAACTATACACCCCCACTCTGCATCAACATAATCTCTTCCTGTATCCTAAATCAGACTAAGCTGTTCAGAAACTAGATCCGAAACATCAAGATAATATGCAAATTATTCAGAACTGCTAAAGGCAATGTGATCTGATTGACACAATGGCCACGCAGACATAATGTAATATATGATCAGCCTCATCCAGGGGAGCCATTCTGGCCCACTTGAGTCTCTCGTCTGATCTATCTCCCACTTAAGAGGGTTTTGTTTCAGTTCAATACAATAACATTCAAACCTCCTGTGCAAGATATCTAAAAATTATTCGAGCTAGATTCTTGATATTTGGTATACTGATTAAGGCTGAGGAGGAGAGCATTTCATATAACTTTTAAACAAGGTTATAAAATTAATGTGGAGTTATGGCCATTTGCTTTTTCTTGCCATTTAATTGTATTGCATTTTTGTGCATAGCTAGTGTTTATGTATGCTAGCGTCTTGGAATTTCATATACTGACTGCGACTGGGGAGGAGAATACAAAAACTTTTGAAGTAATGACCTTTGTACATTTAATCGTATTGCTTTATTTTGTCCAGCATGATTTTAGAACCATGTTTGCTAATGTTTTGAAAGTTCATATACGAATTCATAAAGAGACTTCTTCTTAATCGAACATTACGATAACACATCCGTGTGATATAGTGCATTTTTCAAACATCAAAAAAGATAATTTTTCTGATGAAAATTTGTGATATTTTTCTTACTTATACTCCAAACATAGGTTTTGGGTGCTCGTTAGAACCGCCTCATTGAGGCGGTTCTAACGAGTACCCACAACCTATGTCTTGGAGCAGAAATAAGGAAAATAATGTTTACCCCCCTGAACCCCAGTTTTCTCTATATAAAGTGGGGTGTAGGGGGGGGGTCTTCATTTCACGGGAGATGTTTACGTGATGATATCTTCCATTTTAGAGGTATCTTCTTTTTAACAAAATTACATTGAAATCTCGTTTGAAAAGATCTGATTGTTCTTGAGTTATGGTCCTTTTAAATTGTAGCACGTCAACAATCTAAGTAAGATATTAGGGGCAAGCAGTGTTGGGGTCCAGAAGCTGGAAACATAGTGTTTCATAAACAGCCGATCTGGTTTCAAAATGACATGTGACCTTTATGCTTCATGGGACTGCTATCATATTCAGACTTCATTCCTTCATTGGCGGTGCCGCTTTTTTCAATAAAATGCTACAATGGCGCCGAGTAACAAAGTTTTGAAAATTGCCATTTTCATAATTTAAAATTTAATTGAGATAAACCGATTGGTTAATCAATAATCAAATTTTTTTTCAGTTCATTGCTTCCATATTTTGTTTGTTGCCTTTAATGAGACCCTTTTAGTACACGAACCAGTGACTCCATCAGTCACTTTAATTTTTGTTTCAAAGTATGTTTTTTGTAGATATACGCGATTTATTTTATTTATTATATTATGGTTTCACTTTTGGACGGGTTTTTAAGACAAAAAGGATAAGTTCTTGGTTAAACATGTTTATTCCACCTACTTTTGCTGTAAACCATTTTGCAGTTTTTGTTTTTTTGGTAGTTTGAAAAACAGAATCTGAATTATGTATTTCATATTGTTTTTATTTTGATGCACTTTTGTTTCTTAATTCTTCAGAAAAGCGGATTGAAAATGGAAACCAATTTTTTTTCATAGCTAAGAATGGTTTTAAACAAAACATTCACTTCTTTTGTTGTCCGTTGTGGTTTGATTGTTTGTTTGTTTGTGTTAGAGTTTAACGGCCAAGTCAACACCAGTTATGCCATTTTGAGCAGGTCAGTTTACCTATCCACTTTTCCAGGGCAGGCCTATACGGAAGCGGTTCCGCCAGAAACAGACAACTGCCCTTCTTGAATCAGTGGAAGGAAGAGAATGGCCGTAGAAAAAAAAATCATGATCCATCTCCATAAAAGAATGTTGCCGACCCCGGCAGGTGTCGAACCCGCGTCCACACGATCACCAGTCAAACGCGCGCATCCGGCTGAGCTACCGAGGCCGGCATTATATTTTGAGGGTCACTGATGAGGCCTAATTAGCCGAAACCAGCTTGTCTAGCCCATATTTTCCAGTTTTGTGGTGTATTTCTTGCTTCCAAAGGATAACCCTTTTATAGAACATATTTAACGTCACTACAGCTGATGTGTGGGAATGTGTTGCGGCCGTAAAAAGTCTCCCTGCCCTACATAATAGTGTAGTTTATATTTTCTTGTCCTTTGGGACCATTGATTCCATTGTGGAATTTAGAAAATATATTGAGGGTCACTGATGAGGCCTAATTGGCCGAAACTAGCTAGTCTAACCCAGAAAACATGTACACTCCATATTTTCCAGTTTATGGTGTATTCCTTACTTCCAAAGGGTAACCCTTTTATAGAACGTATTGTGGTTTAAAATGTCCTATCAAATGTTGAATAGCTTTTGCTGTATGCCTTGCAGATTTTGATAAAATTGTGAAATTTGTCAAAAAAAAGAGAAACATTGCTTTTTTCTTCATTTCCACAGAAACTGTTGGACATATGCTTTGAGGTCAGGCCTCAGATTCTATGACGGTACTGGCGAAAAGGCTTACTGAGATTTAGAGAGAATTTAATTTTATATAATGTTGATTGGTGCCTGATGCTCGGTCTCTGGTCGGGCCCATCGGAGTCTAACTGTTGGTTTTCTTTTACTTCAGCATTTTAGTGGTTTCTTGTTGTCAAGTCCTCACCGTTGTTTCATCTCTGTGGTTGCGGACTGAACAAAGTATTTGTCTAAATCGCGGAGGAATAATTTGTTCAGTCCCCATGAAGGCCTCCTAACTCATCAGTGCAACATTGCCGAGAACACAAAAATCAAACAACCACAGAGATGAAACAACGGCGAACTCGACAACAAGAAACAGCAAACGAAAACCAACAATTAGACTCCGGTGGGCCCTGCCAGAGATAGAGTATCCTGTGTCAAACCTGTACTTAAACGCATCCGTAATACCGTTAGGCATTTTCCTATCTTTCTTAAGTGTACTCTTATTCTTTCACAGGCAATCTTTATAACCTTATTTTCATACGTACCATAACGTTGTGTCAGAGTTCACATCTTCACAAACTATCCATGCCACGTGGTGCACAGTGCCTTTAATAGCATTGATAGAAAATCCAACTGAAATTGTTAGTAAATTTGATATTAAATATGTTATGAAAACATGTTGGCGTTTTACAGCCTTTACTTCTGTAGCGGTTTATTTTTGTTATGGTTTGTCTTTGAATGGTGTATCGCTCATATTTTTGTTTTGGATAGCCAATTAGCCATTTTGTGGGTTAGTAACCGTAATTTTGGCTTTCCGCTATTGATGTTTCCATTAGGGCCTAGTTATTTAGTGTTTCTATTTCTTTCCCTTTGGTATCTCTTGTGGTTTGTGTGGGTTAATTGCATCGATTCCTGATCATTGTTGAAACAGTATTTGGGTGTAAACAGGGCGGATGAACTGAATATGAAAGGTTCTGATAAAAAAAACAGAAAATATACTGACATCCACTAGTTCATGTTTAGCACGTCAGTTTCGTTAATTGATTAAGTTCTGAGAAGAAAAAGCTGGTAATATATAACTGATTATCATGCACATAACAAAAAAAAAGTTATTTGGAATGAATAGCATTTTAAGACTTATTCATGTCCATTAGCTTATCATTGTTATAATATTGCCAAATAACTTTTAACACTTTTTCTTTAGCATACAAGTAACAGAAGAATCAAACCCGCGCCGGGCATGGCGCCCCAAGTTAACACTTATATCAACCTTTAAGATCCAGGATAAGTCAGATAGTGCTGTAACTAAAGATGGCGTTTTCAAACCAAGCACGGAACTGAACTTAATAAAGGATGCGGTCGAGGGTCTGTCTTATGGGCAGAGGTGAACTCTTGCTCATGGTAGGCAATCCAACTAAGAGAGGGACACTAAGTAAGGCGATGACACCACAATCAAAGCTCCACAAGCTATAAACAAGCTTAGGACAAGACTAGGAAATTCATTTGAAAACTTATCTTCGTCTTAACACAATCTTTAGTGCTGCATATCTAGTTCCGATGTTGCTGACAGTCTGGTTCCACAGAAGAGGAGTTTCGATGTATTTTACCATATATGGGCTTGGTGGCCATCTTGGTCACGTGTCCCAGAAATACGGGAACAAACTTTCGTTCCCCGATCGTCACGAGGTCCTGTCTGAAATGTTGCTTCCAGTTATGTTTTAAAATGGTTGACTTATGGACGGAAGGACGCACGGATTAAGAAAACGAAGAAAGGAGCATGACTACGCCAGTTCCCGTCCCTGGTGAGCGTCAGGGCCCATCGGAGTCTAACCGTTGTTTTTTTTTTTTTTTTTTTTTGCTTAAGCATTTCAGTAGTTTCTTGCTGTCGAGTCATCACCGTTGTTTCATCTCTGTGGTTGATTGATTTTTATGTTCACGGAGATGTTGCACTAATGAGTTGGAGGCCTTCATGCGGACTGAACAAATTATTTGTCTAAATCACGACGGAAGTAAGGGCGAGGATTGTGGCCAGGTAAAATCGATTTAAGCACTGACCGTTCCAAAACGATTCTTCTATCGTGTTTTATTTTTATTATGGCTTGCCTTTGAGTGTGTCTATCGCTTATATTATTTTGCTTTGGATAGCCAATTGGCCATTTTGTGGGCTTTTTGGTTTTCCCTGGTGATGTTTCCATTAGGGTCTAGTTGTTTCATGTTTGTGTTTCTTTCCCTTGGTGTCTCTGATGGAAGCTGTCGGTTAATTGTATTGATTCCTGATCATTGCCTTCACTTCTATTTCGAATGAAAGTTGTGTCCAAATTCCATGTCTTTTTTTTAACTGTGTCACGTGGATTTAAATATTTATTATTTCACCTGACAATCATCGTCAAATGGACTCAGTCTGAGGTCTCGTTTCTTTGTTTTGCATTTTTTTCCAAATAATCACAGCCTTTCTTGACTGTCGCAAAGGCATGCGACTTGCTTGAGAAGTTGGCGGAGAGTCAGGTCTAAACCTTCCCATTGTGAAACGAAATCAATCGATGCTTCAGATTTTTTGAACGGAGTTTAGTATAATTCACTATTCATTATATGAAGAATGCCTCACATTGATGTAGTGAAAAAGATCATGATGTTCCTGTTTGCTCACCTGAGTGAAAGAACATTTTTACCTATAATCTACAAAATTGTTGGAAATAGAAGTATTAAATTTGCTTATACTCAAAAAGCTGTCTGCCCAAATTATATATAATTATTGACAGTCAATCTGCGTTTATGTTTGAACAAATTTGAATATGCCCAATTGAACCACTGTGATCTTCAAGACATCATGAATATCCTAGTTTTAAGGGTGGAAATTTCTAGTGTTTGTGTATTGCTGTGATAAAATTTCGAGCGACGATGTCGACGTAAATGATGGGAAAATGATAGACAGACCGCGGCTGTAAACAGAAGTGAAGGAATATAATAGGGGTGTGAGGGGTGGATGGAAAAATCCGTCCCGAGGGACACTGTCCGGCATCACAAGGCTTGCCGAGTGATGCTGGACAGGGATCCAGAGGGACGGATTTTTCTATTCACCCCTCACACCCATACTGGATTCTTTTTCTTGCATACCTTCCATTTCTTAGCGCGGATTTTTAATGCTGCAGTCACTTCGGTTACCAACGTCCGCCATATTGTGATGACACTACAGGAATGTTTAGTGACATCAAGTAAAGTGCATGACGTCAACCTTAACGACGGCGCATACGAGGTCGTAATCAACCAGTGAATTTATCAAACACGCGATTATATTCGATTTTGGGTCCGAACACCAGGGTCAGAACATACATTTCTATCCCAGGGTAAAATCACGGATTTCCTTGTCAGGTGTGCAAGAAAATGATAGACAGACCGCGGATGTAAACAGAAGTGAAGGAAATGATCAGAAATCGTTACCTCATACCTTCCATCCAAGACACCAAAGAGAAAGAAACAACAACGTAGACTAACTTCACCATAATGAAAACATAATAAGCAGAAAGCCAAAAGGACAGCTACTTTCCAACAAAACGGCCAAACTATTAGTAGGTATTAGCAATTCATACATTCAAAGAGGAACTATAATAACAATAATAAACCACAACTATAACAAAAATAATCAAAGCGCCAAAAGTCACTGAAATGACAGATTCTATACGAAATACTTGAATACTAAGGCCTTTATAAAAAGGTTTCAAATTTATTTTTTAACCTTCACCACTCTCTCGGAAAATTCAGCAGAGGACAAATTGTTGTTACTTTTTTCTTATTTTTCCTTGAAAACAATCCTGTTTTCTGGAAAAAAGTAAGAAAATATTTCAAAGTGCCGTCTGCTGAAAATAATACCTAGCATGCAGAGCGTTAAAGTTATAAGGAATGCTGGAGTCCATGTGACTATCGCCGATTTGAGGAAACCAGAGTTACGGTTATTAATACAAAATAGTCGTGTGTTATAGTTAGGTCTATAAGATTGTGTTGGGATTTAGCGACACGTCAACCCTTGAGGGTCATTTTGAGTTGTCTACCAGAGAAAGGGAGAAAGAGATAGAAGAGGCAGCAGAGGAAGTGAAGGACAGGAGAGAAACAGGGGAATGAAAGGAAGTGTAGAAACTGAAACAGGAGGACCTTGATGGTCCTATATCGCTCACCTGAGCCAACAGATTCAAAGTTTCAGGAAGTTCCGATCTTTACCGAAGGATTTATGCTGAAGACAAGGTCAAAAACAAGGTATTTTCAGCATTCAAGGGGACGTAACTCTATGAGAGATAGGCAGACATCACCAGTTTTCAAACTCATCCAAACTTTCATTCCCAAACTACTTATATGCTTGTTTCAGGACGATTCGATCAAAACTAAAGGACTTATGGTGATGACAAAGTACAAAAAGGCATTATCAGCAAAGATCGGGGGACTTAACTCTGTTAAAAATGTTAGTTAGCAAACACATTCAAGCTTTTGTCTCCAACTTACTTGTATGTCAGTTTCAGGAAGGTGCGTTCAAAATTAAGGGTCTCATGATGATGACAATGTCAAAATGGGCTTTTCAGCGATAGAAGGGACATAACTCTATGATATAGGCCGACCTCGCCAGTTCTTTTAACTCATTCGAGCTTTTATCATGAAAGATTCAAGAAGATTTAATCAAAACTGAATGGGCTACGGTGATGACAAGGTTGAAAATAAGCATTTTCAGCAAAGTATGGGACATAACTCTGTGAGTAATATACCGACATCGCTAGTTTTCACACTCATCTGCGCTTTTGTCTCAGACTTACTTGAAATGATGAAAACTGTAGGAGTTACAGTTATGACAAGGTCAAAAATAGGCATTTTCTGCAATCAAAGGGACGTAACTCTATGATAAATAGGCTGATCTCATAATTATTTTAATTCATCAAAGCTTTTATCCCTGACTTACTTACATGTATGTTTCTAGAAGATCCGATAAAAACTGAAGGGACTACAGTAATGACAAGGTCAAAAATATGAATTTCCGTAATCAAGGGGGGACATAACTCGCGCTGAAATAAAGGCCGACCTCACCAATTTCTAAACTCTGCCGAGGTTTTATCCCTGACTTACTTACAAGTAAGTTTCAAGAAGGTCCGGTGGAAACTGAAGAGGCTACAGTGATGACAAGGTCAAAAATTGGCATTTTCAGAAATCAAGGGGGCGTAATTCTACGACAGATAGGCTAACCTAGTCAGTTTTCGAACTTTTATCCCTGACTTACTTGTTTGTAATTTTCAAGAAGATCCGATCAAAATTGAAGGGGCTACGGTAAGGTCCAAAATAAGCGTTTTTCAGCAAAGAAGGGGATACAACTCCATCAGTAATCAACCAACATCGAAATAAAAATATATATTTCGATCTCATCTAAGCTTTTAACCATGTAATGATAATGATTTACTTGTATGTAAGTTACAGGAAGATCCAATCCAAACTGAAGGGGCTACGGTGATGACAAGGTCAAAAATAGGCATTTTCAGCAATCAAAGGGTCGTAACTCTATGATTAAGGGGAATGGGAATACCTTCATGTCATGCTTTAGTATTACCCAAAGGAAGGTAATGCTACTCTTCAAAAGGAGATTCGGAAACATAAAAAAATATGGCTGACATGATCCTTTGCTAAGCGATGCTCATAGTGGTATTCATTTATCCTTAACTCGTACTTGTTCTGAAACCGAACAACCAAACCATATTAATGACGAAAGTGTCACAATTAAATCTGTCTGGAACCAGGAAGCTAGTGATATTTTTCTGCAACACTTGAATTCTTTTGATATAAACCAACTTAATGAGAGCCTTGGCTCATTGACTCATAATGATTTTACCCAAGAAAATGTAGAGTCATATGTTACCCAATGTTCTTCCTTATTGTTCAATGCAGCGGATGCAGCAGGAATGATTAAACACTGCACTGTCAAAAATACAACAAAACCCAAACATATAACTCGTAAACCGGTTAAGCGTCCCTGGTTCAACCAGGATTGTCAAAAGCTTCGATTGCAATATAGGCGAGCTAAGAATCATCGAAGACGTGTAAACAGTGTTGAAAATTTTCAGTATATTTCTGAGGCTAGTAAGGCTTACAAGAAGTGTATAAATAAACAATTTAATGAGTATCAGAAAATATTTATAAACAAGTTACGTTCTCTTAAAAATGCAGATCCTAAGGCATATTGGAAAATGCTAAACAAAGCTGATGGCAGTAAAGCAAACACAATCCAAAAAGTCGCCTTACAAACTTTTGCCGAGCATTTTAAAAAGTTAAATACTGTTTCCACTGAAAATTCTGATTCATTGCCAGAAATAGACCCTGCAAAGGTTTCTGAGTGGAATTTTGATCTTAATACTGAGATAAGTGAACAGGAAGTGTTAAAAAGTATAAACAACCTTAAAATAAACAAAGCCTGTACCTCTGATCTAATATTGAATGAATTTTTGAAGTATTCCAAAACCAAAATGTTGACTGTATTCACAAAATTGTTCAACTTAGTTTTTTCTTCTGGTTTTATTCCTGAGGACTGGTCCCAGGGAATTATTTCTCCAATTTACAAGAATAAGGGGCATAAATGTAATCCTGATAATTACAGGGGAATAACTATTCTTAGTTGCTTTGGTAAATTGTTTACTGCTGTTTTAAATCACAGATTGAATAAGTATCTTGAAAATATGAACATCTTATGCGAAGAGCAAGCTGGCTTTCGTAAAAACTACAGTACCACTGACCACATTTTTAATTTGAAGTGTCTCATTGACCTATATCTTTTTAGAGGCAAGAAACTATATTGTGCTTTTATTGATTATAAAAAAGCATTCGACTCGGTTAACAGAACATATTTGTGGCAGAAACTTCTTGCAAATAATATAGATGGTAAAATGTTTAAAGTTATTCATAATCTCTATGCTAGTGCAAAATCTTGTGTTAAGCAAGGACATATGAAATCTACAACTTTTTCCAGTAATGTAGGAGTCCGTCAAGGTGAAAATCTCTCTCCGGTTCTTTTCTCATTGTTTCTGAATGATCTGTCAGAGTTCATCTCTCATGGCTATGATGGCTTGAACAATGTCAATGAGATGGCAAAGATTTTGTTAAGTAACGAAGACATTGAAGTTTATTTTAAGCTGTATATCCTGTTATACGCAGATGATACAGTTATTTTAGCTGAATCTGCTCAAGAGTTGCAAGCAGCTTTAAATGCCATGTTTTTGTATTGCAAGTCATGGGACCTGGAAGTAAATCCTTCCAAAACCAAAGTCATTATATTTACTAACAGAAAATTGCAAGACAAGCCATTATTCACTTATAATGGTCAGGAACTGGATTTAGATGATAGTTTTGTCTACCTGGGCGCAATGTTCTCATATAATGGACGTTTTCAGAGACATAATCAGAGATTGGTTGACCAGGCCCGTAAATCTATGTTTGCTGTGCTTAGGAAGGCCAGATGGTTACATTTACCAGTTGACATACAAATTCAACTTTTTGACAGTATGGTCGTTCCAATTTTACTTTATGGTTCTGAAGTGTCTGGGTTTGAGAATTGTGATGCACTTGAAAGACTCTGCATTCAATTTTATAAGATAATTCTTAAAGCCAAGAAATCAACGCCAGATATCATGTTATATGGTGAACTTGGGCGTTACCCCATTAGTATTTTTACTAAGTCTAGAATGATTGGATTCTGGCAGAGGATAATCAATGGTAAAACAGACAAAATATCATATAAATTATACAAAATTCTGTTAACTATGCACCAAAGGGACCTTTTTCACTCAAAGTGGCTTTTGAGCATTAAGAATATATTACATGATTGTGATAAAGAGTTATGTTTGTTAAACCAAGAAGCTCCATTAAACATTTCAAGGGTTGTTAAACTGAAACTTACTGAGATCTATAAATGTTCATGGAAAGAGTCAGTTTTTCAGTCTCCAAAGTGTTTAAATTACAGAATTTTTAAATATAACTTTGGTCTTGAAAAGTATTTTGGGCTATTACCGGATGACTTGGCTTTGGCCTTCTTCCATTTTAGAACACTAAATCACAAGTTCCCGATAGAATGGGGTAGATATGAGGGGATAGCCCGTGATGGCAGACAATGTGAATTATGTTTTCTTCATAAGTTAGGTGATGAATACCACTATGTGCTAGAATGTACCTACTTTGATGATTTAAGAAGAAATTATTTGCCAAGAGATTTGATTTCCAGGCCGAATACCATGAAATTTGAAAATCTAATGGGTTCAAATGACACGCATCTTCTTTTTAAGGTTTCCAAGTATTGTAAAGTTGTTTTAAAGACTTTCAAAGAAATATTCAGAAATATTTGACAGACTTGCAGGTGTGGTGAATTTTATTGAAGGACCTTGCCTATCTAAGGCTACTCATATCTAGTCAACTATGAACAAATGGACTTGCCTTCTCCAAGGCTACACTTATCTAGTCAAGTATGGACAAATGGACTTGCCTTATCCAAGGCATCATACATATTAAGTCAACTATGATCTCCATTCTTATTAAATTTAACCCATTTGAGTCTGGCGCCCTAAATAGGGGTCATAGACGGGCAGTGCAGACGCAGATGAGACTCCGCATAATGCAAAGTCTCATCTGGGTCTTCACTGTCTACAAGAAAGTCAATTTTTGTTGAATTTTCTGGGGAATTCAACCTGTCACCCCTTTATAGGGAGTGGGTTATTTAACCAGTGCCTTATATAAGGCTATATTACTAATGATCTCAATTTCTTAAATTAACCATAAACACGGACAGTGCAGTCACCGATGAGACCGCATAACGCAGGGCCTCATCGGGGTCTTCACTGTTTGCTTTAGGCTTTTGTACAGGCATATCAATTTTTGTCACGGTATTATGGAGAAACTTAGCCTGACACCTTGTATGGGTTAACCAGGTCTGCTCTCTGGTGTTCACAACCATATGTTTTCATATATGTATATATGTTTTGCAACTTTCCTCAAAATAATTTGTTTTATTGAAAGTTTTGACTTATACCCCGGTTAGGGGTTTGAGTCGACAATAAAATCTTGAAATCTTGAAATCTTGAAAATCTTGATTACCAGGAAGTACATGTGAATTGACAGAAAATGATGTTTTTGGAGTGCAAAGGGCATGTTTGTTACAGTTGACTATGTTTCAGAGCAAGTAAACAAACTTTACATATGCAACTACTCGAAAAAGTGCTGAGACATAGAAAGTGTGAGTATTCCGCCAGTCTTCGCCTGTTGAACTTGAAGCCTGTTTTTAATTTGTGATCTTTCAAGAACTTGGCATTTAATATGTGCACAAAATAGTTCAAAATTAAAACTAGACAATAATTTATCATTCTGCGGACCTGCTCAAGAGGAGCCCCAGAATTTTATTGATAAGTGTAAATAAAATAATCAGATACCAGCATAACAAGTACTGGCTTACCTATAAAATTTGCCATTTTTTTTATTTTTTTTATTGTTACTAACAGTTGTCATGTGACAGTTAAAGAATCATATTTCAACAAATAATTTGGGGACTGAAAAGCAGAGGCTATGTCATTCACTTGTGTAGATCTGCTTTGCTGTTTTACTCAGGGGTTTTGTATATGGCATGGTGGGGGTCTTTCGTCCTAGCTCGGTGGTTTCTTCCACCATGAAGTCCACATTATGCCAACTTCAGTGCCTTCAAATTCATTGGAGCCTTCAGTGTAAACAAAGAATTATAACTAAAGTTTGAAACTCTAACAGGAAAGAATTTGCTCATAAGGAGCAAATTCTTTCCTTTTAGTAGTGAAAGTGTTGTGGAACAGTACCTGTGTTGTGTCTTTGAGCAAGGTGCCTTTTACACAATATTTTGTATTTGTTTCTACCCAAAAAGAAATCCTAAAATGCCTGTGAGGCGGTATTACAGAACACGCCGACAGAAGGATAGAGCAAGATCCCTCTCCAGGAGGGCTCTTTTGATAAAAAAAATAAAACAAGAGAAAGAAAGATAAAAAGGCATGGAAGTTGTCTCTCTAGTGAATCAATGACTAATAGACTGCTTACACAGAGTTGATGGTTGTCAGTGAGAATCTGAATCTGTAAAATGATCCCATAGCTAAGGCATTCAAGTGACTTACTTCTATCCACAAAAGTGACTGCTCAAGATATATAAATTAAACATGAATTCATTTAAAATTCTTAGTTTGAAATTAATATCCTGCTCTGTCTTCCACCTCCCCGTGGTGAGCAGGGGGCAACGGATATATGCCTTCCATTAAATTTGGAAGGTACTTATTCGGCTAACGGAAGCTACAGAAAATTATGCACTTTTGCAATATAAATAGAATATTGCATTTTAATGGAAAGGGCATTCAAATGAATTATATGTGTTAATATGCAGCTTCAAATTGTAGGATAAATTAAACCAAACTCAGTTGCTGATTATCAAACAGTCAAAATATTTGATATAATGAATTCATTCAAATCACAAACTTCATATCAAAAAGTGAAGATTCTGATCAGATGGATCATTCATAAGCCATCTGAACTAGATCTACATTGTTTGCAAAGGTAGGATTTGTTCTTTAAAACAGCAGGATAAGAGTTGAGTGCATGATAAAAATTTTGCTGTTTTTGTATCAGTTGTATCAGTGACTTGGGACTTTTTTGACTGTTTTTTTTTTCATTATTGCCATCCATGGCAGTCAGTTGTTGATTTAACCCATTCAGTACCAGAAACCCCTAAAGGGGTACCTTGGCAAACAGTGCAGGCCCAGATAAGATACCGCAGAATACGGCGTCTGATCAGGGCCTACACTGTTTGCAAAAAGTTCAGCCATTTTCCAAAAAAAATTTGAAGAAAACTCAACCTGACAACCCTAAATTTCGAAATGGACTCCTGCTATATATAATGTAGAAGATTCCGTTTGGTACAAAAAGGGTTAAACTTGTTAAATTTTGCTTTTATGGCAAGGTTGTATCCACTTTACATTATAACACCCCAGTGTGACTATCTATCCTTTGTGTCTCAAAATATGGCATTATTTCTGTCTAAGTTTTGGGATTATCATTCTTATCTATGCTACAAACATGGTAGATTGTTGTACATAATCACCTTATTGTAGATTTTAATACCATAGAAATCCTAAAAATTTGAACATTTTGAGGACATGCTTTTGCAAGGTTGGCTAGTTATGGGGAATAGGAACACCTTCATGTGAGGCAAGTCCTGCAAAAGTATTTATGTATCCCATTTCAATAGGGGTCAACTCTTTAAGGAAAGAATTTGCAAATTAGTTTTGTCTAAACCTGGCAATCATTAAAGGCCCTGGTCAGACTGGAGCAGTTTGATCTGGTTCTGCAGTGTTTGCTTAGGCCTGTTTATCCCTATACGGCATCCCTAATCTGTGTTTTGAGCAGCACTAAGAAAATAATCCATACCCTTGTAACCCCCAATTCTCTATATAAAGTGTGTTATCCAAAGATAGTGATGGATTAAAAAATATAAGGTTTGAAATGAATAACAGACAAAACTTGGGCATTAAATTTTGACAAATGAAGATAAATTCACCAAAATGCTGCATTTTGAGATTCCATGCTTAAGAATTAATGCTCACCAAGGCTCAAGAAAAACACAACTACTGAACTCATTTAATAAATTAATTATCCATCTGTTATAACCTTAAATTGAAAGAACACAAAAGTCAATTTACTTCATGCTGTGGTTATAGATCTCAAGATATGTTAAAATACATGTATGTAGGTGGGTGGGGTAATCTTACAAAACTGATATAGAATTATGCCTCTGTCAGACACAGTGTCATGGCAGACAATAAGATTATCAAGCCAAATGTTATATTTATGCCAGTGATGTAATTCAGTGTCAATGAGATAGTAAAAAGTATTGAAGTAACTATTTGACAAGAAATTTCCATGTTTATGTGGAATTTCCATTTTTTACAAGCCATCATGAAATTGTGCATGTCAGTATGACCAATAGACCATGAGTGAATGCTGTGCTGTTTTAAAGCTTGTTTATGCTCTCATGATGTCATATGCCAAAAACTGCACTTAATTTAACTTCTTGAAGCTTACACATTCTTGGTCGTACACCAATAAATTGACTTTTGTGAAATATGTGGGTGGGGTACTCTGATCCCTGAATAGCTGATTTCTTTGGCAGTGCTAGGAATAAATACTGTAAATGACCTTTAATAAGATTTATTTTTGCATGTTTTCAATACTTGATTACAAAAATGTACACACATATTGTATGCACATGATGAAAGTGTTGCCCTATGTATATTTCTGATTATTTTTTTTTTTCTTTTCTTTTGGGGGTATATGTAAATTTGGAAAAATATATGAGAAAGTAATCCATATACCTGTTATTTTCTCTGTCTGGTATTAACCCACATACCTTCTTGCATAACATAGTAGTTTTTGACAGTAATCTAAGGAGTAATTTTTTTACAGATCAGATTTTGTTAAAAAATAAGTGCAGTGAAATAGGTAAATTATCAGAGGCTGAATTCTTTGCCATAATATTGATATTTCATTTTTATTCTTTTGTGGGTATAGATTCAGCAGTTTCTCATTATGAGTAAATATTATGATGATTCCTTTTGAAATATTGATAATTACCAAACTGTTCTGTTGCCCAGTGATTTAGAAATCAGATACCAGGAATGCAATGTCTGTTCCAAAAGTGTGTAACTTTTAACACTCAAAATATGCTGTATGTCCTTACTTTGGTGACCTAGTATCTTGAAAACTAATCCATGTACCATCGGTTTTCTTTTCATATTTCAAAAGCACAAAGTGCAAATATTCTAAATGACAAGTTTCATCAAAATCTATGGATAGCAAATTTTGGGTCAGGTGTACCCATTCCCCTTAATTGACCGACTTGGCCGGTTTTCCGAGTTTTTAACCCCAACCACCTTACATATACGTTTCAGAAAGATCCAATCAAAACTGAAGGCGGTACAGTGATGTCAAGCATTTTCCAATTATAAGTATATGGGTCCTTGTCGTTGCCATAGCAATCAAAGTTTTCAATCGATTTCGTAAATAAGCTAAGGTCTTCAATGCCCCACCAGAGGCGATCTACAGAAGAGAAATGGTTGAGATCAGCATGCAGGTTGCAGATATATAACTGGTCAAAGGTGTGGATGAACAGACCGAACGGACGCCGGACGGCCCAGGTGAGCCAAAAACAGGCATTCCCTGCAAACAAAGTGGCCGGCTTTTGAACTCATTCGAGTTTTGTTTAAGAAGATCCGATCAAACCTGAAGGGGTTACGGTCATGGCAAGGTCAAAAATAAGCATCTTCAGCAAACTAGGGGACAAAACTCTGTCAGTAACAGACCGACATCGCTTGTTTTCAAACTCATCCGAGCTTTTAACCCTGACTTACTTGTATGTGAGTTTCAGGAAGATCCGATCAAAACTGAAGGAACTACAGTGATGACAAGGTCAAAAACAACCATTTTCAATAGAGTAGGGGACATAACTCCCTGAGTAATCGACCGACATCGCTAGCTTTTGAAATCGTCCGAGCTTCAATGCCTGACATACTTGTTTGTAAGTTTTAAGAAGATCCGATCAAAACAAAAGGGGCTACGGTGATGACACGGTCAATAATAGGCATTTTCAGCAAAGTAGGGGACATACCTCCGTGAGTAATCGACCGACATCGCTAGTTTTCGAACACATCCAAGCTTTTAATTCTGACTTATTTGTTTGTAAGTTTCGAGAAGATCCGATCAAAACTGGAGGGGCTATGGTGATGACAAGGTCAAAAATAAGCATTTTTAGCAAGCAAGGAGACGTAACTACGGAAGTAATCGACAGATATCGCTAGTATTCGAATTCATCCGAGCTTGTATCCCTGCCTTACTTGTTTGTAAGTTTCAAGAACATCCGATCAAACCTGAAGGGGCTACGGTGATGACAATGTCAAAAATAAGCATAAGCAGCAAAGATGGGGACAAGCTCCGTGAGTAATCGACGGAAATCGATAGTTTTCGAACTCATTCGAGATTTATCCCTTAACTTAATTGTAAGTTTCAAGAAGATCAAAACGGAAGGGGCTACGGTGATGATAAGGTCAAAAATAAGCATTTTCAGCCAAGTAGGGGACATAACTTCGAAAGTAATCGACCGACATCGCTAGTTTTCGAATTCATACGAGCTTTTATCCGCGACTTACATTTTTGTAAGTTTCAAGTAGATCCGATCAAAACTGAAGGGGCTACGGTGATGACAAGGTCAAAAATAAAAAAATAGCATTTTCAGCAAAGAAGGGGACATAACTCAGTGAGTCATCGACCGACATCGCTAGTTTCGAATTCATCCGAGATTTTAACCCTGACTTACTTCTATGTAAGTGAAATGATGATCAGATCAAAACTGAAGGGGCTACGGTGATGACAAGGTCAAAAATAGGCATTTTCAGCAAGCAAGGAGACGTAACTCTATGATTGGCCGGTTTTCGAACGCATCCGTGATTTTATGCCAAGCCAACTTACATATACGTTTCAGAAAGATCCGACCAAACTGAAGGCGCTATGGTGATGCCAAACATTTTCCCGTTGCATGCCGCGGCGTCTGATCATAGTCTACACTATTTGCTTAAACTACTGGTATTTCACGGTTAAATCTCAGTTAAGGACTTTAGATGCCACTGTTTCTGTCGTCTGCTTTATATTTCGTGCCAAATTTTCAAACCTATTTTTGCATGTAGGCAAATAGTGTGGATCCTTCCAAACTGCTCCTAGAGGGCCCACATTGTTTGCAACAGTGACTTTTAACGCAGACAATAGAGCAGATGACATTCGTTGTGATTAGCATCTTAAGCGTTTATCGGATGCAGACGAAATTAACCGAGTCATCACCGGGCGGTTAAGATAATTATTTACCGATGAATGCCAATCGTCCAATTACTGGGACATTCAGAAACATTTCAGACTCTGATCAAAGGTCACAGAATGCGGCGTCTGATTGGTGTCTTCACTGTTTGCTGAAGGTACGGAACCTGATTTATAATTCCCAATTAACTTGACAGCATATTTTGTAATTAGTCCTGTCAAAAAAGGGTGGAATACCATGTTCGCTGTCGGTCAGTAAAGGGTTGTTAACCATTTTTATATGTGACTACTTGGAATTCATACAAACGCTATTTAACCTTTTCGACCCTGTAGACCGGTGCAAACCTCTTAGATCTAGATGAAGCGGCACGTAACGAGCAGTCTCGCCAGGATCTACCTGTACAATGTTTGACACCATGTCAATGAACTGGGATAAAGAACCTTTCTATAAGAATAAATACACACAAGAGTCTGTTCTGAAACTCAGGAGTGAAAGGATAAAAACTCTCAAATGTAGGTTATATAAAAATGATTTTGCAAGGCATTTGCGAACTTAAATCAATACATGATTACATATATGCGCGAGAAAATGTTCAAATTTATCTGATAAATATGATTTGAGCGAAATTGCGCTAAAAACTGAAAACAAGCCGGACTACGTTTTTGCGCGGAATCATATTTCATTAGTTCTGAGTCAAAGCCGGAAGTTAGCTACAAAACAGCTAGAAATTTGTCATTAAAATATAGAACAAGAGGCCCATGGACCACTGGCAGCAGTGTATTTTAATTAACCACGGAAGCCCTGTTCTCAAGGATGCTACAGATAAAATTTGGACCCGATCAGCCTAGTGTCTTCAGAGGTCTGATGTCACTTGAATGTGTTGTTGCAGGACAACAGATCACAACTGACAAATTCCCATCTGTGGCAACAGTAGGCCAGAAAGAACATTATTAAAGGAACATTTCTATTGACAAACTATCTCGAAAGGCATAAATGTCATTGTTCAATTTTCCCCATTATATGACAATGGAAACTCTTAATTTGCCGTAGCAAACAAACCAAGAAGCCGAATTGAGTAAACCAGAGCTCAGGTGGTTACTGCCCAATGCCAGCCATGTATTTTAACATGATATGATTTTAATCTACCAATTATAAATCCTCCCAAACAAACCTCATACCCAAATGAGCACCCATGTGGACTGTATCTGAAATATTAGGTGTTTTATAAAGTAGAGGCCCAATGGAGCCTCGGTTGGTGTTTCTAACTGCATCTTATCAAAAGGAAAAGAGACCTAATATTATATGGTTTAGCGGTGGGTATATGTATGGTTCCTAAGATGTAAGGCCTTTTAAGCAGTGGAGGGATTCGGCCATGGCAGATCCCAGAAAAGTCCAAGATTGTTGTCTATGAATGTGTCTTATCATACGGACCAAGAATATATACGGTTAAAGGGTGGGGATCTGAATGGTTTCTGACATAATTTTGATGAGGCCTTTTATGAAGTGGATGGGAGAGGAATGACCCCTGCGGAGCCCCCAAGACGGGGGTGACTGAATGTATCTAATAACAATGAACAAGACTATGTGATTATGGGCTGGGGATTTGAATGGTTTTAGAGATATATGGCCTACTATGAAGTGGAGTCATATCATAAGGAACATATATGGTTAAGGGTGGGGATCTGAACGGTTTCTGAGATATATGGCTTTTAATGAAGTAAAGGGGTGGGGCATGGCCCGTGGCACCCCGGGGGACCCCATGCTGGTGCCTCTGTTTGCGTCTTATCATAGGGAACAAGAATATATATTGCTTAGGGGCGGGCTCTGAATAGTTTATAAGATATATGGTCTTTTGTGAAGTCGAGGAGTGTAGCATGGCCCGGGCGCGCCATGGGTGACCCCTATGTTGGTGTCACTGAATGTGTCTTATCATAAGGAATAAGAATATATATGGTTTAGGGGCGAGGATCTGAAAGGTTTCTGGAATATTTGGCCCTTTATGAAACGGGGGGGGGGTTGGGCATGGCCCCGGCACACCCGGGGAACCCCCAGGTTGGTGTCACTGAATGCGACTTATCATAAAGAACGAGAATATATATGGTTTAGGGGTGGGGATATAAGGATTCTGGGATATTGTGCCTTTTATGAAGTGGAGGGGTTGGGGAACGGCCCCAGCGCATCCCGGGGAACCCCTGGTTGGTGTCACTGAGTGCTTCTTGTCATAAGGAACAATAATATATATAGTTTAGGGGTGGAGATCTCAATGGTTTCTGAGATAAATGGTTTTTCATGAAGTGGAGGGGGTGGGGCATGTCCCCGACACATCCCGGGGGACCCCGAGGTTGGTGTCACTTGATGCATCTTGTCATAAGGAACACAAATATATATGGTTTAGGGGTTGGGATCTGTAGGGTTTCTTTGATATAAGGCATTTTATTAAGTTGAGGGGGGCGGGGTATGGCCCCGGCACAACCTAGGGGACCCCCAGGTTGACATTAAATCATATAACTGAGAGAAGTTTACTCAAGGAACATTTCTATGAAAGTTTTGTTAAATATCTGCAGTAAATGCCATTTTTCAATTTTACCCCATTATAAGTCAATGGAAACTTTAAGTTGCCATAGCAACCACAAAACTAAAAGGCCAAATTTAATAAAAAACACAAAACCTGTAAAGGCAAATATGCTGAATATTTCCATAAAGCCTCAGCCTCATTGAACACATTGAACATATGGTTTCTGAGGAGATGATTTTTTAAGATTTTTTTTTCTATTTTTTTTCATTTTCGTTTCCATAGCAACCAGCATAAATGAGCAGTAGGCCTAAAATCACATGACAGATAGGAGATTGCATTAGGTACACTTTTATGCAAGTTTTGTCAAAATATCTGCAAAGGCTTGGCAGTGATTGTCATTTTTCAATTTTCCCCATTATAAATAACTTCTGAAGTTAGATCCCTTGGGAGCAGGGAATACACCAAATAAACGAAAATAGCAGACTCGGTTTTATTGAGTCAGTTCATGACCACTACTGAATGTGCAACACCGGTCACGCCCTCTAGCACCGGCTTAAGCAGAACTCTATAAGTCTAGGGAAACTCTAAGTTGCCATAGCAACCAAACTAATGAGCCGATTTTCATAAAAAACACAAACTGTCCATTCCCCAGCCTAAGGATGCTACAGATAAAAATGTTGGCCCAATCGGCCCAGTGGCTTCAGGGGAGATGTTCTTTGAAAGTGTTGACGGACGCAGACGACACAGACGACGGACAACTGCCTATCCTATAAGCTCCCCCGGAGCCTTCAGCTCTGGTGAGCTAAAAAGGTACACAGGAAAAGCAAAAATCAAAGATAACAGCCTACAAATGGCACAAAGAGGAAGAGTTTCTAACAATGAAGAAAACAAAACAGGAAATAAACGAACCACAAACAACACAGTAACCAGCTTCATCTATAAAATAAAAGAAAATCATACACAATCATAAGCATATACGACATGAAAAGCCCCGACGGAAAAGGCGAAGTATCAACCTATAGCAAATTGACATAGGACTCTGCCCACGCACAGAATCTAACAATATTATGCACAGTTGTAGCCTAGGATAGGTCCTTTGTCCTAAAGATGCATTTCCTCCTTTTTTTCTGTTCACTTGCTTAAATAGGGGGTTTTCAATAAAAATATACCTTAAGGTATGGGTTCCCCAGAAAAAAGCCATTTTAAATCTATCTAAAATGGATATTCTGGATGTGACATTTTCTGAAAGAAACAGTCATTCATAGTTAAAAAATGTGTTTATACACATTTATTTATTTACTTCTTATATAGACTTGTATCTTTAAATTTGTTTCAAGTTGCCCCCAAATTTCTACTCCATATTTATTTTTTGCACATTTGAACTGTATTTTATATCAGTTTCAGTTCTTTTCAACCTATCATTTTAATATACAAATAGACCACACATGTGTAAATTATTGTCGCAGAATTTCATAAAAATTTGAAACCGGTTACAACTTGGTTTTGGACATTAAATCAGACAAGCCATATTTGGGGAACTATTCAAAATGTGCAAAAAAAAAAAAAAAAAAACTTGATTACGTTCTAATGCTCTTAATATATTTTGGCATATCTTGGGTTCATAAATAGCTATATAGAATTAATTTGCGTAGCATTAACTTTCTGGATAATTACAACCTTTAGAAAGCCAATAGACTAGTTTCATAATCACCTGTGGTACACCTATGAAAGTGGAAATCTCGAGCTACTTTCAAAGACAAATTCATTTTTTTATCTTGTTAGACCTATTCACTTACAACAGACTCAATCTTTTATTAGTTCATTTTAATGGATTTCTATCCTAGTGTTTGTAAGGTGCAGTTTTCTACATCTTTCAACCCCAAACCACGATCAAAAGTATCTATTTAAATATGGTTGACTTGAACTTCTTTGCTTTGGGCAGTGGATCTATTGTAGTCTGAAGCGCCATGTGTCCCAAGTAATAAATAATACTGGCTGTGTGTGCACACATGCCGATTGGTCTTTTTCCAGAACATACACATACACACTAGAAATTCTTTACAGGATCATATTGTAAATTGTATCATACTCTATATTAAATTGAAAAGAGCTAAATTTTCTGTCACTCTAATCAAGAGGTGGAACCATGATAGCACTAGTTGCCCTTCCACTCAGAGGTACAAAATGGAAACAGTTGAATATCTGAAGACAACAACTGAGCTGTTGTTCTAAACAGTTACAACTAGATGAATGACTGTACAGGTGTATTATTAAATAAACTGCCAATTCCAAAATGTGATTAGTTCTCTTTAAAGAAGTGACACACATAAAGGAAATAAACTTTCTTCATATGAGTGAAACATCAACCTTAAAATGTTTTTTTAAAATCATAACTCCTTTTATCCAGCAAACATACAGTTCTTTTTTTCCAAAATATTTTACAACTTTACAGAAAAGAAAGCCTTTAGCTTGATAACTAAAAACAAAAATGAATAAGCGAATAGCGAATGATTGAAGTCAAAAGCAGAAAATATGTGTTACAAGAACTATAGGCTGATAGAATTTACAGCTTTAATTTAAATGCTCTACCTTTCCAGAACAGTGTTAAATAAACTACTGAACTAAGAAAATCTAAGCAAGATTTTTGAACACAATAATGAAATGCATTCATAGAAATAGTGTTTTATTGGCTATTTTATGTATAGCTTCAACAGGGTTTTTGCTAGAGAAGACGGAAATATTTCATCTCACACCTGTAGCAAACAGGATGAAAAAAGAAACTCTCGATAAAATCTGAAAGAAAACTGAGAAGGTGACCTAAAACACAAAACAGAAGAATAGGAAAGCTTCAATACTAAATTGACTACTAATCTACATGTAAGTGTTCAAAGACAGTCACACTGTATTTTACAATTGCTTATTTAAAGATAAGATGAATGTATAGAGAAATCAAAATATGTGTGGATACAGGAAAAACTAGGTAACCTTTGTTGGGTGTATCCACGTACTATTAAGAAAATTGTTAGGCGTATACATTTATCGCAGAAGATAGGCATTTGAATTATATCATTCTTGTTTGAAGGAGGCTCGAAATGATCGTACTTCTGAAGAAGCAAAGCAGCCATACTTTAGGACAGGTAATGCGGCACCCTGTTTGACATTCTGACAGTAAAATGACAAAAGCCAAATTTTTGCCAACAATTTAAAAACTAACGGTTTTAAAATAAATATTTTAGTGGATTTTGATTGCTCTGCAGTAGCAATAATATGAATGACTTTGTTCATGATATGGTTTATATTTTTCATGATTTTTTTTATATTTTGGAAAAAAATAGCAATCTTGCTCAAAACCGACATAAGCGCATATAATGGGTATTATATGTATGTTACCGGTTTCAAAATTTCATGATATTTCATACATCGTGAGAAGACATATGAGGCATATTATTTAGAAAAAAAAATGTATGTTGACAAAAATGGGAACATGCCTAATTTTGAAAATGAATTCAGTTTTTTTTTTCTTTTTTTTTTTAATTAAAATTGTAAACATTTTTAGCTCGTCTGTTTTTTGAAAAAAAAACTTTCGAGCTATTGTCATCACTCCGGCGTCTGCGTAGTCGTCCTGCGTCGTCCTGAGTCGTCCTGCGTCGTTCCAAAAAAACTTAACCTTGGCTATAACTTAAAAAGTATTAGACCTAGCCTCATGAAACTTCATACACACACTCATCATCACAAGAGCTACATTTTGACCAAGGACCATAACAACATTGTTGATTTTGGCTGAATTATCTCCCCTTTTCCAATTTTTTTCTGAAACACATTTTTTGCTCTCATTTTAATACTATTCACAACAGAGCCTTCAAACTTCACATGAATGTTCCTTGGGACAAGACCTTTTCAGTGATACCACGCTTTTTGATCTGTGACCTTGACCTTTGAACTTTGATCTATTTTTCGAAAATTTAACCGAAAACCTTAACATTGACCATATTTCCAAAAGTATTTGGCCTACCTTCATGAAACTTCATACACATACTCACCATCACAAGAGCTACATTCCCTACAAGTTTTATAACTCCATCTTGCAATTTGATTGAATTATCTCCCCTTTTCTCTCCGTTTTTTTTTAATTGTTTTTGTCTCTTATTTCAAAACTATTCACAACAGAGCCTTCCAACTTCACATGAATGTTCCTTGGGACAAGACCTTTTCAGTCATACCACGCTTTTTGACCTGTGACCTTGACCTCTGAACTTTGACCTATTTTTCGAAAAATTAACCAAAAAACTTAACCTTGACCATATTTCCAAAAGTATTTGGCCTACCTTCATGAAACTTCATACACATACTCACCATCACAAGAGCTACATTCCCTACAAGTTTTATAACTCAATCTTGCAATTTGATTTGACTTAGAACTTTTGTTTTCTAAAAGAAACTGCAGACGAGCGTTGGCACCCACTTGCGGTGCTCTTGTTAAAGTAAAATATTTGATAATATGAATACAGAAACGAACACATGATATTAAACTACTCCTCGATAAAGCCCTTCAATATTACGATGGACATTATTGAATCTCAAGTTGAATTGTATTTTTAAGACTGATAATTTGGGTATAAGTCTGAGCAATGAGTAAATAAAGGAGTTCTCCCGAGGCCCAATTTTCTTTAATCTAAGAAATAAAGTCATTTTTGTAGATGCAGGGCCTCAAGTAAATCAAATTCGAACTTTGAAGAAAATCCATGAGTGGGCAGATTCGAGACCCATCCTTTGACAAAGCTTCATTCAATTAAACAACCTTAAGACGGTCAGTAGCGAGAACCACTGGTGATTTCAAATAGGTTCTATGGGGCCAACCTTCACTGTAGCTTCCAATATTATTTGCAGTATACAAAACAGTTGGTCGACCAAAAGGTAACTAACTCAATCAATGGACAATCATAGAATAAAATTTTGTTTTTGTTTGTTTGAGGTTTAACGTCCGCGTCAACACTGTAATGCCATTTGGAGATGTTGCTTCCAATTTTATGGGGCCTTTTACCCGACATTGAGATGAAATGACTTCTCAAGCCCTGCCAATGAAACCCAATGAAACCAATAGGGTTTATAAGCATGGACGGGCCGACGCGCACCGCTTTGCTAGGGCAGGCTTAGATCCTCTTAGCGGTTTACCAGTACTCGTGTGCGGCCGGTTTCAGCTCTGCGTGGAAGCATCTTGCAGCCCATCTATTTCTTCAAGCCCTGATGGGCGGGGGCGAAAGATATTTAGTTTGTAGCAACGTGAAATGGTCTTCTACCTAAATCCTGCCAATCATGCCCCTGGGGTCATAATTAAAATAATAATAATAATAATAATAATAATAAATAATAATAATAATAATAATGAAATAATAATAATAATAATAATAATAATAATAATCGACCTTATTTATAGAGGGTAACACATTTAGTAAACTAGTACTAATCTTCCATGTGGCCCTCTTTTCCTGGGTAGAACCAGTACTAAGCAATGTGGATAAAGTCTCTTGCTCAAGGAAACAACACTTGCCGCTCGTGGGGTTCGAACCCGGTACCTCTCGATCCCGAGGCCGATACTTTACCACTGCACCACAGCGCTCCATAATTGGCCACGCCCTTGTGCTCATAAGCTCCAATAGACTTACAATAGAAAAAAGCGTTAAAAATCTTCTTCTCTGAATCCTCAAGGCCCAAAGCTTGGATATTTAGTCGGTTGCAACGCCAAGTGGTCCCTTACATAAATCCTGCCAGTCATGTCCCTGTGAACCAAATTTGCCACGCCTCGTGTTACCTAAGCTCCCAATTTTCAAATGAGTATATCTTTAAAGCCAGATGGCCAATTATAATTAAATTTCATGTGAAGCATTATCAGGTAGGAGGAAATGAAGCATAATGGTTTGGGGCAGATCAGATGGAAACTCTTGTTGTCATGGCAACATATAACTCCCATAGACTTACAATGGGAGAACAATACTCTAAAACCACAAGGTGGAGAGCTTATATATTTAGTTTATAGCAAGGTCAAGTGGCCCCCTACATAAGTCCTGCCAATTTTGTCCCTTTGCTCCAAATTGACCACGCCCCGGGGCTCCTTAGCTTCCATAGACTAATAATGGAAAAAGCTTCAAAAAATCTTCTCCGAAATCATAAAGCCCACAGCTAAGATATTTAATACGTAGCAAAGTAAAATGGCCACCTACATAAATCCTGCCAATCATGCCCCTGGCGTCAGAATTGGTCTCGCCCCGGGGCTCTTAAGCTCCCATAGACGTTCAATGGAAAAAAAAAACCTTTAAACATCTTCTCTGACTCCACAAGGTCCAGAGCTTAGTTATTTAGAATGTAGCAACACCAAGTGATCCCTTACACAAACCCCGCCAATCATGCCCCATTGGGTCCAAATTGGCCACGCCCGGGGCTCCTTAGCTATCATAGATTTATAATGAAAACAAGCAAAAAAATCTTCTCTGAAACAGCCAACAGCTCAGATATTTACTATGTAGCCATGTGAAATGGACACCTATTTAAATCCTGCCGACCATGCCTCTTGGGTCAAAAGTGGCTACGCCTCGGGGCTCATTAGCTCCCATAGACAAAAATAAAAAAAAAAAAACTTTAAAAATCTGCTTCAATGATCATAAGACCCAGATCTAAGATATTTAGAATGTAGCAACTTCAAAAGCTTACCAACATAAATCCTGCCAATCATGCCCCTTGGGTCCAAAATAGCCATGCTCCAGGGCTCATTAGATCCCATGAACATGTAATGGAAAAAAAAAAAACACTCGAAAATTCTTCTCTGAAACCATAAGGCTCTGAGCTTGGTTATTTCATATGTAACAGTGCTAAGTGGTCACCTGTATAAATCCTACCAATCATGCCCCTGGGCTCCGAGTTGGCCACGCCCCAGGTCTCATTAGCTCCCACTTGTCTTATCATTATAATAAAAAAAAAACTTTAAAAATATTCTTCTCCGAAACCATAAGGCCCAGAGCTTTGATATTTAGTATGTAATCCTAGCAACCATGCCCATAGTGTCCAAATTGACAACGCCATGGGGCCCATTAGCTTCTGTAGAGGCCTCGGTGGTGTAATGGTTATGCTACACGCCCGATAAACCAGGGATTGCAGGATAGAGCCTGGGCTTCTCCAGACTTCCGGATGACTCTTTAAACTGAGATTCTGTCTCCGTATCACCTTAGCTGTAGGTGGAACGTAAAACTAAAACTCACTGACTCATTAGCTCTTGTAGACTAAAAATATGAAAAAAATTAAGAAATCTTTTTCTGATTCTATATGGCCATGAGATTAGATATTTAGAAGTGTTCAACATCAATTGGTCACCAACATAAATCCTGCCAGCCATGCCTATGGCATCCGAATTGGCCACACCTCTTTGCTCCTTATCTCCCACTGATTAATAATTGGAAGAACTTAACAAAAAACTTTAGCTCTGAAACCATGAGACAAACAGTTTTCTAAAATTTTCGTCAGGTGAGAGGTAAGGCTAATCGAGCCTCTTGTTCCGCACTCTGTAAGCCGGCGGTAAGAAACACCAGCAGACAAACCACAAAGAACCAATACAAAGCATCTATTTAAACATATTTAAATCTCGACATACAAAATATGGGCCCCGTCAAGCGATTTTGGTACTTATCGCCTATGCGAGCAGCGAAGGTCCAGGCGAGCCTGCGCATCCGCGCAGTCTCGCCGGAACCTTCGCTGCTCGCTCATACAAGCAGTGAATCAAGAGGAACCTTCAGACAGAAAGCCATATCCCTGGCCCCTCTGAATGGCTGGGCATGCGCAGTTAAAATTTGTCATGACGGAATGCTCGAAGACACAAATTCGCTTGGCGGGGCTCATATACCGATATATCGAGAGGAAATTAAATTGATACACAGTACCACTGGGATAATTATGCTTTGTTCGAGTTTCGGTAAATTCTTATCTACCACGCAAGAAAAGACAGATGATTGACTTTGTTCTTTGCCCAATTTTATAAAGGTATTTTACCGAAAGGGGAATGTTTGTTTTCTCTGAAAACATAATTGGTCCTTTGGTTATCATATTGTATTAAGTTGCAAATTAATCAAGGTTAAATTGTTCCGTAGCCAGTCATTGTAAAAGAAGATAGTCACATGCTAGAGTTCTACAATGCCTTGGAAACGGTGCATGAAAGCTGAACCCTAGCTTTGTTCGTGTAGCCTCGAATAAATCATTCAACGCCGGATGAAGCGATACAGTTTTCAGTAATGTTTTCGTGTGATGGGTCGCATTTTCAGCATTAAGTGTAAAAGATGAATGCTTCCAAAATTCAGCATCTCATTTAGACGGTATATTCTGCTTTTGATCTCAATATATAATTTTCAGTTTTTCTTATGAATTCCCTCGCACACTATTGCATTAAGTTATCTCGATTATTTGTTCAGTCTGTATTCTAGTCAATATATTGGTGCTGTACAAGTTTGCTGTTTAATGAATAATTGTAAACAACATATGAGAACAGCAAATAAACTAACTAACTGGATAATATTTGAATGTAGTTACAGAACAAAAATATTAACAGGGCGACAGGGCTTGAGATGTCATTTCATCACAATGTCGGGTAAAAGTCCCACCAAATTGCAAGCAACTTTTCGTAAGGATATATACAGTGTTGACGGGGACGTTACACATCAAATAAAACAAACAAATCAAATATTAAGAAAACATTTAATTGTCGAAAATTAACCTTTCTGTGTCTTTAAAACAAGGAACAAAATAAAATGGTATGATATTACAGAAATGGAAAATTAAGAGAACAGATGTCTTTTATAACGAAGTTCTGCACTCCAAATATTGTGAATTTGGTCCATGAAGTTACCTTATTCATTCAAAAGTTTAAAATCCATTATACAAATGCTTTGTAAACTTAACCGCCGAAAAAATGAAAACATTCAGATGAAATATTGTGATATTTTTCTTATTTCTGCTCAAAATATAGAGGCGGTTCTAACGTGTACCTACAATCTATATTTTAGAGCAGAAATAAGAAAAATAAGATTTACCCCTGTAAACCCCATTTCACTGTATAAAAGTAGGGTTCAGGGGGTTCAAAATTATATAGGCGTGTTTTCGTGATGCATCATAATTTCATTTAGCTTAGAGGGCACATTAAGTGGAATCCAATCTGGCGGAAGATTATTTCGCCAAATCATTAGTTTTAGCCAGCCATTACGAGAACACGCCTATATAAATACATTGGAAACTTGACCTCCGAAAAAAAACGAAATATTTAGAGAAAAAATTGTGATATTTTTCTTATTTCTGCTCAAAACATAGATTGTGGGTACTCGCAAGTATCTATATTTTATAGATTGTCAACGAGGCGGTTCAAACGAATACACAGAATCTATATTATAGAGCAGAAATAAGGTTTACCCTTGTAAACCCCAGTTTTACAATATAAAAGTGGGGTTGAAGGGGGTCAAACTTATATAGGCGTGTTCTCGTGATGCTTTAATTATCTCGGTTGAGTTTGGGTAATCATACCTAAATCGGAGTCGATGTCCTTGACACTCGTGGAAAGGCACATATATGTGTTGTCCTGAAACAGAATATAAGAATCTTATATGGGTGTGAGGGGTTGATAGAAAAATCCGTCCCTCGGGATCACTGCCGGTATCACTCGGCTAAAATCCATCCCTCGGGATCACTGTCCGGCATCACTCGGCTGCTTACCGAGTGATGCCGGACAGTGATCCCGAAGGACGGATTTTTCTATCCACACCTCACACCCATATTTGATTCTTTTTCTTGCATGCCTCCATTTCTTAAAGCGGATTTTTAATGCTGCAGTCACTTCGGTTACCAACGTCCGCCATATTGTGTTGACACTGCAGGAATATTTAGTGACGTTGCTGTGATGTCAACCTTCACGACTGCGCATACGACGTCGTAATCAACCAGTGCATTTATCAAACACGCGATTATATTCGATTTTGGGTCGGAACAGCAGGGTCAGAACATAAATTTCTATCCCAGGGTAAAATCACGGATTTCCTGGTCTGGTGTGCAAGAATAATTATTTCTAAATGATTTAAGTAGACGCAGTAATGAATTTTAACAAATGGCGCAGCCACTATATAAAAGGAGCATTGGTTTCAAGCATAGACAATTGCAGAGGAAGGTGTTTATCCCCGAATTCGAAGAATTTATTACAGTCTCTGCACATGTAGATTTGATAATGTGTTGGTTTGTGTGCGTTACTGCTCTTTTTTTTTCTTCTGCACCATAACATGCAACTTGTAAATCTGTTCATTCAATTCCTGCAAAGTTATAACGACAAAACCCGTGCGCTAAAATGGCGTTATAAACATATATATGTAAATTATTAGTATATAGATTCAGAAAAAAATGTGAGGCCTTCATGCGGGCTGCAAGAAGGCGGCGGCTTAACGGACCAATCGTGCAGCTTCTTGCTCGTACGAGTATATCTTCTGTGTATCTCTAACACTTGAGGTAGGAAATCCACTCAATAAAAGTGTTCCCTTGTAGGGCTCCACGGTGGGCGGAGAGCACAGAGGACGAATTTGTTACTCTTTTCATCATGGTGAAAGATAAAAAGAGAAAGAAATCGACCCAATGCGACACATCAGATGATGATATATCGGACAAGGATGACAACACAACAACAACAACAACAACAACAACAAATGACACGTCTCAACATTTCCCGCGCTTCTTGCTAATTGAAAGTACAGAAGAAAATCGAAACATAACCTCTTTATCTCCCTTCGTCATTCAAAAAGTCATTTTAGGAATTGCTGGTGAACCGAAAAACATTAAAAAACTTTTTAGGTCAAATCAACTACTCCTTGAGGTGAACAAAAGATCGCACGCCGAGAATCTCCTTAGGACTACTGAATTCCATAACATGAAAGTGAGAGTAGTACCTCATGCCTCACTGAACTCCTCAAAGGGGGTAATTCGTTGCCCAGATTTGAGGAATTCAAGTGAGGAGGAGATTCTCGAAGGCACAAGATCACAAGGAGTAACAGCTGTCAAAAGATTTAAGATTAAACGAAACGGACAATTAAAAGACACGAACACATTTGTATTAACATTTAACAAACCAGCATTGCCAGAAACCATCAAAGTGGCATACTTTAGAGTAAGCGTAGACATCTACATACCAAATCCGTTACGCTGCCACAATTGCCAGAAATATGGGCACCACGAAAACAGGTGTACAAAAGACCCCATCTGTGCAAATTGTGGTCAGCCAGCAAATCACACGGAGCAAACGTGCAAAAACGAGCCTAGTTGTGTAAACTGTGGAGAAAAACACTCCGCTTACTCCAAAGAATGCCACGTTTGGCACAAAGAAAAAGAAATTTTGACAATTAAATACAAACGAAACATCTCCTTCCCAGAAGCGCGGAAAATCGTTGAGTCGACTACCCCAATTCCCGGAGTCAGCTATGCCAGCATCACACAGGCACCAGTAAAAAAGGTACCTGTTGAGGATGCTGTCACTCAAACAGATCCGATTCCAGGCCTAGCACCTTTAGAAAAATTGAAACCGAAAAAGAAAACTGAAGAACAACCAATCAACCCTAAAAGCCAAACACAAACACAACCACCACAGCAAATTAAAGACAACAAAACAGAGAAATTTTTGAAAAACACTACTTTGGAAATGATAAAAAATGATTTAAAAAAACAGCAACAAAAACAACAAACATCCCAAAAACAAACAGACAGACAACGCAAAATGGAAAGAGACCATATAAAATATCAGAACAGATTCGGATCTTTGAGTGACAGTGATATGGAGTTCACTGAAACTCCATCACCACGAAGTGGCCATAACAGATCGAGGTCAACAACATCACGAGGTGGTAATAACAGATCAATATCACCAATTGCAGCTCCAACATAATTTCTAGCCTTATATAACTCTCCATAAAATGGATTTAAAACACAAAATAATACAATGGAATTGTCGAGGTCTTAAATCAAATTATAATGAACTCTTATTACTTATTTCGTTATTAAACCCATCGGTTTTTTGTTTGCAAGAAACCTTTTTAAAAACGGATGACAACACTGATGTTAGAGGTTTCAATACATATAACTATGTATATCCTGATGGTTACAGACCATCTGGTGGCAGTTCAATTCTTGTTAAATCGTGTTTACCACAAAGGGAGATCAAAATAAAAACAGACCTACAAGCTGTAGCAGTATCGGTTTCTCTGGATAAAGAAACTACAATTTGCTCTCTATATATCCCACCCTCATTTTCTTTAAAGTCCGAACATCTTGATTCATTGCTGGATCAGCTTCCGTCGCCATATCTGTTAGTTGGCGACTTTAATGGTCACAACATTCTATGGGGTTGTAAAGATAACAACAACAGAGGACTACTTATTGAAGATTTTATTGCAGGGAATGATCTTTGCTTGATGAATGATAAATCTTATACTTATCTTCACCCTGCGACAGGTCATTTGTCTTCTTTAGATCTCTCTTTGTGTCACCCATCTCTCTTCTTAGACTATGACTGGTCTGTTCATGATGATCAGTGCGGAAGTGATCACTTCCCTGTTATAATAGAGAGCGTTAACGAACCAGATGAAGACTGTAACCAGAAATGGAAAATGAATAAAGCCGACTGGGAATTATTCCATAATTTATGTGAAGAAGAGTTATCAGTTGATCACTTAAATGAATCATCTGACATTGTTTCTGATTTCACAGATACACTTATTAATATATCAGAGCAATGCATTCCAAAGACCTCCACAAATACTAAGAGAAGCAAGCCTTGGTATAATAATGACTGTAAAGAAGCTATTAAAAAGCGTAAACAGGCTCTAAATAAGTTCTGCAAAAGTCCCACTTCAGAAAAGCTAAACGACGTAAAGGTTTTTAGAGCTAAAGCTCGGCGAACAATCCGAGCTTCAAAACGAAAGTCATGGAGAGAATATGTCTCCAAATTGAACTACAAAACCCCCATTAAAAAGGTTTGGGATATGGTACGAAAAATTTCAGGAAAAACAAAGTCCTCTAGTTTTACACATTTAAATACTGAATTTGACACAATAGCTTCAACAAAAAAAGATATTTCAGATACTCTTGGTCACACATTCTTAAGAAATTCATCATCGCGTAATTATTCTGACACTTTTAGAAATTTCAAAAAGGACCAGGAGAAAAGAAAACTTAACTTCAAATCCCTTAATCACGAAGAATACAACACACCTTTTAACTTATCCGAACTCGCTGAAGCCATTGAAAAATCACATGATACGGCAACCGGCCCCGATGAAATTCATTATCAGATGCTTAAGCATCTGCCAAAAAGTTCTCTTACAACACTTTTAGATATCTTTAATAATATTTGGGAAACGGGGGTCTGTCCTGAGAGTTGGCGTGTAGCTACAGTTGTACCAATTCCGAAACCAGGGAAAGATCATGCAGAACCTACAAATTATCGTCCGATAGCTTTGACAAGTTGTTTGTGTAAAACATTGGAGAGAATGATAAACAAGAGATTAGTCTGGTACTTAGAGTCCAACAACCTCATTTCAGAATATCAATCGGGTTTTCGTTCGGAACGTAGTACCAATGACAATTTAATAAGACTAGAAACATTTATACGAGATGCTTTTATTAACAAAGAACACGTAGTGGCTGTCTTTTTCGACTTGGAGAAAGCATATGATACAACATGGCGTTATGGAATATTGAAAGATCTACATAACATTGGCTTAAGAGGAAAACTTCCCAGTTTTATTGAAAGCTTTTTAGGGGAGCGCATGTTTCAGGTGCGTGTGGGGTCTACCCTGTCAGATTTCTATGATCAAGAACAGGGTGTCCCACAGGGTAGTATTCTTTCAACTACGCTATTTAACATCAAAATAAACAATATTGTACAATGTTTGGACGACAAAACTGATTGTTCATTGTATGTTGATGATTTTTGTATATGTTACCGTTCAAAAAATATGAAAACAATTGAACGAAAGTTACAACAAAATTTAAAAAGAATAGAGGAATGGACTGATAAAAATGGTTTCAAGTTCTCCAAGTCGAAAACGCAGTGTGTTCATTTTTGTAAACTACGGAAGAAACACGAACATCCTTCCCTGTTTTTATACGGATCACAAATTCCTGTTGTTGAAGAAGCCAAATTTCTTGGGGTCATATTTGATCAAAAGTTATCTTTTATTCCACATATTAAATATCTTAAAGCGAAATGCTTAAAAGCTTTGAATCTTTTGAAAGTTTTAGCTCATACAAGTTGGGGAGCAGATCGGTATACTTTATTACATCTTTACCGGTCTTTAATAAGATCTAAATTAGATTATGGGTCTGTTGTTTATGGTTCTGCCAGAAAGTCCTATTTAAAATCCTTGGATACTATCCATCACCAAGGCCTTCGTCTGGCCATGGGAGCCTTCCGTACTTCTCCCGTATTAAGCCTTTATGTAGAAGCAGGTGAACCATCTTTAACCTCGCGCAGAGAGAAACTTTCTCTTCAGTATGCTATCAGACTTGCTGCAAATCCATCTAACCCGGCATCCAAAATTTCATTTCCACCTCAATTTGTAGATAAGTATGAAACAAAACCCACAGCAATCAAACCTTTTGGATTACGTATTTTACCACTGCTGGAAAATTCAGGTATCGACCTTAAAAATATTCAAAAACATGAAACCGCCGAAGTTCCATCTTGGTGTATTAAACAACCTTCTATTCTGTTCGACTTACATGATGGAAAAAAATCCGAATCAAATCCAATACTTCTCAAACAAAACTTTCAGGTACTGCAGTCACGTTACAATGATTACCAGCAAGTCTATACTGATGGTTCCAAAGAAGGAGATAAAGTTGGCTGTGCGTATGTTTCTAAAGATACGCACAAAACCATGCGCCTTCCAGATGGTTCATCTATTTTTACAGCTGAAGCCAAAGCAATAGACCTAGCTTTAGATTTTATCAGTTCTTCAACAATTCAAAAAGCAATTATATTTTCGGATTCACTTTCTGTGCTTAAGGCTTTAGACCATTCATCATCTAAAAATCCTCAAATTCAAAAATTGATCGAAAAACATCATGAAATTTCTAAAACACACCAAATCTTGTTTTGTTGGCTTCCGAGCCATATTGGCATTGTCGGCAATGAATATGCTGACAAGAAAGCAAAGGAATCGCTCAATCTTGATCCATCTGTTTTTAAAATTCCTTTTAACAATTTTAAACCATTTATCAACAGATACATCTTGTCGGAATGGCAAGGCGAATGGGACCGTGCAATAAATAACAAACTCCATGCCATTAAACCTGTCGTTAGTACAAAATGCTCTCCTCCACAGTTTTCCAGAAAAGAGGACGTAGTATTAACACGACTGCGCATCGGCCATACTAGAGTTACTCATTCTTATATTTTTAATGGTGATGATCAGCCTTCTTGTGTAGGTTGTGATCAACCATTCACTGTGAAACATATCTTAATTGACTGTGTTGACTTTTCACCCTCACGTATTTTATATTTCAAAGCTGACACTTTGCAACAACTGTTTCGAGATGTACCTGTTGATAATATTATTTTATTCTTAAAAGAAATTGGACTTTTTCATAAGATTTAACTGTTTCAGATTTTTATACATTATCAATCTGTCTTTTTACTTTTAATATCATCATAATTATTCATGCCGTTTAACCATCAACCGTTTGACGCTTATGACCCACAAAGAGGGTTGACGCGTCGTTAAACACGAAATCATCATCATCATCATGCGGGCTGCAAGGGTTGTTTGTCTAAATCGCGACGGAAGTAAGGGCGAGCATTGCGGCAGCGTGGGGTCGGTTTGGACTCCCGGTGGGGTTCGTTTCGCTGGCCGTATCGGGGCGGTTCTTCCGTTTTGTTTTTGTTATGTTTGAGTGTGTGTATAGCTTGTTTTTTTTTTTTTTTGTTTTTTTTTTTTTTTGGATAGCAAATTGGCCATTTTGTGGGAAAGTGACTATCATTTTGGCTTTCCGCTATTGATGTTTCCATTGGGGTCTGGTTGTTCCATTTTTGTGTTCTTTCCCTTTGGTGTCTCTGATGGAAGCTTTGGGTTAATTATATGGATTCCTGATCATTGCCTTCAGTTCTGTTTTGCAAGACTTCAGCACCCAATTTCATAAAATCTTTCTTCGATATAAAAAGACTGGGTTCAACATAAATTATATACGACAGACTGCATGCATTGTAGTTAACCCAATCACGGATGATAACTTTGCTTCCCTCTTTAAGTGCACGCCTATGGGTCAGTCCTCTGATTCTATGACGGTTCCAGCGTAAAGGTTTACTGAAAATTAGAATTTAATTTTATGTAATGTTGGTTGGTGCCTGATGTTCTGTCTCTGTTCGGGTTCATCGGAGTCTAAATGTTGGGTTTCTTTTGCTCAAGCAGTTCAGTGTTTTTTTACCTGTCAGTCCTCAACGTTGTTTCATCTATGTGGTCGTTTGATTCTTGGGTTCTCGGAGATGTTGCACCGATGAGTTAGGAGGCCTTCATGCGGATGTACCAAATTATTTGTCTAAATCGCGATGGATGTAAGGGGCGAGGTTTGCGGCCACGTAAAATCGATTTAAGCCCCTAGTGAAATTATTTTCACTGACAGTTCCGAGGCGGTTCTTCTGTCGCGGTTTATTTTTATTATTGTTTGTCTATGGTTGTGCGTCGCTTATATTGTGTTGTTTTGGATAGCCAGTTGGCTTTTTTGTGGGAAAGTAACTGTCCTTTTGGTTTCCCGCTATTGATGTTTCAATTAGGGTCTAGTTATTTCATGTTTGTGTTTCTTTCCCTTTGGTGTCTCTGATGGGAGCTGTTGGTTAATTGTATAATTGCCTTCACTTCTTTTATGTCTAGAAAGACACATATTGTATATAGCGTTTTGCTTTCTAATCCAAATTGAGATTCTGAGTGCTAGTCAGAACCGCCTGGTACTGGCGGTTCTGAATAACACCCATAACGTATCTAAGGAATACCCACAATATAGAGCCATGTTAACTCCATGCAGTTTTTTTATAAAGTGGGGTTTTTATGGGCGTTCATTACACGAACGTGTTAACATAACGTCGTGCGCCAACTTTGTTAATATTTGATCAGTGTGTTTTTATTCTGTTCTGGGATACAAGTAATAATACCTTTCTGAGTAACTGAAATTTCTTTAACATCAGAGCTGTTTTTAATATATCGCAACAGAAATTCCCAATATCGTTCCATATCCACCGTAAAAACATCTGAACGTAGACTGTTATTTTCAGAAGATTTTAAGGAAACAGAAGTTCACCATACCCTATTATTCCTTCAGATGTGTTTGCATTATGTAAAACAGGAATATTGTCATTTAATTTCTCTTTAAAATTCACAGTCTTGACTACCCTTACAGAAAAGAGATTTATTTAAAAAAACGTCATAATTCATGAAGAATGGCATGTTGGTCTGAAATACCCGCGCCAGTGACTATAATAAGACTTGGCATACATTTATAAATGAAGTTACGATTTTCCATATATCAGATTCTAAAGTATTTAGTACATTTTTCACTATCATCAACCCATTTAGCTTAACTTCTAAACTTTAAAATAGAAGTGAATGCAATCATCAGGAATCGATACAATTAACCCACAGCTCCCATCAGATGGGGGCTGTGGGTTAATTGTATCAAAACCTGATCACTGCCTTTCACTTGTATTTTAATATCACTTTATTAATAAAGCTATTTTCTTCCTCCTTATTTTTCCCCTTTTTCAACTAGGTCGAATATTAAACAGTTTTGCAACGGAACTACATTAAAAGGATCTCAAAAAAAGTTGATCACCAATATCTAATAACTATTCTTATTCAGTATTTCTTAAATAGATAGATTTAAATTTTGATCTGTTGATGGATATTGTTGTTATATTGTCTCAAATCTTTTTTTTTTATATTATTATTATTTTTGGTCGCATACTGTATGTCCTTAAGTAAAGAATTGTAGAATTTCCAACAAACACGCTCTCTTTCAAACTTATTGAATTTCAGGGATAAGACAATCATTGAATGCTGTGTTCGATAGCCTAGCAGAATGTCTGTTTCCTCCACATACGACAAAATATCTTCCTGAATAAGGAAAAAATCTAGTTTAGCTCTTTTATTTGTGTTGGTCCATAATGTAATTTATCCATATTAAGCTCCCTCCAGACATCGGTTAATCCACAATCAAAAATAATATCTACGATTTACCCTTGCATTTGGATTGTTAATATTTCTGTAATTAAATGAGTCCTTCCCTGGATTTAAAACAAAGTTAAAATCACTTGCTAAGATTACATTGTTCCCATATCTAGTATTTTTCATATTTTGGCAAATTTCAGAGTATCCCTTTTTGGTCCATAAATTAGGGTTAAGCGTCTATCATTTATAGAAACATCAATAATAATTTCATTTCCTTTGGGGTCCCTAACTTCATTATGCATTTTAAAACCAAAATTATTATTAAACCGAACCGCTACCCAACGTTTTTCTGAGCTACAGCATTAAGAAGTAACACTCGAAACCACATTTGTTCCTCACGTAATTCTTATCCTTTTCAGAAGAATGCGTATCCTGCAGGTAATTAACTGAGTATTGATTTTACTTTAGAACATCCAGGGCATAGCTCATTTTTCAGCGAATTTGGCACCACGAAGGTCAACCGATACAAAAGTTATCTGTCATTCATTTTAAACACCATGCAAAGGTACTACTATAAAGTGTCGCATACACCATAATGCCAGAACCAGAACAGCTGTCCTCGCCTAATAACTCTGCATCTGAAGTCAGCAAATTTATGTTCCCTCTAGATCTGCTGACATAAAGACTGAATTGAATAGAACATGAACAAATCTGACACCATACAAAGACATTCTATGTGATCGGGTCAAAGGGAGAATTCGCATAATCAAACATTAAATTAACAGGCTAAATAATGACAACATTTATGGTTATAAAAATCAGAGGACTTCTGGTCCTACGTAATGTGTGTGTATTGAACCTTTGCAAGTCTCAAAATAATCAGCCCACTGGTTCTGGAGAAGATTTTTGAGGGGTTTGTAGGTGGGCATCTGGGTCAAGTGGTCATATTCGTAGTAATTATTGTTCATGTTTTTATTTCTTGAAGCTTTCACATGGAATGCCACCACGAAAACACGCCTACTCGAATGCACTGGGAAAATGGAAAATTTTCAGACTCTGATACCCTCTATATCTCCGCAAAAACACAGACCAATGACACTCGTTAGAACCGCCTCAATGAGGCGACCCAAACAAGCACCCATAATCTATGTTCCCCGATCAGAAATAGGAAGAATGCATACACACCCCCAAAACCCTAATTTTAAAAGTGGGGTCCGATAGTGTCAAAATTAAATAGGCCAGCCTTCCTGATGGGTCTCAAATAGCACAGAGGTTTCATAGAATAAACATGTTTTAACTTTCTGAAATAACTGTTCTAGGATCGAGCAACATTAAGAAATGTCGGGTATTAAGTGATTTCATTTCATTACGCAAACACGCCTATACAAATACATTACCACCTTTATCACCGAATAAATGAAAATTTTGTGAAGAAAAATTGCCATATTTTTCTTATTTCTGCTCAAAATATAGATTGTGGACACTCGTTGGAACCGCCTCATCGAGGTGGTTCTAACGGATAACCCAGAATCTATATTTTAGAGCAGAAATAAGAAAAATAAGAAAAGCACATATATTGGGTACCGTTTGAACCGCTCTACAGAGCACCCACAATCCATATGTATTACAGGAATATGATTAACTAAATTTTGAAAGACAGACAAACAAATCTATAAACTTTTAGGGTTTTCCTTTTTTTCTTGTTATTGTTTTTAGGGTGGGGAAACATTTCGATGGCGCTGAACAAGCTAAATTTTCCAACAGCTGAAACCAAAATTAAAAATTTCTCGGCCATCTATGCCCGGTGTACCGTAAGATCTTTAATCCCGTGAGAAACAAAATATCAATGCATATCTGCGCCGTCCTACCTACATACCTATACGTCCCCGCCCATAGGGGCTTGGAGATATAGATTGGGCTACTCGTTGAAAGCTGAAACGGACCTGACATTAGTATTGGTAAACCGCTCAGAAAGGCTAAGCCAGCCCAGGCAAAGTGGTGTGAGTCAGACCGTCCAGTGAATTATGAGCATTTTGGTTTCATTTGGCGACGGGGCTTGAGATGTCATTTCATCTCAATTTTGGGATAGAAGTCCCACAAAATTGGAAGCAGCGTCTCCAAAATGACCTTAATAGTGTTATTGGAGATATTAAACCTCAATTCCCCCAAAAAATCTACCTATCTATAACTATATGCCTGTCCTGTCCTACCCCTCCCTGCCCTGCCATGCCCTGCCCTGCTTTGCCTACCTACCTTCGTACCTCGAAGTTAGAAGCAGAAATGTCTCCGTTCATGATCAACACTACTATGAGTCAGGATCACCCCGAACCTTAGTCCAGTCGCCCTGTGTGAACTCAGGCTTAATTGGCTCAAGTTCAGCTTGACAGATTTGACCTTAATAAAAATAGTATTATTCTTCATTCTTTAGTATCTGTTTGTACTTAGGCCCCGCCCATCGGGACTTGGAGAAATTCACGCAGAACTAAAACCCAAGTTCAATTAATACACAGCATATTTTATCATTTAATATACTAAGAGAGTTTCGCTACCCCGACATTTAATAGAGTTAAAGAATTATCGTATTACACTTCTCACGGCCGAATTCTCTCTTACCCATCCGTAAGGGATTTTGGCCGCTTCCGGTGCGGCTGAAGAATCTCACGGGATCAATAATCTCACAACACTCCGGCACCATGGTAAAAGTCCTTGTCATAATCATCCCTCCAAACCCAATCATCATAGCAGAAACTGGAGCCTACGGCATACATTATTTTACATATACCGGCCAAAAGACGCATGGTTTGGATATCAATCACAACCGTCTCAATGAGGCGGCTCCAGCGGGCACACACACAACCAATGATCGGAGCACAAACAAGAAAAATATAACTAATTTTCTCCAGAGAATCAACCAACTTGCAGGTAAGAAAGATTTTTAATGTCGCTTTTTTTTCTTTCCTTTTTTACTTCATGCGAAAATCCTTTCAATAATCATATTTAGTTATCCCATCTCAAGGGATGAAGAAAGACATCAGCGAAATATTGCATCAATTATGTGGTCAAAGACTGCTGTAGTTACGACAATAACGGGATTTTAATATCAGGGACGGCAATAACGGGATTTTAATATCAGGGGAGTTAACTAAAATGCCATATCATTCAGAGTTGTGATTCTTGCTCAGGGCATATTTGATTAACCTCATGTACAATATGTTCTAGAAAGGGTTATCCTTTGGAAGAAAGTAATACACCACATAACTGGAAAATATGGAGTGTACATGTTTTCTGGGCCAGACTAGCTAGTTTCGGCCAATTAGGCCTCATCAGTGACCCTCGGATATTTTCAAAATTCAACAATGGAATCAATGATCCCAAAGGACAAGAAAATATAAACTACACTATGATGTAGGGCAAGACATCTGCGTACCAATACCATCAATATATCTCAAAAGGTGCTGGAGTTATTGCGATCACAAATTCATTAGGGAAAATGACTAATATACCATGGACCTAGCGTTGTGGTTCTTGCGCAAGACAAACCTTCTTAACCTCATTATAATTGTTCCTAGTAACATCAATATATATCAAAGGGTATTGCCGTTATGGCGATCGCAAGGTTATATTGTCAGGGGAGATAAGTAAAATACCATGGTACCCATAGTTGTGGTTATTTCTCATGACATGCCATCTTAACATCGTGTACCATTGTACCAAGTACCTTGAAAAAGCTCAAAAGGGTGTTGTGGACTTGGCGATCACAGTAATATACTGTCAGGGGACATAACTAAAATACCATGGCATTCAGGGCTGTGTTTCTTGCTCACGACACGCCTTCTTGACCTCATGTATAACTGTACAAAGAACCATCAATAATAGGGTATTTGAGTTATAGCAATCACAATGTTTATCTTGTCAGGGGACATAACTAAAATACCATGCCATCCAGAGTTGTGGTTCTTGATCATGACACGCCTTCTTAACTTCATGTACAACTATACAACTATATTCTTGCTTATGACATGTTTTCTTTGCCTCATTTCCGGCTATACCAAGTGCAGTCAATATATCTTAAAAGGTGCTAGAGTTATTGCGATCTGAAAGTTATTTTGTCATGAAAGGTAACTAAAATACCATGGCATTGAGTTGTGGTTCTTGCTCATGTCACACCTTCTTTAGTCATATGCAACGGTCGAAGTATCACCAACGTATTATATCAGAAGGTTAAATTGTTAGGGGGATAACTACAATACCGTAGCACCCAGAGTTACAGTTCTTCTTCATTACACATCTTCTTTACCTCCTGTCATCCCATCAATATACTCCAAAGGGTATTGGAGATATTGTGATCACAAGGTTATATTTTCAGGGGAGATAAGTAAATACCATGGCATCCAGAGTTGTGTTCTTGCGAATGCACGCCTTCTTGACCTCATGTACAACAATACCAAGTACCGTCAATGTCTCTAAAATGTGTTGGTTTTATTGTAATCACAAGGTTAAATTGTCAGGGATGATCATGTATTTTAGTGATAATGTATTTTAATGATAACTAAAATACATTAACGCCTAGTGGATAAGAGCGCTTACTCTCAATCATTAGGTCTCTCTCACCGCTGTGGGTTCGAGCCTGGCTCGGGTCACATGTGAGCCGCCAAATTCTGCAACGAAAGGTCAGGTGGTTTTTCATCGGGTACTCCGGTTTTCGCCCACCTCCGATTTACGATCGGCTCGATATGCAAAGGGCCGTAAAAGCAAAACCAAAATAAATAAATAAATAAAAAATAAAATAAAAATACATTGGCAACCAGAGTTGCGGTGCGGTTTTTGTTTATGACACACTTTGTTTAAATCCTGCAACAATATACCATGTATTGGAGTAATTGTGATCACAAAGTGTTAGTGCTAGGGAAGAAAACTAAAAGACCATGGTATTAAGAGTCGTGGTTCTTGCTCATGTCACACCTTCCTGGCCACACGCCTAACAATACCAGGTCCGGCCAATATATCTCAAAGGGTATTGGAATTATGTCATTCATAACGTTATACTGCCAGGGAAGATAACTCATGACACGCCTTCTTGAACTCCTGTATAACTATATCAAGTACCATGAATATATCTCAAAAGGTATAGGGGTTATGCGACCATAAGGTGATGTCTAAGGACGGGCAAACGGACGGATGGACGATATGGAAGGACGCAAGACTGATCGCTATATCCCCCGTTTCTATTTTGTAAACCGACATTTTTAATACCTGATTTAAATCATTATTAGGGCCCGCACTGAAAGTGTGGGTGCCCTATAGTAATCACTCTGTCCGTCCGTCTGTCTGTCCGTCTGTCCGTCCACAAAATTTTACTCCTCTGATAGCGCTGCCGGGGCCCTAGTCAGTTTCACTGACAGCTCTAGTTCTGTATGTTTACGTTTATTGTAGATATGATTTAAAGGGTTGTATATAGAAGCAAAGAAAGCATGCTAGATGCGGGTCTCGGTTTTATTGACATTTTTTATAAACAGTACAGTCTACATGCATCAGCTGTCCTGAGTGTTTAAAGAAAACAATAGATGTATTATTTTCCAAAGAATATGTAACGCATTCGTTTAACAAATGATTTTAGAAACTCTACGGTTAATATTATTTACTCCCTATTGTATGTATATCGTTTGTGTATGTGTTTTGTTTCCAAAGACAGAGTATAGTTTTGCATCACTTCATGTAAGCTGGTGTTTAGTGCCGTGTTATGGCGTAAGAACATATCGTGCAGTTTATATCTCATTTTCTTTTTGGATCACTAAGTCGATTTTATAATTTTTGACAGTAGTGTCATACTTAAGCACACACGCGAGGGCGTCAGAGTTTTTTTTTAAAAACCCTTAACTGCTGATAAAGAGTCTCATTAAAACCGGTATATATTTGTATCGCAAATTGGGATCTTTCACCAAGCTCTCAAACTAGAAAGTGGCATATATCTTTGATTCATCTAAGAGGTTTGATGTGCCTTTTGCTGTCTCTGATGGGAGCGTTGGGCTAATTGTATGGATTCCTGAGCATTGCCTTCACTTCTATCTTGATTTGATTTACTTAGCAATCCGCTGTATGAGCCGAACATTATGTACGTTTTGAAGAATAGTTGAACCCAGTGTTAAGAATTGGGCCCTACAAAATCGATGGTAACTCCTTACGCTGCCGATAATGTTGATTATTCTATGTTGCCCGTTTTTATCTTCAATAGCATAGTGATTATGTCATCGGGGATGAAAGGTCTAGTTGCTTTGCTTTCCGCTGTGTATGTTCGTTACATGTTTTGTTTAGTTTGTTATTCCGCTTCGTGTCATATCTCTTGAAATATATGGCTGCCACATTATTTTCATTATTTTTGTATAGGGCCAATATTACGCATGGATAGTAAAAGAATTATAACAGTCAATAAACCTCGATTATCAGAAAGCGCCTTGCCGAATGATGAAGGGCTGGCGTGACTGAGTCGCTGCAGTTTTGCAGATAATTGCCCTTGACACACTAAAAGAAAGCATTTTGTTTGTTTGTTTGATTTGAGGTTTAACGTCCCCGTCAACACTGTAAAGGTCATTTTGGAGACATTGCTTCCAATTTTGTGGGATTTTTACACGACATTATGATGAAATGACATCTCAAGCCCTGTTGCCCAATAGGGTTTATTAGCATGGTTTATTAGCCTCGTACCGCAGTTCCTGGACAGGATTAGATCCCCTGAGCTGTTTACCAGTACTAATGTGCGGGCCGAATTCAGCTCTGCGTGGAAGCATCATGCAGCCAGTATATTTCTTCAAGCCGTAAAAGAAAGCACTAAAACCAAGTAAAGTTCTATATAAATGCAAGCCGGTACTTTTTCTTTCAGTCCCATATTTTGGCAGTTCCCTCTTGACTGGCGTCAGGCTGTAAGGCACACCGCGTTAACGAAGAAAACTCCGTGGTGTACTGGTCAAGCTAGTCGCCTCATACACCAGGGATCTTTGGTTTAACTCCGTGCTTCTCTATACCTTCGAATATAGGTTTATGATGATAACCATCACGGTTTTTGCAGAAAGTTCAGCCATTTTTAAATCAATTTACAAAACCGACTCAACCTGGACCCTTAAATTCCGAAATCGACTCCTCTCATAAAATTCTTTTCTGTACAAAACGGGTTATGGACTAATCAATATAGGATGTCTTGGGTCTGATTATAGGGAATACCAGGTTCGTGTCTTTTGATATCAAGTTTATCAGGCAAGGCTTCGAGAACGCTTGTAGAATCGCGAGGCTTGCCGAGCGATTCTACATGCGTTCTCGAAACCGAGCCTGATAAACTATCAAATGACACAAATCTGGTATTCTATTTATCAGTTAACCCCTTTATTCACTCTTTTAATATGCAATTTACGATCAGCCAATGCGTCTCAACATTCCGACGAACAATAATCGGTCCATATATTTAGGATAATCTGACCATTATGTTTCCTATGTTTTTTATTGTTTGTTTTTATTTTCATTTATTTTTTCCATTTTTTCCAGTAATTATAACATTTCTCCCATTTTCCGTAGTCCGGTCCATTCATAAAATTGTAATGTCACGTTGACGTGATAAAGCTCACTTGTCCTAAGATAGCATATCTTTATTAGGTCAATGCGTTACAATGCAATATATACAGAGGGTAACTGATAAATAGCCCTTCCGTCGAAAGTAAACAAATAACATTTTTTTTTATTTTGACCTCAGATAATTACTGACAGCAAATGCTGCAAAAGCTGACAGAAACAATGAAAAAAGGAAACATTGATCAAAATATAAGTCATTTACAATACAGTCAACAGCTAAACAGTACTGTGTAAAGAACATCCCGCTGAATCGCCCACTATAGCTTACATATATTTTGAGAATATTGCCGTTTGCAGGGGGTATACATTGTTTTTTCTTTTTTTGGCCCAAAACATACACTGTGGGTACTCATTTGAACACCCTCATTTAGGTTTTGTAACAAGCACCCACAACAAACTATATTTTGACCAGAAATAGATGTACCATAAAAATCCTAAAAATTAGGACACCTTCAGAATTTGCTGAAATACTCATAACATTTTAACAAATTTGTTATACGGTCCAACAAGGAGTACAAAGGGTCCAGACGGAATTGCAAACAGTGTAGACCCTGATCAGACTGATAATATATGAGCAGTGTGATCTGGGTCTGCACTGTTTGCCAAGGTCTGTCCCAATACTTAAGATCATTACGGTAAGTAAAAATTCACATCTTCATCTGTGAAATGATTGTTCTTGATAAAAAAATATTTCTGACCACTTTGAACCCCACTTTTATCAAGTAAAACAATGGTTTATGGGATAAATGTTCTTATTTATTTCTATACAGAAACCTAGATTGTGGGCACTCCCACGCCGAGACAGTTCTAACATGTACCCACAATCTATATTTTTAGGAAAATAGAAAAAAAAAAACTTTTCAGCTATTATTTTTTTTTTATTTTTTTTTCCGGCGGTAAAATTTACAATGTATTTGTATAGGCGTCTTTTCATGACGGTTTTATCACACTGATGCAGATGTGGTATCGTGATAATTTTCTCATTCATTTCAGATGTCAGTGTTGGCAACAGTGTACTTTCAAGAACATATCAACATGCATTTTCACTGATAGGCAATGCATACAAGTACTCACAGCATAAATTTTTAACGTAGAACAAGAAAAAATATCTCTTTCTTACGAAAGCCTGGTAGGGACTTCTTACTTCTTAGTTCTTACTTTCTTAGTTCTTAGTTCCTACTTCTTAGTTCTTACTTCTTAGTTCTTACTTCTTAGTTCTTACTTCTTAGTTCCAAGTTCTTATTTCCGAGTTGCAATTTCCGAGATGTTTGATTAGAGATATGAATGGTGATATGCAGGTATATCTGTAAGTATGAATGTCTGTGCGTGTACCTGCGTGCGTTTACGCGTACTTACACATGCATGCATATATGCACAGTGTAGGTGCATGTGTGTGCAACTACGCAGGCGCGTACGCATGCACGCAAGTACACGCGCACGCAAGTAGGTAAACATACATACAAACATACATACATACATACATACATACATACATACATACATACATACATACATACATACATACATACATACATACATACATGCGTGTGTGCGTGCGTGCGTGCGTGCGTGCGAACGTACGTACGTACGTACGCACGCACGCAAGCACGCACACACAGATAGACAGACAGAAAGACATACATATTGACGGACGGACGCACGCAGCAAGTTGGCAAACATAGTCGGTCAGACAGATAGAGAAACACAGTTAAACGGACGGACGGACAGACAGATACATAGGCAGACAGACCTACATACATACGTGCATGTCACCTCATACCCATAATTATACACGCACGCACATACACAGACAGACAGACAGGCGTACAGATTAGCGGACGGACCAATACAGCAAGTTGGCCAATGCGCACGCACGCACATACACAGACCGACAGAAAAACAGACAGGCAAACAGATTGGCGGACGGACCCATGCAGCAAGTTGGCAAACATACAGACAGACGGGCATGTAGACAGACAGACATACATGCATGTCACCGTTTATACCTATAACTATACAACTCAGAAATTGCAACTCGGAAATAAGAACTTGGAACTAAGAAGTTAGAAGTAGGAACTAAGAAGTAAGAAGTAGGAACTAAGAAGTAAGAACTAAAAAGTAAGAACTAAGAAGTAAGAACTAAGAAGTAGGAACAAAGAAGTAAGAACTAAGAAGTAGGAACTAGGAAGTAAGACGTGCGCATGCAGACATGTACAGTGTAGCTACACAGGCGTGTAAGGACAGACATATGAAAGACAGGCAGACATACATGCATGCCAGTGTTTATACCTATAATTGTACAACTCAGGTGTTAACTCGGAACTAAGAACAGACAGACAGAGACTTAAACGGACGGACAGACAGACAGACAAATATATAGACAGACATACATGCATGTTACCGTTTATACCTATAATAATACAACTCAGAAATTGCAACTCGGAAATTGCAACTCGGAAATAAGAACTTGGAACTAAGAAGTAAGAACTAAGAAGTAAGAAGTTGGAACTAAGGAATAGGAACTAAGAAGTAAGAAGTAGGAACTAAGAAATAAGAACTAAGAAGTAGGAATAGGAAGTAAGACATGTGCATACATGCATGTACAGTGTAAGGGTATGTGTGCAACTACACAGACGTGTACGCATGCACGCGCGAAAGTACACGCGCACACAAGTAGACATACATACATACATATACATACATACATGCATACATACATACGCACGTACGCCAGCACTAACGCACAGTAACACAGACAGGCATATAGATTGACGGACGGACACACGCAGCAAGTTGGCAAAATACAGTCAGAACGACAGACAGACGCTCATAGAGTTAGAGACTTCTTATTTCTTAGTTCTTAGTTCCTACTTCTTAGTTCCTACTTCTTAGTTCTTATTTCCTAGTTCTTACTTCTTAGTTGTTACTTCTTAGTTCCAAGTTCTTATATCCGAGTTGCAATTTCCGAGATGTTTAATATGAGATATGAATGGTGATATGCAGGTATATCTGTAAGTATGATTGTCTGTGTGTGTGTACTTGCGTGCATTCATATATGCACAGTGTATGTGCATGTGTGTGCAACTACGCAGGCGCGTACGTACGCACGCAAGTATACGCGCATGCAAGTAGGCAAACATACATACATACATACATACATAGATACATACATACATACATACATACATACATACATACATACATACATACGTACGTACGTACATATGTGCTTGCGTGCGCTTGCGTGCGTGCGTGCGTGCGTGCGAACGTACGTACGTACGTTCACACGCACGCACGCAAGCAAGCACGCACACACAGATAGACAGACAGGCATATATATTGACGGACGGACGCACGCAGCAAGTTGGCAAACATAGTAGGTCCGACAGATAGAGAAACACAGTTAAACGGACGGACGGACAGACAGATACATAGGCAGACAGACAGACAGACCTACATACATACGTGCATGTCACCTCATACCCATAATTATACACGCACGCACATACACAGACAGACAGACAGGCATACAGATTAGCGGACGGACCAATGCAGCATGTTGGCCAACGCGCACGCACGAACATACACAGACAGACAGAAAGACAGACATGCAAACAGATTGGCGGACGGACCCATGCAGCAAGTTGGCAAACATACAGACAGACGAACATGTAGACAGACAGACATACATGCTTGTCACTGTTTATACCTATAATTATACAACTCAGAAATTGCAACTCGGAAATAAGAACTTGGAACTAAGAAGTAAGAAGTAGGAACTAAGAAGTAAGAAGTAGGAACTAAGAAGTAAGAACTAAGAAGTAAGAACTAAGAAGTAAGAACTAAGAAGTAGGAACTAGGAAGTAAGACGTGCGCATGCATGCATGTACAGTGTAACTACACAGGCGTGTAAGGACAGGCATACAGACAGACAGACATACATGCATGTCAGTGTTTATACCTATAATTGTACAACTCAGGTGTTAACTCGGAAATAAGAACAGACAGACAGAGACTTAAACGGACGGATAGACAGACAGACAAATATATAGACAGACATACATGCATGTTACCGTTTATAACTATAATTATACAACTCAGAAATTGCAACTCGGAAATAAGAACTTGGAACTAAGAAGTAAGAACTAAGAAGTAAGAAGTTGGAACTTAGAAGTAGGAACTAAGAAGTAAGAAGTAGTAACTAAGAAGTAAGAACTAAGAAGTATGAACTAGGAAGTAAGACATGTACATACATGCATGTACAGTGTAAGGGCAAGTGTGCAACTACACAGGCGTATACGCATGCACGCGCGAAAGTATACGCGCACACAAGTAGACATACATACATACATACATAAACATACATACATGCATACATACATACGCACGTACGCAAGCACTCACGCACAGTAACACAGACAGGCATATAGACTGACGGACGGACACACGCAGCAAGTTGGCAAAATACAGTCAGAAAGACAGACAGACGCACATACAGTTAGAGACTTCTTATTTCTTAGTTCTTAGTTCCTACTTCTTAGTTCCTACTTCTTAGTTCTAATTTCTTAGTTCTTACTTCTTAGTTCTTACTTCTTAATTCCAAGTTCTTATTTCCGAGTTGCAATTTCCGAGATGTTTAATAAGATATATGAATGGTGATATGCAGGTATATCTGTAAGTATGATTGTCTGTGTGTGTACTTGCGTGCATTCACATATGCACAGTGTATGTGCATGTGTGTGCAACTACGCAGGCGCGTACGTACGCACGCAAGTATACGCGCATGCAAGTAGGCAAACATACATACATACATACAAACATACGTACGTACGTGCTTGCGTGCGTGCGTGCGAACATACGTACGTATGTACGTACATACGCACGCACGCAAGCACGCACACACAGATAGACAGACAGGCATATATGTTGACGGACGGACGCACGCAGCAAGTTGGCAAACATAGTAGGTCAGACAGATAGAGAAACACAGTTAAACGGACGGACGGACAGAAGATACATAGCCAGACAGACAGACAGACCTACATACATACGTGCATGTCACCTCATACCCAAAATTATACACGCACGCACATACACAGACAGACAGACAGGCATACAGATTAGCGGACGGACCAATGCAGCATGTTGGCCAACGCGCATGCACGCACATACGCAGACAGACAGAAAGACAGAGAGGCAAACAGATTGGCGGACGGACCAATGCAGCAAGTTGGCAAACATACAGACAGACGGATATGTAGTCAGACAGACATACATGCATGTCACCGTTTATACCTATTATTATACAACTCAGAAATTGCAACTCGGAAATAATAACTTGGAACTAAGAAGAAAGAAGTAGGAACTAAGAAGTAAGAAGTAGGAACTAAGAAGTAAGAACTATGAAGTAAGAACTAAGAAGTAAGAACTAAGAACTAAGAAGTAGGAACTAAAAAGTAAGAACTAAGAAGTAGGAACTAGGAAGTAAGACGTGCGCATGCATGCATGTACAGTGTAACTACACAGGCGTGTAAGGACAGACATACAGACAGACAGACATACATACATGCATGTCAGTGTTTATACCTATAATTGTACAACTCAGGTGTTAACTCGGAAATAGAACAGACAGACAGAGACTTAAACGGACGGACAGACAGACAGACAAATATATAGACAGACATACATGCATGTTACCGTTTATAGCTATAATTATACAACTCAGAAATTGCAACTCGGAAATAAGAAGTTGGAACTAAGAAGTAAGAACTAAGAAGTAAGAAGTTGGAACTAAGAAGTAGGAACTAAGAAGTAAGAAGTAGGAGCTTAGAAGTAAGAACTAAGAAGTAGGAACTAGGAAGTAAGACATGTGCATACATGCATGATCAGTGTAAGGGCATGTGTGCAGCTACACAGGCGTGTACGCATGCACGCGCGAAAGTACACGCGCACACAAGTAGACATACATACATGCATAGATATACATACATACATACATGCATACAAACATACGCACGTACGCAAGCACTCACGCACAGTAACACAGACAGGCATATAGACTGACGGACGGACACACGCAGCAAGTTGGCAAAATACAGTCAGAAAGACAGACAGACGCACATACAGTTAGAGACTTCTTATTTCTTAGTTCTTAGTTCCTACTTCTTAGTTCATACTTCTTAGTTCTTATTTCTTAGTTCTTATTTCTAAGTTCTTACTTCTTAGTTCCAAGTTCTTATTTCCGATGTGCAATTTCCGAGATGTTTAATTAGAGATATGAATGGTGATATGCAGGTATATCTGTAAGTATGATTGTCTGTGTGTGTACTTGCGTGCATTCATATATACACAGTGTATGTGCATGTGTGTGTAACTACGCAGGCGCGTACGTACGCACGCAAGTATACGCGCGTGCAAGCAGGCAAACATACATACATACATACATACATACATACATACATACATACATACATACATACATACATACATACATACGTACGTACATACATACATACATACATACACACACACATACATACATACATACATACATACATAAATACATACATGCATGCATGCATGAATACATACGTACGTACACACGTACGCACGCACGCAAGCACGTACACACAGAAAGACAGACAGCCAGTCATACATATTGACGGACGGACGCACGCAGCAAGTTTGAAATCAAAGTCAGTCAGACACACAGAGAAACACAGTTAAACGGACGGACGGACAGACAGATACATAGGCAGACAGACAGACAGACCTACATACAAACATGCATGTCGCTTCATACCCATAATTATACACGCACGCACATACACAGACAGACAGACAGGCATACAGATAAGCGGACGGACCAATGCAGCAAGTTGGCAATCGCGCACGCACGCACATACACAGACAGACAGACAGGCATACAGATTGGCGGATGGACCCATGCAGCAAGTTGGCAAAAAACCGACATGTAGACAGACAGACATACATGCATGTCACCGTTTATACCTATAATTATACAACTCAGAAAGTGCAACTCGGAAATAAGAACTTGGAACTAAGAAGTAGGAACTAAGAAGTAAGAAGTAGGAACTAAGAAGTAAGAACTAAGAAGTAAGAACTAAGAAGTAGGAACTAAGAACTAAGAAGTAGGAACTAGGAAGTAAGACGTGCGCATGCATGCATGTACAGTGTAACTACACAGGCGTGTAAGGACAGACTTATAGACAGACAGACAGACAGACAGACATATATGCATGTCAGTGTTTATACCTATAATTGTACAACTCAGGTGTTAACTCAGAAATAAGAACAGACAGACAGAGAAAAACGGACGGACAGACAGACAGACAAATATATAGACAGACATACATGCATGTTACCATTTTCACCTATAATTATACAACTCAGAAATTGTAACTCGGAAATAAGAACTCGGAAATAAGAACTTGGAACTAAGAAGTAAGAACTAGGAAGTAAGAAGTTGGAACTAAGAAGTAGGAACTAAAAAAAGAATTAGGAACTAAGAAGTAAGAACTAAGAAGTAGGAACTAGGAAGTAAGACATATGCATACATGAATGTACAGTGTACGTGCATGTATGCAACTACACAGGCGTGTACACATGCACGCGCGAAAGTACACGCGCACACAAGTAGACATACATACATACATGCATATACATACATACATACATGCATACATACACACGCACGTACGCAAGCACTCACGCACAGTAACATAGACAGGCATACATATTGACGGACGGACGCACTCATCAAGTTAGTAAACATAGTCAGTTTGACAGACAGAGTAACACAGTTAAACGGACGGACGGACAGACAGATACATAGGCAGACATACAGACAGGCCAACATACATACATGCATGTCACCTCCTACCCATAATTATACACGCACGCACATACAAAGACAGACAGGCATACAGATTAGCGGACGGACCAATGCAGCAAGTTGGCAAACGCGCACGTACGCACATACACAGACAAACTGACAGACAGACAGACAGGCATACTGATTGGCGGACGGACCCATGTAGCAAGTTTGCAAACATACAGACAGACAGACATGTAGACAGACAGACATACATGCATGTCACTGTTTATACCTGTAATTATACCACTCAGAAATTGCAACTCGGATATAAGAACTTGGAACTAAGAGGTAAGAAGTAGGAACTAAGAAGTAATAAGTAGGAACTAAGAAGTAAGAACTAAGAAGTAAGAACTAAGAAGTAAGAACTAAGAAGAAAGAACTAAGAAGTAGGAACTGAGAAGTAAGAAGAACGAAGTAGGAACAAAGAAGTAGGAACTAGGAAGTAAGACGTACGCATGCATGCATGTACAGTGTAACTACACAGGCGTGTAAGGGCAGACATATAGACAGGCAGACAGACATACATGCATGTCAGTGTTTATACCTATAATTGTACAACTCAGGTGTTAACTCGGAAATAAGAACAGACAGACAGAGACTTAAACGGACGGACAGACAGACAGACAAATATATAGACAGACATACATGCATGTTTCCGTTTATACCTATAATTATACAACTCAGAAATTGCAACTCGGAAATAAGAACTTGGAACTAAGAAGTAAGAACTAAGAAGTAAGAAGTTGGAACTAAGAAGTAGGAACTAAGAAGTAAGAAGTAGGAACTAAGAAGTAAGAACTAAGAAGTAGGAACTAGGAAGTAAGACATGTGCATACATGCATGATCAGTGTAAGGGCATGTGTGCGACTACACAGGCGGGTACGCATGCACGCGCGAAAGTACACGCGCACACAAGTATACATACATACATACTTACATAAACATACATACATGCATACATACATACGCACGTACGCAAGCACTCACGCACAGTAACACAGACAGGCATATAGATTGACGGACAGACACACGCAGCAAGTTGGCAAAATACAGTCAGAACGACAGACAGACGCACATACAGTTAGAGACTTCTTATTTCTTAGTTCTTAGTTCCTACTTCTTAGTTCCTACTTCTTAGTTCTTATTTCTTAGTTCTTACTTCTTAGTTCTTACTTCTTAGTTCCAAGTTCTTTATCCGAGTTGCAATTTCCGAGATGTATAATTAGAGATATGAATGGTGATATGCAGGTATATCTGTAAGTATGATTGTCTGTGGCTGTACTTGCGTGCATTCATATATGCACAGTGTATGTGCATGTGTGTGCAACTACGCAGGCGCGTACGTACGCACGCAAGTATACGCGCATGCAAGTAGGCAAACATACATACATACATACATACATACATACAAACATACATACATACATACATACATACATACATACATACATACATACATACATACATACATACATACATACATACATACACACACATACATACATACATACGTACGTACGTACGTACGTGCGTGTGTGCGTGCGTACGTACGTACGTACGACCGCACGCACGCAAGCACGTACACATACACAGATAGACAGACAGGCATACATATTGACGGACGGACGCACGCAACAAGTTGGCAAACACAGTCGGTCAGACAGATAGAGAAACACAGTTAAACGGACGGACGGACAGACAGATACATAGGCAGACAGACAGACAGACCTACATACATACGTGCATGTCACCTCATACCCATAATTATACACGCACGCACATACACAGACAGACAGACAGGCCTACAGATTAGCGGGCGGACCAATGCAGCAAGTTGGCCAACGCGCACGCACGCACATACATATACAGACAGAAAGACAGACAGGCAAACAGATTGGCGGACGGACCTATTCAGCAAATTGGCAAACATACAGACAGACGGACATGTAGACAGACAGACAGACATTCATGCATGTCACCGTTTATACCTATAATTATACAACTCAGAAATTGCAACTCAGAAATAAGAACTTGGAACTAAGAAGTAAGAAGTAGGAATTAAGAAGTAAGAAGTAGGAACTAAGAAGTAAGAACTAAGAAGTAAGAACTAAGAAGTAAGAACTAAGAAGTAGGAATTAAGAAGTAAGAACTATGAAGTAGGAACTAGGAAGTAAGACGTGCGCATGCATGCATGTACAGTGTAAATATACAGGCGTGTAAGGACAGACATATAGACAGACAGACCGACATACATGCATGTCAGTGTTTATACCTATAATTGTACAACTCATGTGTTAACTCGGAAATAAGAACAGACATACAGAGACTTAAACGGACGGACAGACAGACAGACGAATATATAGACAGACATACATGCATGTTACCGTTTATACCTATAATTATACAACTCAGAAATTGCATCTCGGAAATAAGAACTCGGAAATAAGAACTTGGAACTAAGAAGTAAGAACTAAGAAGTAAGAAGTTGGAACTAAGAAGTAGGAACTAGGAAGCAGGAACAAAGAAGTAGGAACTTAGAAGTAAGAACTAAGAAGTAGGAACTAGGAAGTAAGACATGTGCATATATGCATGTACAGTGTACGTGCATGTGTACAACTACACAGGCCTGTACGCATGCACGCGCGAAAGTACACGCGCGCACAAGTAGACATACATTCATAAATGCATATACATACATACATACATACATACGCACGTACGCAAGCACTCACGCACAGTAACATAGACAGGCATACATATTGACGGAAAGACGCAAGCAGCAAGTTAGCAAACATAGTCAGTCAGACAGACAAAGTAACACAGTTAAACGGACGGACGGACAGACAGATACATAGGCAGACAGAGAGACAGACCTACATACATACGTGCATGTCACCTCATACCCATAATTATACACGCACGCACATACAAAGACAGACAGGCATACAGATTAGCGGGCGGACCAATGCAGCAAGTTGGCAAACGCGCACGCACGCACAAACACAGCCAAACAGACAGACAGGCATACAGATTGGCGGACGGACCCATGCAGCAAGTTGGCAAACATACAGACAGAGAGACATGTAGACAGACAAACATACATGCATGTCACCGTTTATACCTATAATTATACAACTGAGAAATTGCAACTCGGAAATAAGAACTTGGAACTAAGAAGTAAGAAGTAGGAACTAAGAAGTAAGAAGTAGGAACTAAGAACTAAGAAATAAGAACTAAGAAATAAGAACTAAGAAGTAAGAACTAAGAAGTAGGAACTAAGAAGTAACAACTAAGAAGTAGGAACTAGGAAGTAAGACGTGGGCATCTATGCATGTACAGTGTAACTGCACAGGCGTGTAAGGACACACATATAGACAGAGAGACAGACATATATGCATGTCAGTGTTTATACCTATAATTGTACAACTCAGGTGTTAACTCGGAAATAAGAACAGACAGACAGAGACAAATGGACGGACAGACAGACAGACAAATATATAGACATACATACATGCATGTTACCGTTTATACCTATAATTATACAACTCAGAAATTGCAACTCGGAAATAAGAACTTGGAACTAAGAAGTAGGAACTAAGAAGTAAGAAGTAGGAACTAAGAAGTAAGAACTTAGAAGTAGGAACTAGGAAGTAAGACATGTGCATACATGCACGTACAGTGTACGTGCATGTGAGCAACTACACAGGCGTGTACGCATGCACGCGGGCAAGTATACGCGCACACAAGTAGACATACATACATACATCAAACATACATACATACATACATGTACATACTTACATACATACATACATACATACATACATACATACATACATACATACATACATACATACATACATATATACATACATACATACATACATACATACATACATACATACATACATACATACATACATACATCAAACATACATACACACATACATACATACATACATACATACATACATACATACATACATACATACATACATACATACATACATACATACATACATACATACATACATATACATACAAACATACATACATACATACATATATGCAAACATACAGACATACATGCATGTTACCGTTTATACCTATAATTAAACAACTCAGAAATTGCAGCTCGGAAATAAGGATTTGGAAATAAGAACTTAGAAGTAAGAAGTTGGAATTAAGAAGTAATAACTAAGAAGTAAGAAGTAGTAACTAAGAAGTAAGAACTAAGAAGTAGGAACTAGGAAGTAAGACATGTGCGTACATGCATGTACAGTGTACGTTCATGTGTTCTACTGCACAGGCGTGTACGCATGCACGCGCGAAAGTATACACGCGCACACAAGTAGACATACAGACATACATACATATACATACATACATGCATACATACACACGCACGTACGCAAGCACTCACGCACAGTAACACAGACAGGTATATAGATTGTCGGAGGGACACACGCAGCAAGTTGACAAAATACAGTCATAAAGACATACAGACGCACATACAGTTCGGGACTTCTTACTTCTTAGTTCTTAGTTCTAACTTCTTAGTTCTAACTTCTTAGTTCCTACTTCTTACTTCTTAGTTCCTACTTCTTACTTCTTAGTTCCAAGTTCTTATTTCTGTCTATATGTCTGTCTGTCTATATGTCTGTCCTTACACGCCTGTGTAGTTACAATGTGCATGCATGCATGCGCACGTCTTACTTCCTAGTTCCTACTTCTTAGTTCTTACTTCTTAGTTCCTACTTCTTAGTTCTTACTTCTTAGTTCTTACTTCTTAGTTCTTACTTCTTAGTTCCCTCTTCTTAGTTCCTACTTCTTACTTCTTAGTTCCTACTTCTTACTTCTTAGTTCCAAATTCTTATTTCCGAATTGCAATTTCTGAGTTGTATAATTAGGGCCCCGCACTGAAAGTGTGGGTGCCCTATAGTAATCACTCGGTCTGTCTGTCTGTTCGTCCGTCTGTCCGTCCACAAATTTCTGATAGCGCTGCCGGGGCCCTAGTCAGTTTCACTGACAGCTCTGGTTATAGGTATAAACGGTGACATGCATGTATATCTGTCTGTCTACATGTCTGTTTTTTTGCCAACTTGCTGCATGGGTCCGTCCGCCAATCTGAATGCCTGTCCGTCTGTCTGTCTGTCTGTGTATGTGCGTGCGTGCGCGTTTGCCACACACACAGACAATCATTCTTACAGATATACCTGCATGTCACCATTCATATCTCTAATTATACATCTCGGAAATAGCAACTCGGAAATAAGAACTTGGAACTAAGAAGTAAGAACTAAGAAGTAAGAACTAGGAAATAAGAACTAAGAAGTAGGAACTAAGAAGTAGGAACTAAGAACTAAGAACTAAGAAATAAGAAGTCTCTAACTATATGTGCGTCTGTCTGTCGTTCTGACTGTATTTTGCCAACTTGCTGCGTGTGTCCGTCCGTCAATCTATATGCCTGTCTGTGTTACTGTGCGTGAGTGCTTGCGTACGTGCGTATGTATGTATGCATGTATGTATGTATATATATGTCTACTTGTGTGCGCGTGTACTTTCGCGCGTGCATGCGTACACGTCTGTGTAGTTGCACACATGCCCTTACACTGTACATGCATGTATGCACATGTCTTACTTCCAAGTTCCTACTTCTTAGTTCTTACTTCTTAGTTCCTACTTCTTACTTCTTAGTTCCTACTTCTTAGTTCCAACTTCTTACTTCTTAGTTCCAAGTTCTTATTTCCGAGTTGCAATTTCTGAGTTGTACAATTATAGGTATAAACGGAAACATGCAAGTATGTCTGTCTATATATTTGTCTGTCTGTCTGTCCGTCCGTTTTTCTCTGTCTGTCTGTTCTTATTTCCGAGTTAACACCTGAGTTGTACAATTATAGGTATAAACACTGACATGCATGTATGTCTGTCTGTCTGTCTATATGTCTGTCCTTACACGCCTGTGTAGGTACACTGTACATGCATGCATGCGCACGTCTTACTTCCTAGTTCCTACTTCTAAGTTCTTACTTCTTAGTTCCTACTTCTTAGTTCTTACTTCTTAGTTTTTACTTCTTAGTTCCTACTTCTTACTTCTTAGTTCCTACTTCTTACTTCTTAGTTCCAAGTTCTTATTTCCGAGTTGCAATTTCTGAGTTGTATAATTATAGGTATAAACGGTGACATGCATGTATGTCTGTCTGTCTACATGTCTGTCTGTCTGTATGTTTGCCAACTTGCTGCACGGGTCCGTCCGCCAATCTGTTTGCCTGTCTGTCATTCTGTCTGTCTGTGTATGTGCGTGCGTGCGCGTTGGCCAACTTGCTGCATTGGTCCGTCCGCTAATCTGTATGCCTGTCTGTCTGTCTGTCTGTGTATGTGCGTGCGTGTATAATTATGGGTATGAGGTGACATGCACGTATGTATGTAAGTCTGTCTGTCTGTCTGCCTATGTATCTGTCCGTTTAACTGTGTTTCTCTATCTGTCTGACCGACTATGTTTGCCAACTTGCTGCGTGCGTCCGTCCGTCATTATGTATGCCTGTCTGTCTGTCTATCTGTGTGTGCGTGCTTGCGTGCGTGCGTGCATGTACGTATGTATGTTATCCTACTTGCGTGCGCGTTTACTTGCGTTCGTGCGTACGCGCCTGTGCAGTTGCACATACATGTACCTACACTGTGCATAAATGAATGCATGTGTTAGTACGCGTAAACGCACGCAGGTACACGCACAGACATTCATACTTACATATATACCTGCATATCACCATTCATATCTCTAATTAAACATCTCGGAAATTGCAACTCGGAAATAAGAACTTGGAACTAAGAAGTAAGAACTAAGAAGTAAGAACTAAGAAGTAAGAACTAAGAAGTAGGAACTAAGAAGTAGGAACTAAGAACTAAGAAGTAAGAACTAAGAAGTAAGAAGTCCCTACCAGGCTTTCGTACTTTCTTTACCTTGTTACTTCTTATATGGTGGACATACGTATGGAACATTCAAGCTTTTTTGATCCAGTGCGAGGCGACAATGTCAAACTTATGGAAAGTTCACTAGAATTTGCCATTATTTACAGAAAATTTGGCAAAATATCTGCTTATTTCTGAATTTAAAAATGATTCATTACTGCAACAGGGATGTTCTTCAAATATAGATATATCTGCATTTTAGTAGTGACTTTAATGTAGAAATCAGATATCTCTTAAAATACATGTACAGCTCTTTTTGCAAGAACAGAAAACACTTAAATAAAAGTCATCAAATGCAGAAAAAAGAAAAATGCCAATACTTTAAACATAGATGTATTGCTTTTCATAGTTTAAGGATACCTTTATTTGAAATATTGATAATAACATTGCACTACTTCCATGTTTATCAGTGCCTAAGACAAAGTTTTCATTTTTTTAACTGAGCCGAACTCTCCTAGATAGCTATTAGGATGGTGTGCTTTGTCGTCTGTCAACATTTTAAGGAGTTTCTCAAACTGTCGGATTGATTTTAAATACATTACATGTGTACATAAGTCCAGAAAAGAAGTACTGAGGATGAATTCGGGATAATATTTCAAATTTCTCCCTTCTAACATGTGGGTACTCATCCTAAGAAGTACCGCAACAGGTTACTCAAAAACAAAAGGAAAACTGTCCCTTTTTAATTGACCAATCTAACAGTAACCACATTTTTTGCTGGTCTAAAAATCTGTAACAAGCACCCTTGCCTGGGTTCATGCAAGGTTGTTTCTTGTGTGCCTACATGGGGCGGACAGATGTGTCTCGGGGTTATTATGCCAGTTTGTTTGTTTTATCGTATTCTAAATTATGATTTAAATTGTCTCAAATAAGTGAAATAGTCTTGACTGTGACCAAAAACAAAATACTTTACACATTTTGTACTCAGTGCAGTAGCTTTACACTGCTGATGTCCATGTGACTAACACCGGTTTGAACTAAATCCAGACAACAGTCTGTTTAATTTGGGATTTAATGTCCCCGTCAATACTGTATAGGTCATTTTGGAGATGTTGCTTCCAATTTTGTGGGACTTTTACTCGACATTGAGATGACATGACATCTCAAGACCGGTCACCCAATGAAATCAATATGGTTTATTTGCATGGCCGATTTGACTCACACCGCTTTGTCCGGTCAGGCGTAGACCTTCCGAGTGGTTTACCAGTACCCGTGTGCAGTCGGTTACAGCTCTGCGCGGGAGCATCATGCAGCCCATCTATTTCTTCAAGCCCCGATGGGTAAGGGCCGACCAGATAACGGTTATTTACAAATTGCATTGCTATTGTTATCATTGTGAGGTGTGAGGATTACCTATAGAACCTAGACTAGTTTGTTTTGGGTTTGACAAACAGTGTAGACACAGATAAGATCCTGCAGAAAGCAGAGTCTACTGTAGACCATGATCAGAGGCTGCAGATACCGAGCACTTGCCTCGGTAAGTGCGTACTGATGCTAGAGGTCCCCGGTTCGGTCCCCGGCAGCGCCGATAAAGTTTCGGTGTCCTAACACGCTCCATTGACATCATTTGCAGGGATGAATGTCATAAAGTGCACCGTTCTTTCCAATCGGGACGTTAACTGGAGGCCCCGTGCGCACATGGCTACTGTGTAGGCTTTCACCCTGCAAAACCGGGAGTGTATGTAATGTACACCGATCGCAGAATCAGTAGAAAGAAAGAAAGAATATTTAGGGTTGAATGAAACAGGTCAAGTCCTGTTACTGTTAGGACGTTTGATTTTCCCAGCCTACACAATCGATCGTGCTTTGATTGAAAATACACAAACTATTTTTAAATGACTTTGGCCGTGCTGTACTGCCAAGACTAAAAACTTGTTCCAGGAAAAAAATATTGCTGTTTATTTTTACTCTGGACATTGTAAAATGTCGGGTGTGTTTGTATCTTAGCACATGTTTGTGCTTTTTGAGCTCGGTTTTGTTTAACCATCAATTTAATTCAGTAAACTGTGGTCGGGAACGCGTACCTAGTGCCAGATTGCATGTTTTCCTCCCTTACGATATCGCCAAATGAGAAAATGGCGTCCATTGTTTTTTCCTATAGCTCGGTGGGCCCGTTAGGAGCATAAATCAAATAACTTCACCGTGTATTAACAGCACGTGAATTTCCTTGTTAATACATATCTTTTCGCTGGTTAATATTATGCGGCACTGATGCGTATTTTAAACCGACGTTTCATCTCCATTATCATAAGCTTAGCCGTTGGTGGGGCGTAAAACTCAAACTAATGAAACGGAAGGCCAGGTGGTATTTCGAGGGGTACTCCGGTTTTCGCACACCTCTGATTAACGATGTGAGTAAAATAATTTTGAAGGGGCGGTTCCCCCCCCTCCCCCCAAAAAAAAAGGGTAAAAAAAGAAGCCCTCAAACTTTCACACTGCGTTTAACGCAAAAGATACATGGGCACCAAACCGTTGTTTGCTACTGTACAGATGTTAATGCAACTTTTATATTATGTCTAAGCAAAGTGGAACTTTGATAGAAAACACTTTCTTGGCAACTTAAATTTTATCTCTACTGTTCTTTGGCGTCTGATACGTTTAAAACAAAATTACAAACAGTGAAATAGACTAATTGGTTACAATATTTATTGAATATGAATGATGATAACCAAGAAGGAAAAAAAATACACATTTCCAGTTGCGTTTAAATTGATCAAATGTAAGGGTGCGAAGAGAAAACAAGACAATATATAGTTTTGATTTTGAGATTGTAAATTTTCCTTTTTTGGATGGTGATGTTCCTCGTGCGCCATTCTATGATGTTTATATCTCGCAATTAATTCGATTTGCCAGAGTGTGTAGTCATGTATCTGACTTCAACACTCGTAATAAATTGTTAACTGTTAAACTTCTTAATCAGGGTTATCGGTACCATAAACTACGCAAAGCTTTTTCAAAATTTTATAAACGTCAGTCTGATTTAATTTCAAGATTCGATATTGGACTAAAATCTCTTCTGCAACAAGGTCTATCGAAACCCGAGTTTTATGGTGACTTAGTATATAAATTCAGAAAAATAATAACCGCAATGAATTCAGCACTCAATTTCGTAAAATCATGCTTCTATATAAAAAGATTGGATACAACATAAATGTTATACGACAGACTGCACGCATGGTAGTTAACCCAATCACGGTTGGCAACTTTGCTTCCCTCTTTAATTGCACGCCGGTGGGTCAGGCCTCAGATTCTATGACGGTTCCAACGTAAAGGCTTATTGAGAATTAGAGAGATCTAATTCAAGGTAATGTTGGTTGGTGCCTGAATCTCTGTCTCTGGTCGGGCCCATCGGAGTCTAACTGTTGGTTTTCTTTTGCTCCAACTTTAAGTGGTTTCTTGCTGTCGAGTCCTCACCGTTGCCTCACTTCTAAGGTTCTTTGATTATTTGGGTTCACGGAGATATTGCACTGATGAGTTAGGAGGCCTTCATGCGGACTGAACAAATTATTTGTCTAAATCGGAAGTAAGGGCGATGTTTGTGGCCACGTAAAATCGATTTAAGCTCCCCCAGTGGAATTCGTTTCACTGACCGTTCCAAGGCGGTTCTTCTGTCGCGGTTTATTTTTTGTTATGGTTTGTCTTTGAGTGTTTGTATCGCTTATATATGTTATTGTTTTTAATAGCCAAGTAGCCATTTTGTGGGAAAGTAACTGTCCTTTTGGCTTTCCGCTATTGATGTTTCCATTAGGGTCTGTTGTTTAATGTTTGTGTTTCTTTCCCTTTGGTGTCTCTGATGGGAATTGTATCGATTCCTGATCATTGCCTTTACTTCTATTGTTCAGTTTTCGCGTCATTTTGAAGTTTGCAACACGAAGATAAAGTATGGTTTTCTTAATAATACAGTTCTACTTTCATTGTTGCATCTGTATTTGAATCACATGATGACTTTGTATTGAAATAAAAACAAGATGGCGACTGGTTTTCAAACTAAACCACGCCTACTGAAATCCATGTTCTAACTGGAACTATTTTGGTTGGAAAATAGAAGTGAATGCATTGATCAGGAATCGATCCAATTAACCCACCATTCCCATCAGAGACATTAAAGGGAAAGAAACACAAACATGCCTTAACTAGACCATAATGGAAACAATAATAGCGGAAAGCCAAAAGGACAGTCACTTTCCCACAAAATGGCAAATTGGCTATCTTAAATAACAACGTATTAGCGATACACACACTCAAAGGCAAACAATAACTCAGATGGTTGAATCTGAAAATTTAAAGGTAAAACATGAATGAAAATGTAAAAACAAGAGGACCATGGATAGTCCTGTATCGCTCACCTGAGCTAAAAGATTCAGCGTTTCAGGAAGTTCCAGTTGTTACTCATGGAGTTATGCTGATGACAAAGTAAGAACAGGCGAAAACAGAATTTTTCTGCAATCAAAAGGATGTAACTCTATGACAGATTGGCAAACCTCCAATTCATTATCCCTGACTTACTTATACATAAGTTTAAAGAAGATCTGATGAAAATTAAATGGGGCTATAGTGATGACCAGGTTATGAATAGGCATTTTCAGCAATCAAAGGGACTGAACTCTATGAAAGATAGGCTGGCCTCATCAGTTTTCGAACTCAACTAAGCGTTTATCCCTGACTTATCAAGAAGATCTGATATAAACTGAAGGGGCTACGGTGACGAAAAGCTAAATAATAGGCATTTTCAGCAAGCAAGGGGATGCAACACCACAATTAATGGGCTGACCTTGCCAGTTTTCAAACTCATCCGAGCTTCTATCCCTGACTTACTTATGTATAAGTTTCAAAAAGATCCAGAAAACAAGGAGACGTAACTTTATGAGAGATAGGCAGAGAGCACCAGATTTCAAACTCATCCGAACTTTTAATCCCAACCTACTTAGGTGCCAGTTTCAGGAAGATTCATTCAAAACTAAAGGACTAATGGTGATGACGAGGTACAAGATAGGCATTTTCAGCAAAGAAGGGGACTTAACTCTGGGAGTAATGTGCTAACAATGTTAGTTTGCAAACACATTCAAGATTTTAACTCTAACTTATATGTAAGTTTCAGGAAGGTTTGTTCAAAACTTAGGGACTTATGATGATTATATTGTCAAAAATGGACATTTTCTGCAATCAAAGGGATAAAATATAGGCCGAACTCACCAATTTTTAAACTCAGCTGGGGGTTTATCCCTGACTTACTAACATGCAAAATTCTAGAAGATCCGAAGGAAACTGAAGAGGCTACAGTCAATGTCAAAAAAAGGCATTTTCAGCTATCACGGGGACGTAACTCTATTATAGGCCGACATCCCAGTTTTCAAACTCAACCGATCTTTTATCCCTGACTTACTTGTTTGTCAGTTTCAAGAACATCCGATCAAAACTAAAGGGGCTACGGTGATGGCATGGACAAATATAAACATTTTCAGCAACGTAGGGGACATAACTCCTCAAGCAATCAACCAATATCGCTAATTTTATAAGTCTTCCGAGCTTTTGCCCATAACTTACTTGTTTGTAAGTTTCAAGAAGATCCGATCAAAACTGAAGGGGCTACAGTGATGCATGAAAAGGTCAAAAATAAGCGTTTTCAGCAGAGTAGGGGACATAACTCTGTGAGTAATCGCTCGACATCGCTAGTCTTCGTACTCATACGAACTTTTATTCCTGACTTACTTATTTGTGAAAGTTTCAAGAAGATCCGATAAAAACTGAAAGGGCTACGATGATGACAAGGTCACAAATAGGCATTTTCAGCAAAGTAGGGGACATAACTTCGGAGTAATTGACCGATACCGCTAATTTTCGAACTTATCCGAGCTTTTATCCCTGAATTACTTGTTTGTAAGTTTCAAGAAGGTCCGAAAAAACTGGAGGGGCTACGGTGATGACAAGGTAAAAACCAAGCATTTTCAGTAAATAAGGGGACATAACTCCGTAAGTAAACTACCGATATCGCTATTTTTTTAACTCATGCGAGCTTTTATTCCTCTCTTACATGCTTGTAAGTTTCAAGAAGATCCAATCAAAACTGAAGGGCCCACGGTGATGACAATGTCAAAAATAAAGATTTCAAGATTTATTTTAAGGGTCTGGACCCCTAACGGAGGTATAGGTCCAACTGCAACATTAAACATGAAACACAATTTAAGCAAAACACCTTGAAGAAAGCTTCAAAGAAGACAAGATCATAGCGACAATCAGAGTCGAGTATGGAACTATGAAAATATGCATGAACCAGACCTACTGATACTTACAACGTGGAGGTACAAAAAAGAACATTCAGTTCTTCCCAAAAGGCCTAGCATAAGGCGAGCAGGTCTGTCCACTACCAGCCGAGGGTACGCTCCATCGGCTAGCCGCGGCCATGGCCGCCAAATTAGAGAAACATGGCAGCCCAAGAAAAGATCAATTCCATTACCAGAAAAGTTCAATGGCTTAACTCCACTAAAACCAGGAGCTCTGTACTGGTTCACTTTAATATGAATTTATGATAAATGTTAAGTAAAGATCAATCCTTGACACCCAAATATGCCACACCCATCCACTACTGAATATCAACCAATTAGATTACCTGATGCAAATTACTGCAACAAATTCAGAAACTGAATGACAAACAATGGAGACCCAGATCAGAAGTCATCTGATCCGGATCCACGCCCGAAAGATAAGGCACATCCGGGCTCAGCAGGACAACTCTGAATTGTCTTTACTGTTCATAACTTTCTTAAAATTGATAGCATTTGGGGGACAGGACAAGCCTCTGGCGAGATACATTTTTCTTTCTTGCTCGAAATATGGGCATTCGAACAAATAATGAATCTCGTCGCCAAGTTAGTTCAATCTACAAAGGTCACAAATACGGTCATCTCGACCCCCCTTCCCCCCCCCCAAAAAAAAAAAAATCTACCAAGTTCAACAGGTAACTTATGGTTAACACATATAAAATGATATCATTTTCAGCAGAGTAGGGGGAAGTAATCGACCGACATCTCTAGTGTTTGAACTCATTTGGGCTTTTAACCCTGGCTTACTTGTATGTAAGATTCAGGAAGATCCGACCAAAACTGAAGGGGCTACGGTGATGACAAGATCAAAAATAGCCATTTTCAGCTATCAAAGGGACGTAATTCTATGATAAATGGGCAGACTTGGCCGGTTACATATAAGTTTCAGACAGATCCGATCAAAACTGAAGGCGCAACGGTGATGACAAGCCTTTTCCCATTGAAAGTCTATGGGACCTGGTGGTTGCCATAGCAACCAGAGTTTTGTTAGATTTCGAAAAAAGCTTATGTCATCAATGCCCCACCAGAGGCATGTTTCAGATGAGAATGGTTGAGATCAGCATACAGAGCGGCCCCCGCCCATCGGAACTTGAAGAAATATATGGGATGCATGATGCTTCCCCGCAACAGGGCTTGATATGTCATTTCATCTCAATGGTGGGTAAAAGTCCCACAGAATTGAGAGCACGTCTCCAAAATATCCTTTACAGTGGTGAAGGGGACGTTAAATCTCAAATCAAATCAAACAAACAAATCAGCCTGCAGAGATATAACTGGTCAAAGGTGGGGATGGACGGACGACGGACAACCCACTGTATATCCTATAAGCTCCCCAGGAGCCTTCGGCACAGGTGAGCTGAAAATAGGCATTTTCAGCAAACAAAGATAAAATGAGCCGACCTGGCCGGTTTTCCAACCCATCCGAGTTTTTTTTTTCCCAGCCACTTTACATATGCGTTTCAGAAAGATCTGATCAAAACTGAAGGCGCTACGGTGATGACAGTGTCAAAAATAGGCATTTTCAGCAATCAAAGGGTCGTAACTCTATGATAAATGGACCGACTTGGCCGGTTTTCAAACGCATCCGAGTTTTAATCCCAAGCCACCCTTGAGAAAGATCCGATCAAAACTGAAGGGACTTAGGTGATAACAAGGTCAATAATAGGCATTTTCAGCAATCAAAGGGACGTAACTCTATGATAAATGGGCTGACTTGGCCGGTTTTCGAACTCATCCGAGTTTTATCCCAAGCCACTTTACATATAAAGTTCAGAAAGATCTGATCAAAACTGAAGGCGCTACGGTGATGACAAGGTCAAAAATATGCATTTTCAGCAATCAAAGGGACGTAACTCTATGAGAAATAGGCCGACTTTGCCGGTTTTCAAACTCATCCGAGTTTTTAACCCAAGCCAACTTACGTATAAGTTTCACAAAGATCCGATTTAAAAAGGAGGTACGGTGATGACAAAATCAAAAATAGGTATTTTCAGCAATCAAAGGGATGTAACTCTATGATAAATGGGTCGACTTGGTCGGTTTTCCAACTCGTCCGAGTTTTTATCCCCAGTCACCTTACATATAAGTTTCAGAAAGATCCGACCAAACTGAAGGCGCTAGGGTGATGACAAGGTAAAAAAAGGCATTTTCAGCAATCAAAGACGTTACTCTATGATAAATAGGCGACTTGGCCGGTTTTAGAACTCAGAGTTTTTATCCCAAGCGATCTTACATATAAGTTTCAGAAAGATCCGATCAAAACTGAAGGGGCTACGGTTATGACAAGGTAAAAATAGGCATTTTTAGCAATCAAAGACGTAACTCTATAATTAATAGGCCGACCTGGCTGTTTTTTTTTAACTCATCCGAGTTTTGATCCTCAGCCACTTTACATATAAAAAGTCGTTACTCTATTATAGAAGGGCCGACTTGGCTGGTTTTTTGAACTCATCCGAGTTTTTATCCCAAGCCACCTTACATACAAGTTTCAGAAAGATCCGATCAAAACTGATGGGGCTAGGGTGATGACAAGGTCAAAAATAGGCATTTTTAGCAATCAAAGACGTTAGTCTGTAATTAATAGGCCGACCATGCCAGTTTTCGAACTCATCCGAGCTTTAATCCCCAGTTTACTTATATATAAGTTTCAGAAAGATCCGATCAAAACTGAAGGTGCTACGGTGATGACAAGCATTTTCCAACTGTAAAATAGAAGTGGAGGAAATGATCAGGAATCGATACAATTAACCCACAGCTGCCATCAGAGACACAAAATTGAAAGTAACACAAACGTGAAACAACAGACCCTAATGCAAACTTAAATAGCGGAATGCCAAAAGGATAGTAACTTTCCCACAAAATGGCCAATTGGTTACCCAAAACAAAAAAAAATTAAGCGACACAAACACCCAAAGACAAACCATAACAAATATAAACCGCGACAGAAGAACCGCCTTGGAACGGCCAGTGAAACGAATTCCGCGGTGGGGGGGGGGGGGGGGGGGGGGGGGGGGGGCTTAAATCGATTTTACGTGACCACAGTCCTCGCCCTTACTCCGTCGCGATTTAGACAAGACAGAAGTTGAGGCAATCACCAGGTATCGCCAAAACCAGCCCACAGCACCCACCAGACACACCAAAGGGAAAGAAACACAAACACGAAACAACAGACCCCAACGGAAACATCCACAGCGGAAAGCCAAAAAAAAAAAACAAAACAAAACAAAAAAAAAAACAGTTATTTTCCCTCAAAATAGCCAATAGGCTATCCAAAACAAAATAATATAAGCGATAATAAATAACCATAACAAAAATAAACCGCGACAGAAAAACCGCCCTGGAATGGTCAGTGAATCGAATTCCACTGTGTGTGTGTGTGGGGGGGGGGGTCTTAAATCGATTTTACGTGGTCACAATGCTCGTCCTTGCTTCCGTCGCAATTTTGACAAATCATTTGTTCAGTCCGCATGAGGGCCTCCTAACTAATCAGTGCAACATCTCCGTGAACACAAAAATCAAACAACCACAGAGATGCAACAACGGCGAGGACTCGACAGCAAGAAACCACTGAAATGCTGGAGCAAAAGAAAACCAACAGTTAGACTCCGATTGGCCCGACCAGAGACAGTAAGTCTATGGGACCTTGTAGTTGCCATAGCAACCGAAGTTTTTATTCGTTTTCGATAAAAAGCTAATGCCCCAACAGAGGCATGCTACAGATAAGAAATGATTGAGATCAGCCTGCAGGCTGCAAAGATATAGCTGGTCAAAAGTGTGGACGGACGACGGACGGACGACAAAGGGACTACCATCTTATAAGCTCCACTGGAGCCTTCGGCCCAGATGAGCTAAAAAACAGTTTATTTTATTGTTTTGATTGATTACATTGAAATAATTTACTTGTGGTCTAAGACTGTCGTGTAAAAGTCTCATTCGCAATCGCTCAGTCGATTTTTTACTCGAAAGCCTTTGAACACTTGTGAATTATTTCACCGTAATCGATTAACAACAAAGAAATATTACATACCTGAGAAGGTGATAGTCACAAATGGCACCCTGAGGAATAGGAATAGCAACCGAGGCGCAGCCGATGTTGATAATAATATTTCGAAGGGAGACATTTTCACCCTCACCCTCTCAGGAATGAAATGTTTATTTTATTATACCGAACAAAACCACTGATAACATTTTACTGATTTTAAACAATTAATTAGGAAATGGACTTTTAAAGAAAAACACAGGACAGCTCACACGAGACTTTCCAACTTATCAGATAACTTCGGATTTCAGTATTAGCCACGTTAGCTGAAGAAACATATATTTAGAAGTTCAAACATGTATAACTTCGTTATTTCTGAATAAAAACCTCAAGTGTGGGTACGCGTTTTCTTAATTAAATCATAAGAAACATTTCGGAACCGGAATTTTTCAACTTTCTTACAACTTTTGGTTTAAACTCTTCCTACAGAATCGGACCGTATGCGTATTCAGTTCCGCGTATGTGCTTGTCGAAATTATCACAGGGTAATATCACCCTCAGGCTAATGGAAGTTTTCTATGGCAAAGTCACGTGGGGTATAATAACGTAATATTTGACATTTATCGAATCCAACGCGTTCTTGCAGTAAGTTGTGATAAAGAAGGAAAAGATATGAGCCCCGCCAAGCGAATGTGTGTCTTCGAGCATTCCGTTATGACAAATTTTAACTGCGCATGCCAAGCCATTCACAGGGGCCAGGGATATGGATTTCTGTCTGAAGGTTCCTCTTGAAACACTGCTTGTATGAGCGAGCAGCGAAGGTTCTGGCGAGACTGCGCGGATGCGCAGGCTCGCCTGAACCTTCGCTGCTCGCATAGGCGATAAGTACCAAAATCGCTTGACGGGGCCCATATAATGGATACATATGAATTCTTCTTCAGTCCATTAACGTTGACTCGTTTTAGAGTACCAATTAACCCAGCTCGCACACACAATTTTATTCTTGTCTTTACAGCATTTTTCAGCCAGTTTTAGTGAAGTCGCAGCAACGGTGTGTGCTGCATGGGAAATACGTTTACAAAGATTCTGGTAGAGAAATGTTTCGGAGAAAAATGGGTTCTGTCAAACATGCTATTTCTTTATGATGACATTAATTACTTAAGAAATATTCTTCCATGCCGCCTTGTATCGTGATTGGCGTTTTTGTTAGTGTAGTTTGTGAAATATTATTTCACGAAGCGTAGAAGGAAACTTTTTCAATCTGAACATTCTACATGAAAGCGACATGTCCTGAATGCCTCTTTTGACGCGGACGTCGGCAGAAGTAATCGTTACATCCGACACTATAAAACGCGTGGTTGTGAAACGTACGTAATTGGCATTTTTTCATACGATGCCTTTTCCTGCATGGAGAATACATTAGCACCAAAGTAGAACGTCAGTTGATTTTGTAAAACAACTGGATAGATTAATATAAATAACGAATTATGTATCTAGGTATTAACTTACTTCTCGTTATTTGGCTGGGGACAAAACGTTACATACCTCACTTGTTTCAACTTTAGGTAATGCAATAGTCAGTTCCTTAAGGCCATGGCTTCCTTCGCTTAGAAAAAAGACCAGACAGAAGACAAAAGCAAATAAAGTAGTCTTCATAGCATATAACTTTCGCTCTGAGCTTATCAATGCAAGGTGTATAATAAAATTATTCGAAATAAACTTTAATTACAACGCATGTCTGTTTAAGTGCTTCAGACAGACTTCTTATCAGTAGGTGTCACGTAGACAAATTATGTAAAGTCGGTGAAAGACATTTTAAAAACAGACGGATCAAGACTGACTGATTCGTGCTTTAGTGTCAGCCGATAATGCCAGTATGAATTTTTGAAATTTCGTGATGTTTTTCGATCACGTTTTGAATTTGAGGATTTTTTATGTGTTTGTTTTTTTACGTCCCCGTCAACACTGTAAATGTCATTTTGGAGACGTTGCTTTCAATTTTGTGGGACTTTTACGCCACATTGGGATGAAATGATATCTTAAGTCCTGTCGCCCAATAAAACCAATAGGGTTTATAAGCATGGACAACTCGTGCACCGCTTTGCCTGGGCAGGCTTAGATCCTCCAAGATTTACCAGTACTCGTATGCGGGTCGGTTTCAGCTCTGCGTGAAAGCATCATGCAGCCCATATATTTCTTCAAACCCCGATGGGCGTGGGCTTTAGGATGTTTGATGAGGAATGGTCTAAAGCCTTTAGTATAGAAAGTGAATCAGAAAATATGAAAATATTTTGGAAGTTCGAACAAACATCTAAAGATAGGTCTATTGCTTTGGTTTCACCTGTGAACATAGATTAACCATCTAGAAGGCGCAATGTTTTGTGCGTATCATGATTGGTGTAATTGTGGTAACGTGACTGCAATACCTCAATGTTGTGTTTGAGTAGAGTTAGATTAGAAGGTCTTCATGCGGACTGAACAATTATTTGTCTGAATCGCGACGGAGGTAAGGGCAAAGATTGTGGCCACGTAAAATCGATTTAAGCACTCCACCCCAGTGGAATTCGTTTCACTTACCGTTCCAAGGCGCCATCTGTCGTGAGTTATTTTTGTTATGGCTTGTCTTTGAGTGTGTGTATCGCTTATATTATTTTTGTTTGGATAGCCAATTGGCCATTTTGTGGGAGAGCAACTGCCCTTTTGGCTTTCCATTAGTGATGTTTCCATCGGGTCTAGTTGTTTCATGTTTGTGTTTCTTTCCTTTGGCGTTCCTGGTAGGAGCTGTTGGTTAATTCTATCGATTCCTGATCATTGCCTTCAATTCTATTTTGCTTCCGATTTCTTGCCATTATCGACCGTCATCATTATTTAAGGAGTAACTTCCCTAACTAATTAGGGGCCCACACGGTATTGTGGGTGCCATATAGTAAACACATTCTCAGTCCGTTTGTCACATCTGAACTAAAAGATTTAACCCCGGTCATAACTTCAAATGTATTATCCCTACCCTTATGAAACTCTGTAGTTTTTTTATTTATATGTTCTCGGAGATGTTACACTGATGAGTTAGGAAGCCTTCATGCGGAATAAACAAAATTAGTGTGTACCGCGACAGAGGTAAGGGCGAGGATTATGGCCATGTAAAATCGATTTAAGCACCCGGTTGAATTCTTTTCACTGACCGTTCCAAGGCGGTTCTTCTGTGGCGGTTTATATATGTTGTTGTTTTTTACTACTTACTGTGTGTATCACTTGTGTCTTTTTATTTTAAATGGCCATTTGGCCATTTTGTTGGAAAGTAACTGTCCTTATGGCCATCCTTTGTTTAGGTTTCAATTATGGTCTGGTCGCTTCATGTTTGTGTTTCTTTCCCTTTGGTGTCTTTGATTGGCGGAGTAAGTTAATTGTATCGATTCCCGATCTTTGTTTTACTTCTACTTTACTCACTTACTAACAATTGCAAGACCTATTGTTTGACAAAGGGCCATAGCTATATCTTTTGTCCGTGTGTTGTCACGCCTTAACAAAAAACTTATCCTCGGTCAGATCTTCAAAAGTATTTGCCATACTGTCATGCAATTTCACACACATACTAACCATCACAAGACCTACATTCTGACAAAGAGCCATGACTAGATTGCTTATTGTCACTGAATTATCTCCGTTTGTTAGATACAAACTGTTATTTCATAACAATGGTTAATAGGGCTTTCATCGCAAGACCTACATTCTGACAAGGGAGAATAACGACATTGCTTTTGACCGTGTGTTTGTCACTTAACTTCGGTCATAACTGCAAAATTAATTGCCCTTCAATCATGAAACATCACACACATACTTACTGTCTCAAGACCTACATTCTGACAAAGGGCCACAACTATATTACGTTTTGGTGTATGTTTGTCAAGTCATAACAACCTAACTTCGGTCAAATTTTTAAAAGTATTTGTCCTACTCTCATGAAACTTCACACACATACTAACCATCACAAAACCTACATTCTGACATAGGGTTATAACTATATTGCTAATTTTCACTGAATTATCCCCCGTTTTTTAATACATCCTGTTATTTCATATCCATAGGTAATAGGGCTTTCCTATTTCGCGTGTATTCCTTGTTATATTCTATGTTGAAAATCACTTTCTAAGGAACACAAAACTGAGTTCCTTAATACGAACTTATTACCTCCAAAACCGAAGACGTCTTTACGTCACTTTAAACTAGGTATTCAAGAATTTTATAAGAAGTTTGTTCTGGCTCTAGCGGATAAGGCCGCTAACAATATGGTTGTTGTTTGACGGCATCACTATGTTAACACTCTTCTGCAAGAGCTTGGTGGTACTAAGGCCTATGAACTGCAGCCTTTTGCTGTAGAGAGGGCTTTAGTTGATGACAATTTTTGTCATTCAGCCACCAAGCTTGCTGTCTGTGCTACAGAAGGCCAAGACAAGCCTTCTACGTTATGTTGGTTGCCTTAACTTCATAAAAGACCATACAAAGCACGGTTTATTGTAAATTCAGCCTGTTGTACCACCACTGAACTCTCCAAATTATTAACTTAATGTTTTACTGCCATCAAAAAACATGTGTTAAAATATTGCGACAAAGTCTTCAAAGATCGGGTAGAAATCTGTGTTGGTCTTTAAAAAAATCTAATGAAGTTTTAAATATATTAAAATTCTGACGTTTTCGCGCTTCAAATCTGTCTACTTATGATTTTTCCACCCTTTACACTACACTTCCTCATGATCTTATAAAAGAAAAACTTAATGATTTAAATGAATGGACATTTCATAGGGAAGACTCCTTCTAACTTGCGTGTTTGTTTGTTTGATTTGAGGTTTAACGTCCCCGTCAACACTGTAAAGGTCATTTTGGAAACGTTGCTTCCAATTTTGTGGGACTTTTACCCGAGATTGAGATGAAATGACATCCCAAGCCCTTTCGCCCAATGAAACCAATAGGGTTTATTAGCATGGACGGTCCGCCTCGCACCGCGGTTCCTGGACAGGCTTAGATCCTCTAAGCGGTTTACCAGTACTAGTGTGCGGGCAGGATTCAGCCCTGCGTGGAAGCATCGTGCAGCCCATATATTTCTTCAAGCCCCTATGGGCGGGGGCGCTCTAACTTGCGTATAATGTAAGAAATGCTTTTTCATTTCTGAAGACCATAAACTTATTAGCTCACCTGACCGAAGGTCATGGTGAGCTTTTGTGACTGTGAGATGTCCGGCGTCGTCGTGCGTCGTTCATCTTGCGTGCGTAAACTTTTCTTGTTAACACTCTAGAGGCCACAGTTTTGATCCAATCATCATCAAACTTGAACAGAATGATCATCATGACAATATGTCGGTCAAGTTCGAAAATGGGTCATGTCGGGTCAAAAAGTAGGTCACCAGGTCAAATTAAAGGAAAACCTTAACACTCTAGAGGCCACAATTTTGGTCCAGTCATCCTCAAACTTGCTCAAAATGATCTTCTGATAATATCTCGGTCAAGTTCGAATATGGTTCATGTCGGGTCAAAAAGTAGATCAGTAGGTCAAACCACAGAAACTTTTGTTAGCGCTCTAGAGGCCACAGTTTTGGTCCGTACATCCTTAAAACTTGCTCAGAATGATCATCCTGACAATATCTTGGTCAAGTTTGAATATGGGTCATGTCGGGTCAAAAAGTAGGTCAGTAGGTCAAATCATAGAAAAACCATGTTCACACTCAAGAGGCCACAGTTTTGGTCCAATCTTCCTCAAACTTGGTCAGAATGTTTATCCTGACAATATCTCGGTCAATTTGGAATATAGGTCATTTCAGGTCAAAAAGTAGGTCAGTAGGTCAGATCATAAAAAAAACATTGTTAACACTCTAGAGGCCAAAGTTTTGGTCCAGTCATCCTCAAACTTGCTCAGAATGATCATCTTGACTATATCTGGGTCAAGTTCGAATATGGGTCTTTTCGGGTCAAAAAGTAGGTCAGTAGGTCAAACCACATAAAAACCTTGTTAGCAATCTAGAGGCCACAGTTTAATTCCAATCATCCTCAAACTTGCTCAGAATGATCATCCTGTCAATATCTTGGTCAAGTTCGAATATGGGTCATGTTGGATAAAAAAGTAGGCCAGTAGGTCAAATCTTAGAAAAACCTTGTAAACACTCTAGAGGCCACAGTTTTGGTCCAATCTTCCTCAATCTTGGTCAGAATAATTATCCTGACAATATCTAGGTCAAGTTTGAATATGGGTCATTTCAGGTCAAAAAGTAGATCAGTAGGTCAGATCATAGAAAAACTTTGTTAACACTATAGAGGCCACAGGTTTGGTCCAATCATCCTCAGACTTGCTCAAAATGATCACTATGACAATATCTCGATCAGTTCGAATATGGGTCATGTCGGGAAAAAAGTAGGTCAGTAGGTCAAATCAAAGAAAACCTTGTTAACTATAGAGGCCTCAGATTTGGTCCAATCTTCCTCAAACTTGGCCAGATTGTTTATCCTGACAATATCTCGCTCAAGTTTGAATATGGGTCATTTCATGTCAAAAAGTAGGTCAGTAGGTAAGATCATAGAAACACCTTATTTACACTCTAGAGGCCACAGTTTTGGTCCAGTCATCCTCAAACTTGCTAAGAATAATCATCCTGACAATATCTCGGTCAAGTTCGAATCTGGGTCATTTTGGGTCAAAAAGTAAGTCAGTAGGTCAAACCACAGAAAAAACCTTGATAGCAATCTAGAGGCCACAATTTTGGTCCAATCATCCTCAGAATGATCATCCTGACAATATCTCGGTCAAGTTCGATTATGGGTCATGTCGGCAAAAAAATAGGTCAGTAGGTCAAATCATAAGAAAACCTTGTTAACACTCTTGAGGCCACAGTTTTGGTCCAATCATCCTCAAACTTGCTCAAAATGATAATCCTGACAATATCTCGGTCAAGTTCGAATATGTGTTATGTCGGGTCAAAAAGTAGGTCAGTAGGTCAAATCACAGAAAAACTTTGTTAATATTCTAGAGGCCACACCTTTGGTCAAATCATCATCAGACTTGCTCAGAATGATCATCTCTACAATATCTAGGTAAAAATCGAATATGGGTCATGTTGTCAAAAGTAGGTTAAATTACACTAGAGGCCACAGTTTTGGTCCAATCATCCTCAAATTTGCTCAGAATGATCATCCTGACAATATCTCAGTGAAGTGCGATTATGGGTCATGTCGGCCAAAAAATAGGTCAGTAGGTCAAATCATAGATAAACCTTGTTAACACTCTAGAGGCCACAGTTTTGGTCCAATCATCCTCAAACTTGCTCAAAATGATCATTCTAACAATATCTCGGTCAAGTTTGAATATTTGTCATTTCAGGTCAAAAAGTAGGTCAGATCATAGAAAAACCTTGTTAACACTCTAGAGGCCACAGTTTTAGTCCAATCATCATCAAACTTGCTCAGGTTTGTCCTCTTTTTGTAATACCTTGGTCAGGAGGGGTATTTTATTTGACAGAAAATGCTGTTAGCAAACAGTGCAGACCCTGACCAGATGCCACATTCTGTGACGTCTGATCTGGGCCTATGCTGTTTGCCAGGCAACCCCTTAGGGGCTATTATAACTTTAAACAAAATGGGTTATTATAATTATAAACAAATATTCTGTATGATAATACAGTATGTCAAGCAATTCAGACTTTCAGGATGTTTGGATATTGGTCAAAGTTCTTTTGGCTATTTTTATGAAAAACATTGTCATCACTCGACCTACTTTTATTTCATAATTTCCCCACCATAAGCATAATACAGATTAGAAATGATTGAAATCAACCTTCAAGCTGCAGAAATATAAATGCTGTAAGACATGAAGGGGCGGACCTTTCATCTCAATTACGGGTAAAAGTCTAACTAAATTGGAAGCAACGTCTCTAAAATGACCTAAATAGTAAAAACCTCAAATCAAACAAACAAAATCGGTCAAATCATACTTGAGGCTGCATTTTTTGTTCAAGCTTCATGAAACTTGCCAAGAATGTTTGCCGTTATAAAATCTTGAATATGTTTGAATATGGGTCATGTGGGATCAAAACCAAGGTGATGAATAGACTCAGGTGAGCGATACAGGACGATCATGGTCCTCTTGTACTCTATGGTCATGTAAGAATGTGTTTGAAGCTCTCACGTTTCTACTTGATAATATTTACATAATATTTGGTACTAGGTTAATTAGACAAATTGTTGATATTCCGATGCGCACCCCTTGTGGCTGATCTGTTTTTGTTTTGCTATGAGAGTGACTGCATGATGTCCCTTTCTGCTGAAAACCAATCTGAAATCATTGAAGCTTTTAGCTCAACTTCTAGATATTTGGATTATTTATTAAGTATTGACAATACCTATTTCGATAGTTTGATCAGTCAAATTTATCCCCAGAACTTAGTTAAATAAAGCTAATTCTTCTGATACCGAGGCCCCGTTTTTGGATTTACGTCTTTCTATTGTAGATAGGTTTGTTTCTTGCAAAATTTATGATAAACGCGATGATTTTATTTTGAGATTATAATTTTTCTTTTTTGGGATGGTGATGTTCCTCGTGCGCCATTTAATGGCCTTTATAGTTCGCAATTTATTCGATTTGCCAGAATGTGTAGTAATGTAACTGACTTCAACACTCGTAATAAATGGTTAACTGCTAGACTTCTTAATCAGGGTTTTCGGTACCATAAACTACGCAAAGCTTTTTCAAAATTTTATTGACGTCATTCTGATTTAATTTAAGAATTGAATGTTGGACTTAAATCTCTTCTGCAACAAGGTCTATCGGAACCCGAATTTATGGTGACTTATAATATATATAACCACAATGACTTCAGCACCCAATTTCGTAAAATCATTCTTTGATATAAAAATATTGGGTGCAACATGAATGTTATACGATAGACTGCGTGCATGGTAGTTAACCATACACGGGTGACAACTTTGCTTCCCTTTTTAATTGCACACCGGTGGGTCAGGCCTCAGATTCTATGACGGTTCCAGCGTAAAGACTTACTGAGAAGTAGAGAGAATGTAATTCTTGTAATGTTGGTTGGTGCCTGATGCCCTGTCTCTGGTCGGGCCCGTCGGATTATAACTGTTGGTCGTCTTTTGCTTGAGCATTTTAGTTTATTCATCTCTGTAGTTGTTTGATTTTTGTGTTCACGGATATGTTGGACTGATGAGTTAGGAGACCTTCATGCGGAATGAACAAATGATTTGTCTAAATCGCGACGGTAGTAAAGACGAGAATTGTGGCCACGTAAAATCGATTTAAGCCCCCCCCCCCCCGGTGGAATTCGTTTCACTGACCGTTCCAAGGCGGTTCTCTCTGTCTTGATTTATTTTTGTTATGGTTTGTCTTTGAGTGTTTGTATCGCTTATATTATTTTGTTTTGGATAACCAGTTGGCCATTTTGAGGGAGAGTAACTGTCTTTTTGGCTTTCCGCTATTGATGTTTCCATTAGGGTCTGTTGTTTCAAGTTTGTGTTTCTTTCCCTTTGGTGTCTCTGATTGAAGCTGTGGGTTGATTGTATCGAGTCCTGATCATTGCCTTCGCTTCTATTAAAATTTACAGTCATTTTAGGGAAGGGGCATTACATTTCCCCTTATGTTTGCATTCTTTGTTGAAAATCACTAAATAGGTAACACAAAATTGAGTTTCTTAGTCTAGTCTTATGGTTTAAGAGGTCAGTGTCAGAGACATAGAATTGTTTTTTAATTTAAAGTAATGTTAAGAGCTCATATTTTCCAAACGATATAATGGATTTGCTTCATATTTGGTATGGTTATAGTTTCTAGTTACAGGTCTAAAGTGTACAGTTACAGGTCTAAAGTTTTATTCAGCCATACCACCGCCCCTGATGTCACGGTCAAGGTCACATACTTAGAATGTTTAAATGTTAAGGATTTTAAGAACTCATATTTTTCAAACCATACAATGGATTTGCTTTATATTTGGAATGGTGGTAGATGCAGATCTGAAGTTTCATTCATCCATTATCCCGACCCTACCCCAGGTTCACAAGGTCAATGTCACGGACTTTTTCATATTTAAGTTTTAAGAGCTTATCTTTTCGAAACCATTTGATAGTAAAGGGTTCAATGACGAGGCCTAATTGGCCAAAACTAGCTAGTTTGGGCCCGAGAACATGTACAATCCATATTTTCCAGTTATGAGGTGTATTCATTGCTTCCAACGGATAACCCTTTTATTGAACATATTCATATGTGGTATCATAATGGTTTTCTTTTTCAAAGGCTGAATCGGCAATACCCATACCTATGCCAATGACCTCAAGGACACGTTTCCAGGTGGGTTATGCTATCCAATGACAGCCTAGGTTGCAACATGACTTTTCATGGTGATGTGGGCCCCTTGGCGGCGGAGGAGGGTGGGGTATCTATCTCGTATTGACACATTATAATTGTCACATCAGGCACTTAGTTCATTAATTAGTTTCAACACATTGAGTGGATGAATGCTTTTACATTTCTTTCAACACTATTTCAGTCATATCCAAATCATGTGCCGTGGAACCCCACTTTAATACCACGCTTCAAAGTGTTGAGGACCACCATATTGTACTCTTTCACTAACACAACCATCCTACTACTGCGCATCTTCGGGGACCATCCTTCGATTTAATCGATTCTCTTGTTTGAATATTTTTAAGGTTAATGTTGGAATTTTCTAGCAGTGGTAATACTCGAAATCCAAATATCTTAATTGCTGTGTGTTTTTGAGTGTGTGTATCGCTTAGATTTGTTTTTGTTTTGGATAGCCAATTGGCCATTTTGAGGGACAGTAACTGTCATTTTAGCTTTCCGCTGTTGATGTCTAGTATTTTCATGTTTGTGTTTCTTTCCCTTTGGTGTCTCTGATGCCAGCTGTCGGTTAATTGTATCGATTCTTGACCATTGCTTTCACTTCTATTTACATATCAGGGCTGTTTTGTTTGTGCCAAGTGGTTTTAATGCTTTTTTCCAATCCTCAGGAGTTGTATTTATAATCGATAATTTGACATCCTTTAGATACCTGTTGAAGGTCTTAATCAGACAGATTTTCGTACCTCGTTGTATAACAATTGCTAGTTTTATATGCATGGAATTTTTGAAGGCATAGCTGTTTTGTTGGTATTTGTTATACCCTCCTTCTATTTGAAGGATTTACTTCAATTCTTTCGTATACTGGTTAACCCAATGAATATCGCTTTAGTTTTGACGGTATCGCTCCATTACACATACATGAGTATCATAATAAATATAAACTTACAATTTCTCCCTTTAGGTTACATTCTGCTTCTCCTGTGCGTATTCCCCATTCTATTCATCACTTAGAGCTATGTTGCCGTCGCCATTGGTTAGACCTTTAAATTTGTTTTCTGCCGCCTCTGTTAATTTCTGTGGAGCAGGCTATACTAATTTGTTTAAAAATAATCTTATGGTTAGATTATCTCCTATCAAATCGCACATCCTTCGAAAATATACCGATCCGTTCAAACGAAGTGGAATGTATCCTAGTATTTCTAAGTGCAATGCTAGGAGGTGTAGGTGCTGCGTCTACCGTTTCTTCATCTGTAAACGGTAGTTGCCTTTCTGTTGTTAAATATGTCCGATTTGAGATGTGAGTCTACGGACTGGATATATGTGATAACCGGACCTGCTGCAAATTGTAAAATGCTGTACGTCGGACAAACTAATCGCATATTAAAAACAAGATTTAACAAACACAATCGTAGAGTAGGAGTAAGCCTAAAAAACTGACATTGTCTTGTACCGTCATGTTCAAACTATAAAAGTAAATAACGCGCTTTTAAAAGAATCAATACTAGGCTGAAGTGACTGTCTATAATATTATTGAATCATAGACGCCACTCAGTCTCCGACCCTCAACTGCAGCCACGACTTCTTCGTTGAAACGGAAATAACGTCCAAGGATATCATTTTTCAAGCCTGTTTTTCAAGCTTGATCTTTGTTTTACTTCTACTTTGGTATTAGAAGGTAGTCACTTGGAGTTAAATAGAAGTGACGGCAATGATCAGGAATCGATACATCCCATCAGAGACACCAAAGGGAAAGAAATACAAACATACAATAACTAGACCCTAATGGCATCACGAAAATAGCGGAAAGCTAAAAGGGCAGTTGCTTTCCAACAAAATGACCAGTTGGCTACCCAAACCAAAAATATAATCGATACACACACTCAAAGACACACGATAACAAAAATAAACCTCGACAGAACCGCCTTGGAACGTTCAATAAAACGAATTTCACTGGGGCTTAAAACTATTTTACGTGGCCGCAATCCTCGCCCTTACTTCCGTCAAGATTTAGACAAATAATTTGTTCATTCCAAATGAAGGCCCCCTAACCCACCAGTGCAACATCTCCGATAACACAAAAATCAAACAACCACAGAGATGAAACAACGGTGAGGACTTGAATAGGCGGGGTGCGGTATAAGCTCATGCCAACTCCGCTTAACAGCACCCATTGCAATTTTGCAGGTGTGGACTATTGTATTTTGCTGTTGGAACAGAATCCCTTTGGAGAGTTTACCTCGGCGTTTTTCACGGATCGCAATTCTCAGTTGGTCGAGCAAATTTGCATAACACGCATCTGTTATAAGAAAAGCCAATATAATAAGGCCTCGTGCGTCCCAAAATACAGTTGTCATTACCGTGCCAGCTGAGGGTTGTGTTTTGAGCATCCTTGGCCTCGGTGACTCCGGCTCCACCCACTGGCGACTTTAAGTTTTGTTTTATTCTCTGGCACATAATAATGGGCAAAGTTCTCATCTACAATCGCCAGACGTGAAAGATCACCAGACGTGGAAGAATGTAATATTCCTTTGACCCAACCCGCTTCAACAATGCGCTGCATACTGATGGTCTGGTTGCCCTTTTGCACGTCGCTCAGGGATTTTGGGACCAAACGGACTGTTAACTTGCGCATACCCTAGCGACCATGTAAAATCTTTGAAACGTGTAATGAAATAGCTATTTCTTCCACTTAATTCTAATTCGCCTATCAGGGTACACCAGATCCCGAACCTTGTTACGCATTTCTTCATCGGTGGCATCTGATGGGCATCCAGACTTGGTTTCGACTTCTAAAGATGTTCTACCGCGTGAATTCTTCAATCCAGAATTCAGCTTGTGCATACGATGGTGCAGAAGACCCACAGTCATTGGTCAACACGCAATGTATTTCCTGACCTGTTTTCCTTCTCAAATACCAGTACCGAATTGCTGCACGGTACTCAACTTTCGACAAAAAGCTTGCTTTTGCATCGCTGCCATGCATTGCATCGAAACAATGCATGAAAATATTGATTGTCTCGGTCAGTTGGAAATGGGATAGGTTGGATACTTATTGACTTGCCCTCGTAAGTCATCGAAGGGAAAGAAACACCAAAATAAAACAACTTCGCCATAAGGAAAACGTCACAATCGGAAAGCCAAACGGACAGCTACTTTTTCACAAAATGGCTAAATGGCTTTTCAAAATAAAAAAATGTACTTAGCATCCAAAACGAACTATAAAAATAATAAACCACAACAGAAGAACCTCCGTAATACGGTCAGTGAAGCGTTCTTACTATTAATTGATTTTACATTGACACAATCCTCGCCCTTGTTTCTGTCGAGGTTTAGACATAACATTTGTTCAGTACGCATGGATGAAAATGTTCAGTACGCATGGATGATTTCTAACTCATTAGTGCAACACTTCCGAGAACATAAAAATCAAACAAATCAAGTTTTGAAAACAATGAGAACCCGATAGCATGAAACAACTGAAATGCTGGAGCAAACGAAAACCAACAGTTGGACTCCGACGGGCCAGCCCAGAGACAGAACATCATTTAAGCACCAGAATTCAGACTGTTTATCGCTGGCATACTTAGAGCCTTCTGAACAGCTTAAATTGGGTTCGGTTTAAGTTGCATGATAATCTCCATAACAAAGCCGATTGAATGAATGAATATGGTACGCTTGATAACGATATACTGCCCATAAAATTCGAACGGAGAATTATTTGTTGTTTTTTTCTTTTGTATTATTTTCAAATTCTACGAGAAAAGAAACCTATTTTTACTTGACCCAAATTTGCCGAGTATCGAAGTCAGTTTAAAGAACACCAAGACAAACATTTTGAGCGTGACTGATCATGATTGCTTAAACAACTGACCAAGGCCTTCCTTTGATTTGGCCCGTCGACCTATTTTGTTGACCCCAAGGTTTCAAACTTAACCCAGAAAACATCAAGGCAGAAATATATAGCAAAATGCACACTGATTGCATAACAAACGGGACCTCTTAATTAAGTGTTCACTAGGTTTTCCTTTCATTTGGCCTGGCGACCTAGTTTTGATCCCAAGTGACCCAGTTTAAGCTGTCCCTAGAAATTGTCAAGACAAACATGTTAAGCAATATTCATAACGATCAAATACAAAACTTTGACCTCTTGAATGTGAAAAGGTTTTCCTTTGTTTTTTTTTTTTTTTTTTTTTTTGTTTTTTTGCCTGGTGACCTATTTTAAGACATTACGTGACCCAATCTCAAACTTTACCTGGAAATCAACGGCAAACATTTAGGGCGAGATATATGACGATTACTTAAGCATGTGATCTCTGGCCCGGTGACCTAATTTTTGTCCAAGTGGCCGAGTTTCGTTGCCAACCTAAAGAACATCAAGACATGTTTTGAACATGATTCATTATGAATCAAAGGTGTGACCTCTAAAAGTATTAACAGAGTATTCCTTTGATTTGGCCGGGTTACCTAGTTTTCGACCCCATATGACCGAGTTTCTATGTCAACCTTGAGCATCCAGACAAACATTTTGAGCATGGTTCATGATGATTGCTTCAAAATTGTGACCTCTAGAGTCTCTACAAAGTCTTCCTTTGATTTGGCTAGGTGACCTAGTTTTTGACCCCTATTGATCCAGTTTCATTGATTTTGATCAATATCCAAGATGGTTGCTTTTAAATATTATCTCTAGAGTTATTACAAGTCATTTGGCCAGGTCACCTAGTTTTGACCTAAAGCGACCTTGTTTCAAACTTGACTTAGACGCCATCAAGACAAACATGTTCATCAAGATTCATGATAATTGCTTTGACCTCTAGAGTGTTTACAAGAAATTCCTTTGATTTAGCCTGGTGACCTATTTGTTTTACCCCAAAACGTCCCAAATTCAAACTTGAATTGGACATCATCAACACAAACATTTTGAGCAACATTCATGACGATTACTTTAAAATGTAAGTGTTAACAGATTGGTATTTTTGGCAGCAGAAGACAATTTGAAATAGTTTTTCTAATTTTCCCACGGAAAACAGGACTTGACATCTCAAGCAAATTAGGAGACAATTTGCATAAGATGTCAGGTCCTGACTTCTTGGAAAAATAAATAAAATATCAACAACTTGTCATCTGCTGAATTAGCTGAAAGAGTCGTGATGGTTAAAAGTGACCTCTAGGGTGTTAACAAGGTTTTCCGTTGATTTGGCCCGGTGATCTGTTTTATAACCCTGAGTAATCTACTTTCTTACTTCTAGAAATCACCAGACAAACATTCTTAGCCATATTCATGATGATTACTTTCAACGATTTGACCCCTCGAATGTTAGCAAGGTTTTCCTTTGATGTTACTAACCCTCTATTGTTCTAACTACCCCTATTTCGCCGGCCCCGTCCATCGGGGTTTGCAGAAATAGATGGGCTGCATGATGCTTCCACGCAGAGGTGAAACCGACCGCACACGTGTACTAGTAAACCGCTTAGATGATCTAAGCCTGCACAGGCAAAGCGGTGCAAGTCAGACCGTCCATGCATATAAACCCTATTGGTTTCATTGGGCGACAGGGCTTGATGTGTCGTTTCATCTCAATGTCGGGTAGAAGTCCCACAATGAAGCCAAAATGTCCTATACAGTGTTGACAGGGACGATAAACCTCAAATCCCCTATTTCGAACAGATGTCCATGGTTCCAAAGTAGAAGTAAAACAAAGATCAGGAATTCGAGTTATTGAAGTCTGACTGTATATTGCACTTGACCACAACAATGTCAGGATTTTCTTCTAACCAACAAGGCTGATGTTACGGACTGACTCAAATCTAAGCACGATGCACCGAAGATATATGTATTGTTCTAATACTGGTCGCCTATATAGCCAATGGTTATATGCAATGATATATTGAATTAAAAATCACTAGGCGAAAAAACTTGACGTTTTGCGACGTCATCGAACGTTTTCTTGGCGTTACTTGACGTTTGACGGAGTAGCGTCTGTCCAGCATTACGTACATCACAAAAAAACAGGTAACTGCATGTGTTAAGAGTCAACATATTTGCGGTATTTCTTAAAACAATGGCGGAATGTTGAGAGAATATGACAGTATGAAGAAAATAATAGCATTTAGACGAATTCCATTGTGTAACCCTCGTGGAATCGGAATAGATCACTGCAGCTCTATTGCGTGATTTAATGAATAATATATCAAAGTTTGTCGGTCTGTTGTAAGTAGGTAAACCACTCGGGCTGCGCGCTCGTGACTTTATCTATCTTATATCTGACTTCCAAACAGTAATAAATAACTTAACAAATCACTCCAGGAGCGCGTCTACTTTTCAATTATATTTGGATTGGATCATAAGACGAGGTGTTTGCACAGTGCTACATTGATCTTGCTTATTTCATAATCTTGGAACTCCATAACTGATGTAAGTAAATACTGCACCAAAGATTTATATGTACGTTACTATGGCAATAACATTTCCTATAAATAGCAACAATATCTAGCCCGGATCTCAACTTCAAACAAGGCGTTGCATTTAACAACAAAATATGTGTAATTATAAGAAAGGAAACTGCAAATAAGGGAGCTGCGCCAATAAAACGATATTGCTATATTTTCAGTAACTAAAGCAAGTATTCGTCCCCATAAACCTCACTTTACATACTCGGGTGCTTACGGGGTTATACCTTATTTTCCTTATTTCTGCTGTAAGACATAGGTTGTGGGTTCTCGTTAGAACCGCCTCAATGAGGCGGCTCGAACGAGCACCCACAACCTATTTTTACGTCGCACGGGTGTATAACCATAATGATTTCACTTTATCTCACTTACTAATAGGGAAATAGGTCTAAGTTCAGTAAACCATGGCAAGTCTTGGCATAGTTTTCATGGTCCACTGAACTGAGAGCATATTCTGTCCTAATAAAGTTTCTCGGTAACTATAAAGGTTGTTTGCGATATTATGTGCAGAATATAACGTGCAAACATGTGCGTGTGGTTTGACCTTTGCTTAGTATTACTTTTGAACCGTGTACGAAAGGGATGTGAAATTATATACATTAATTCCTCGTGAAAAAAATGCTGGTACATAGTGTTTTCATGGTAATTAGGACTCTTTCTTGAGTTAAGGCCCTTTGAAAATAAATAGAGCACATTGCTTCGGGTAAGTGAAATCTAAAAACTCGATCAAATTATCTTTATCAGTTTCCGATATATTGCAAGTCGAAGTCTGAAATATTTCTGATATATAAAAGTCTCCACATGATGACTTCCCTTGAAATAAATATTCATGAAGTATTCTTTGAAGTCATAGTTTACCACAAATTCTTTGAACTTTTTAACACTCAATATATCTGGTGTTTTACAATTATCGGAAATTAATTAGCCACCTGATAATATCAATGAATTGATCTGTCAAAACTCAGAAACAATTTCTATAAATTAAAATTCAAATAATAATGTTTAAATAATTTAAATTTCAGATTAAATGTTTGTATGTAGATCAAATAGAATACAGTTGTAGGTTATGTGTTATTACGATATTCAAAAAGCAGTTTTTATTATCCTAACTAAAGAATTTATAAATGAACTGTTTGTTTTTAACAGTTTAAAATTTCATTAAAACTTAAGTAAACTTTCTAATTTAGAAATGAAAGTTCCAATTTATATCCAGAGTTATTAATAAGATTCACAGCCATCATTGGACATAAGCAAAATGTATAACAGAATCATTAAAATGCATTGTGGGTCTAAATCAACCAAAATTCAATGGAGGTTACCCTAGTGGAAGATATAAATGAGCATAACTTTGAAACAAATGGGAATTTTTTCATGCGGTTATCAGTTAAATGATTCTTTTATGTATTATTTCAGAATACTTAATTTCAGAAACATGTAAATTTTCGTGATAAATTACCTATAAGGTAGAGCCTTGAAACCTGGTAGAAAGATTGGCAGTAAAGAGTAAATGGCCTGTTTAACTTTTGAATAACCTCTGAAAGAAATAATTAAAGAGTTATGACCCTTTATAAATTTGGGCATCTTACGTTGCATGCATTACAAAAACACGCCTATTCAAATACATTGCAAGTTTTACCGCCACAAAATGAAAATTTTCAGGAGAAAAAAAAACGATGTTTTTCTTATTTTTGCTGAAAATATAGATTGTGAGTACTCGTTAGAACCGCCTCGTCGGGGCGGTCCTTACGAGTACCCACAATCTATAAATTAGAGCAGAAATAAGAAACCAAGGTTTACCCCTATAAACCCCGGTTTTACTATATAAAAGTGGGGTTCAAGGGGATCAAAATTATATAGGCGTGTTTTCGTGATGCTTTTTGATGCATAGCATAACTTTGCATAGCATAACTTTTAAAACGTACAAACTATGGTCTTGAAAGTTCATTTATGTATTTTTATAAACAAAATGGTGAGACATATTTTCTTCTCGTCATGAGTATGCCCATATTCTGAGTAATATAGTAAGTATAGTAATTTCTTACATGCTTTTCAATGAATGATAGAGATTTATCAGTGAAATATAAATCGATATTTTCACTGTTTCAAACAGTGAAAATACGATTTTTTATTTTTCACTGTTTGGGACTACTTTTTTCTTCAAATCTAACTCTAATTTCAATTTTATCTTTGTCAGATAACTGAACAATACTGAAATGCGTTCTAATTGACGCATAGCCCGTTCATGTGTGACGGGGACGTTACTGACGTCATTTATGACGCTGACGTCACGTCTTTTGTCGCGCGACGTTAGACTTGCAAGCAACTTCTTTGGAAAACTACTATCTCAATTATTTCATTAATCATTCATAATAATACCATCCCAGGCCATTTCTCAGGTGCAAACTTTCAGTTTACACCCAATAGTATACCTACTTAACACGATGGACACCACTAAATTGACGCGAAACGAACAGGAAGAAAGATAATTTTCTCCGAATGTGAGCGACACCATTAAAGACGCTAAAAATGGCCTTTTGAAGCATGTAAGAAACAGAAAATTTGATTTTTTCAGTGCAAGATCAAATTTTATTTCACTCATGAACACCAAAACTGCTATTTTCACTCGTGGCTACGCCACTCGTGAAAATAACAGTTTTGGTGTTCATTCGATGAAATAAAATTCGATCTTACACTGAAAAAATCAAATATCCTCTATTAGTAATTTATAAAAAGGAATGGACCGTTGTCAGCAAAATATCTAGAGAATATTGAAGATAGGGGTTTAAAATATAGAACTTGATGCCCAAGAAAAGCCACAATAGAATATCATCACGTGAACAAGTCCGTGAAATGAACACCCCCTTAAACCCCACTTTATATAGAGAAAACTGGGGTTTAGGGGGGTAAACATTATGTTTGCAGTATAAATAAGAAAATTATCACGGATTTTCACCAGAAAAGTAGCCATTTTGGTGATAAGAAAAATGCACTATATCGCACGGGTGTGTTATCGTAATGTTACAGCCTACCAATGGTACCAAGAGGACGAGTAACTAACACTTAGGAAACTTGAAAGCCGGGAACAGCGCGGCAACCAACTCCCTCTTTTCCACAAGAGGCGATCACGGTATAAGGCATAGTTAATGAAAATAAATAATTACATATATAAATAAACAGGAGGTGTGGATGATTGTATCGATTTCTGGTCATTGCCTTCACTTCTATATTGGCTGAGTTCCCTGTGTGCGATTTGAACTTAAAAAAAGTATCATGTGCTCGCTGTTCTACGCTGGGGCTGATAAAACATAGTCTTTCACCATCCTTGATAGCCGTGTGTTTTGTCGAAACCTTTATAGCCAAATAGACCGCTTTTTAGTATGCACTCACGCCGTTCACAGAAATCATAAAACGCTTTCCATGTAAAGGGAGGGGTTCCCATAAGGCCCTTTTCCTGCCCTGGAACAGAAGTCCTCATTTTCTCCTGATATATTGCCATAAGTGTCCCATCTACTAAAACAGTATTGGTTTTGTAACGTAAGCCCTAGTTATTGAGAAATATGATAATGAAAGTGGGTGAGGTAATTCAGCATTAATCTGAGGTATCATGTTTTACGCACTGTTTCTTTTTTAAAATATATCACACCCACTCATTATTTCCTCTGTTTGTTAGACAAATGTATTGGGTAAATTTCTACTTAAAGTTTGTTCCTCTAAAGTAAAATACTACATCTGCAGCAACTATTTTATGAACATCATCAATTTTTGTTAATTTTGCATCTTCAAATTCAACAAATCCTAGCCTATCTCCGAAACTAAATGGCAGATTATTTTGAAACTTACTTGAATTTAACATGGGAAAAGTACAAAGTGATGATAAGGTTTTGGTGACCTTGACCTAATATTCAAGGTCACTTGGGCTGGTCAAATTTCCAAATATGGGGTGACCATTTTGGCCATTTTTCTGTTCCTGAACAAACAGCTTCATATTCTCCTAATACATTGCCTATAGAATTCCTTTGACTAAGACAGTTTAGGTTTTGCAAAGTAAACCCTAGTTATGGAGTTAAATGATCATGAAACTGGGTGGTTTAATTCAATACGATGCTGAGGTATTGTGTTTAATGCACCACGTCCCTTTTAAAATATAGCAAACGCAGCCTTAACTTCCTCTGTTTGTTTGTTTGTTTATTTGCCTTAGGTAACATCCTACCTAGTTTTCTCCCTCTAAAATTAAGTATGCCACCTGCAGCAACTCCTTTATGAAAACTTCTATTTCTGAGAATTTTGCAGCTTGGAATTCAATAAAACATATTTATTTTTGGAATTAATTGAAAGATTCCTTTGAAATAAATCTGAAGACAGTATTTGGAGAAAATGTTGCCTAGGTTATGGTGACCTTAACTGTTTCATCATGGTTACATGGTCTTCGAAATTATCAGACAGGACCAATAAGGACATATTCTGCCGACCCCACCCATCGCCGTCCCGCCACAACAGATCTTCATTTACTGAAGAGCATAGTCCTGTCTTATTATTTTTCCCTTCTAAGGAAAATATAAGGACTGCAGCTCTATTACATCACAATGTGCATTTTGCTTATTTTGTGCATTTTGCTTATTTAAGTCCTGGAATTTGCACAATCTTTGTTTATCTATCAAATCTGAATTCTTTTGAAACATGTACATGTATGCAGATATATTTTGAGTGCACACAGTTGACTAGGTTTTGGTGATCGTGACCTTATTTTAAGGTCAGACTGAAATTGGACAGTGTTGTGTTGTTACCTTGAAAACAAGGTCATCAAAGCCCTTATATTGTTTGTTTATAATTACTTATTCAGCCTCTTGTTCTGTCCTGTACCAGATAAACTAGCATCAATTCCACTCAATTGATCTCACAAATTGTGCAAACGGGCTTAGTTTTATAAAAAACTTCAATCTACCTTGACCTTTGATGACCTTGAAATGTGGTTAATGCTAACCAACCTGAAATCATGGCCCAATAATTCTTCTAAGCAAGTTTCTAAGAATCAAGTCAGGAGTTCCAAAGAAACTATACTGGAAGCTTAAAATTTTTGACCTATTTTGTTTTGTGGTGACCTTGAAAACAAGGCCCTTGAAAATAAGGCCAAGTTCATTGAACATCTAACCAACACAAGAGTCTTGCCCAGATGCTACATCCGGCCAAGTCTGGTGTAATGCTGAATAATTTAAGTGACAGCTCGACTAAAGAGTAATATGACTGCAATTGTAGATATCAAGCCTATTCTGACCTTGAAAATGAGGTCAAGGTCACCAAATCTAAGCTCTTATGATATATATTGGGAAAGGCGATGAAATGTCACAGGATTTTAATCTAATAATTCCAAAATAAACCCAAACATTCTTTTCGATTTTTAAAATCTCACAAACCATGTGACCTTCAAGATAAGGGTAAGGTCCCACAAACCTAGTCAGCTCTTTATATTCTCAAACTCTCATAATATATTCAGATTAATTTTAAAAGAATTCGTTGTGTAGTTAAAAAAATATAATTTATTGAATTCCAAGATGCAAAATTCTCAGAAATAGAAGGTTGTTATAAAAGACCTGCTGCAGATGGCATAATTAACTTTAGAGGAAGAAAATTAGGTAGGGTGTTACCTAAGGCAAACAAACAAACAGAGGAAGTTATGGCTGCATTGGCTATATTTAAAAAGAGATGTGGTGGATAAATTACAATACCTCAGCATTGTATAGAATTACCCCACCCAGTTTCATGATCATTTAATCCCATAACTAGGGCTTACTTTGCAAAACCTAAACTGTCTTAGTAAAGGGGATTTTATAGGCAATGAATTTAAAGCTTTTTGTTCAGGAACAGAAAAATGGCCAAAATGGTCACTCCTAATTTTGACATTTGGCCAGCCAAAGTGACCTTTAATATTAGGTCAAGGTCACCAAAACCTAATCAACACTTTGTAATCTTCCAGTTTCAAATTCAAGTAAGTTTGAAAATAAGCTGACATTTAGTTTCGGAGAAAGGCTACGATTTATTGAATTTAAAGATGCAAAACTAACAAAAATTGACGATGTTCATAAAATAGTTGCTGCAGATGAAGTATTTTACTTTAGAGGAAAACATTAAGTAAGAATTTACCGAATACATTTGTTTAACAAACACAGGAAATAATGAGTGGGTGTGATATATTTTAAAAAAGAAACAGTGCGTAAAACATGATACCTCAGATTAATGCTGAATTACCCCACCCACTTTCATGATCATGTTTCTCAATAACTAGGGCTTACGTTACGAAACCAATACTATTTTAGTAAATTGGACACTATAGGCAATATTTCAGGAGAAAATGAACACTTTTGTTCCAGGGCAGGAAAAGGGCTTTATGCCCCCACCCCCCTTGTGAATGGAATGGTTGTGTCTTCATAATAGAAGTGAAGGCAATGCTCAGAAATCGATACAATAAACAAACAGCATCCATCAAAGACACCAAAGGGATGAAACAACAGACCCTTACGGAAACATCTACAGCGGAAAGCCAAAAGGACAGTTACTTTCCCATCAAAATAATATGAGCGAAACAAACACTCAAAGACAAACCATAACAAAAATAAACCGCGACATAAGAAGCGCCTTGGAACAAATTCCGCTGGGGGTGGGGCTTAAAACTATTTAACGTGGCCACAATCCTCGCCCTTACTTCCTTCACGATTTAGACAAATCATTTGTTCAGTCCACATGATGACCTCCTAACTCGTCATTGCAACATCTCCGTGAACACATTAAAATCAAACAACCACAGAGATGAAACAACGGTGAGGACTCGACAGCAAGAAACCACTGAAATGCTGGAGCAAGGAAGACCAACAGTTAGACGCCGATAGGGGTACCTGAGTACAAAGACGAGCTTATATCTCTCCCGTCATGTATATTGGGATCGTAGCGTCATGACGTCAGGTTAACTTCCCCATCATATATATGAATACGAATATGAATAGATATAAAGCTTTCATAGTACCACCTCTATTGATTATGTGTAAGCGAAATATCCGAGCAATCAGGGATGGCTTTCATCAGTTCTCATTGTCAAAGGAAAATGCAGGTTTATCAGATGTAAGCTATGTTTCCCCCAATCAGTGCGGACAGGACAGTACAAATGAGGAAAGTTATCCGTGTGTTCAATAGTTACATGGGAAGTTTTGTTATTTTAGAGGTTCTTAACCGCCACATAGCTATCGGGTCCCACAGTACCCAATAGGGTAGTCGAAAATCGGTCTCGATACACGTCAGGTTACCCACCGGAGTAGTGGCAAACTAGTGAATGGGTGATTGCGTATGTATAAATAACGTGACTACCAGAAACCATTTGCCTAGTGGGCTATGATTAAGAGACGATGTTCTCAATGGAATGATTCAATTGGGGGTCAGGGATATCAAAAACTATATTTCTGCGCATAATTCCATGCTAAAGTGATATTGTGAGATAACATGAAGGGTTTGCTGCGAGCGTTTTGGTGCTGATCTTAAATGAAATGTTGTTTAATTTATTAATATGATAGTTGTAATGGTTTGTCATTTAAAGAATTTGTAGCTCTGTTTGTCATCTTGTTCATTGGAGCGGAGCCATTTTAACTGTTTGGTAGAGGGTAGTATTAGTAACATTCTCGTAAAGTAGAAGTAAAACAAAGATCAGGAATTGATACAATTAACTTACTCAAAGTTTGAATTAAATAGGACCAAAAGTATAGGAGAAACTGACATTAAGATTTTATTATTGTCTTTAGCTCTGGAGGTCATCTTATGTATTGGAGTTGATCCTTTTCAGCTATTTTATAATACGTAGCAACACTCCTTTGATGTTTGGATGAAATTGTAACAAACGTGTAACGTTTCTCAGAAAAGATGTTATGACGTAATGGATAGCTCTACAGGTGAGCTTCATGGTACAGATTCTGTTTACGCATATAGGCAATACTAAGAAATTATAGTTTTATTGAGAAAAAGAAAATATAAAACATTTCCCCCGCTAGGCATTTATGAATTCTACTTTGTCTTACCTGTGACAACTGTTACAGAAGTATATTATCGAAAAATGAAACAATTAGATTACAGTTTTATGGCATGTAACAAGTACTAAATTCACCACAAACACTCTGCTAAGTTAACATTTAAACTTCTTATTTATAATGATACATACCTTTTCTATTTTTATCGCTTTATAAGGTTCCAAGTTATATATCAACTTTATTTATTTATTCATTTACTTATATAAGAACCCCAACATTGATCGAGATTTTTATTTACCCCTCGAGGGCCATCTAGTCCCAATAAAATGAGTTTATATATTTATTTTGTTTAATTATTTCATCATGGTACTGTTCCATTAGTACAATATCAAAAATTTCAAACAAACATATCATTAATTTCCGAAACTTTTGATTAAATGAAGTACGAACGTGTGGACTGCAGCAGAAATTTTGCATAAACAAAAATCAAGCTTCATTAAAATTACGCTTGACACATATTTTTGCTTTTTCCTTTTTTGTTTTTTGTCATCGACCACAGAAAAACACATCTACAAGGCGCCCCGCCAATCATGGCTTGGAGAAATAGATTGGGCTGCAAGCAACCTATAAATATAACAAAAGATATAATCCGAATATAATTTAATGATCATCCTGCGAATAGCATCCTCAAATATATTCATGAAAAGAAAAATACATGTCCAATACAACGGTTTTGCTTCTTTCTATCATTGAAATTATTTAAGGAAATAATGACATCTAACACCTTTTTATGGCCAGACAAATGCAAACGTCATTGATTTGAACCTGTGAGAGGCACTCTGATACAGCGGTTTTACATCATGCCATCTTTTCTGATAACCGCTCTAGGAGGAGTTTCCATTTACATGATATTTTTTATTTATTTTAAGCTATGGCGGGCGTCTTGTTCATTGAAGCATAAATACTTTCTGCTATGCGGATGTGAGGTCACCTAAGCAACACGCCTGTGAAGACTGAATGCAACTAGACAGGTATAGGAGGAATTGTCAGTTGTCAGTTATTATTATTGTTTGTTTTTAGCTTTGACGGCCATCTTGTTCTTAATAGCGAAACCATTTGAGCTATTTTGATTGAGGTTCTTATAAGCAACGCCTCTTTGAAAGTTAAATGAAGTGTGATAAAAGGTGTAGGAGAATTTGGCTTGGACCTGAACGAATTAAGCTGTTGAAATCGAATATTACAACAACATGTAGGTAGCGTTCAAATGAAATTTGACCAAAGGTATAGAGACGATGTCATTTAAATGTATTTTTTTTTCTCTATTTTTAGCGCTGACGGCAATGCGTTCATGAATAGAAGCGGAACTGTTAAAGCTGTTTTGGAAAAGGGTAAGATAGTCCATATTTTGCGAAGTTTGAATGAAATAAGACAATGGAGTTGTGTTGTCGTTTATTTTTATTTTTAGACTCTGGTGACCATCTTGTTTATGAGAGCGAAAAGGTGATAGCTATTTCAGTAGGGGCCACTTGGGCAACATTCTTTTGAAGTTTGCAATTGGCGCAATGATTTGTGAGAAAGGAGTTTAAAGCGGCCAGCTCTTTCCTTGAAACGGAACGCTTTTAGTTATTTGATATAAGGTCACTGAAGCAAATTTCCTGTGAAGATTGTATAAAACCAGTGCTTCAGCTGAAGTGCACGACCCGCCGGATGCTTTAAGCTTTATGAGTGTTACCATATATGGGTATGACGGCCATTTTGGTCATGTGACCTGGACCTAAAACGGTCCCCCCAATAAATGCGCCTTATCGTAAGGAGAACCCCCAGGTATTAGACTTCCTGCCTTGCTGTGGCCCTGGGGGCTCAATTCCCACTGGGCACATTGCCGCTGTGGTCTTTGTGCCCACTGGGAAGAGCTAAAGGAAGTACCACCCGTTTGCCGTGGGTGGCGTCCTGTAAGCCGGAAGAAGGGAACTGGAGGTTGAGGGTTACCTGAGGTGGCGGTGCTTCAGGTACCCAACACGCCTCTTTGGCCTGGCTTTTCGGTGTAGACGGGTGGCCGTGCGGTCCGGCACGTTCAATCGGCTGGTCACGCCGAGCCCTAGAGATACCGCTTTGCTTTCTCTTCAACTCTTTTTGTATCTTTCCTGATACCAACCATATGCCCATTTACCTTACCCTTTTCTGTCTTTTTATCTCTAGAAGGCGGTGGCTTAACGGATCAATCGTGTAGGCATTTTGTTTATACGAGTATATTTCACGTGTATCTCTAACACCTGCGAGTAGGATAACCACTCCATTATGGTGTTCCCTTGCAGGGCTCCGTGGAGGGCGGAGAGCACTTGGGACGAAACTAGGATTTTTTTCTTATGGCTCCTAAAAACAAACATAACCGCAACCACGCACCTAACCGCAACGCACCTAAACGTAAAAAAGACGAGGATTCATCCGAATCGGATGAACGCAGTCAAAAATCCAGTCAGCAGTCAAGTCAACAATCGAGTCAGCAGTCTGCTGAACCAAACTTTGACAATGTTCCGCGTTTCTTGGTCGTCACGTCGCTTGACGATACACGAACTGTGTCAAGCCTTTCTCCCTTTGTTATCGAGAAAAGTATTGTCGCCATAGCCGGACACACAAAGAGTATTAAATCACTCAAATCAGGTGACCTTCTCTTGGAACTCGAGAGAAAACAGCAAGTTGTAAGTCTGCTCGCCACCAAAAAGCTCTTTGATCTTTCAGTAAAAATATCTCTTCACAATACACTGAACTCATCTAAAGGAGTGATTCGCAGTCCAGAACTGCGTTCAGACGAAGAGATCACTGATAACCTGAAGGATCAAGGAGTAATTGGTGTTCGTAACATCAAAGTCCGTAGAAATGGTGTACTAAAACCAACAGCAACTTATGTGTTGACTTTTAATACACCAATTCTACCCAAGAAAATCAAAGTAGCATATATTTACATTAACGTAGAGGTATACATCCAAAACCCTCTTAGATGTTACTCTTGTCAGGCTTTTGGCCATCACGAAAGCAGATGTCAGAGAAAAAAACTCTGTCCTAATTGTGGTGAAGAAAAGCATGTTGATAATCATCTCAACTGCAAAAATGAACCCAAATGCGTAAATTGTGATGGCAAACATGCTGTTTTCTCCCGAGACTGTCCGGTGTGGAAAAAAGAAAAAGAAATACTCACCGTCAAATACCAAAGGGGGATAACATTCCCAGAAGCGCGGAAAATTGTCGAAGAGAGATACATAACACCAACCACCAGTTTCGCCAGCATCACAAAGGGTGCTGGTGTAAAATGTACCAGCTCCGCAACACAGACTGCTGAATCATACATAGCTGAACTGAAAAAATCTGGTGCATGGAGTAAACTCACTCCAGCACCACAAAGTTCAATCACTTTATCAAAGGGCGCAATCCAGGTTGCTTCGGATCGGTCGACAGCGACCGTACCGAAGCCAGCGCCGAATGTAAAAGAGAAACCCGACTCAGGTCGAACTAATAAGGGATCGGAAGATCCGATCAAAAAACATCACTTGTCTCAAAGACAAACAGACAGACAACGGAAAATGGAAAGAGACAATATTAAATTTCAGAACAGATTCGGATCTTTGAGTGACAGTGATATGGAGTTCGCTGAAACTTCATCATCACCAAGTGGCAATAACAGATCGAGGTCAGACACCACGAGCTGGTGGTAGCAGATCTATATCACCAATTGAACCTCCATAATAGTTTCTAGTCTTTTGAATATCTCTCCATAAAATGGATTTAAAACACAAAATAATACAATGGAATTGTCGAGGTCTTAAATCGAATTATAATGAACTCTTATTACTTATTTCGCTACTAACCCCATCGGTGTTTTGTTTGCAAGAAACTTTTTTAAAAACTGATGACAACATAGATGTCAGGGGTTTCAATACATACAACTATATCTATTCTGATGGTAACAAACCATCTGGTGGCAGCTCAATTTTTGTTAAATCATGTTTACCACAAAGAGAGATCAAATTAAAAACATACCTACAAGCTGTAGCAGTATCGGTTTCTCTGGATAAAGAAACTACAATTTGCTCTCTATATATCCCACCCTCATTTTCTTTAAAGCCCGAACATCTTGACTCATTGCTGAGTCAACTTCCATCGCCATATCTTTTAGTTGGCGACTTCAATGGTCACAATATTCTATGGGGCTGTAAAGATATCAATAACAGAGGAGCACTTGTCGAAGATTTTATTGCAAAGAGCGATCTTTGCTTGATGAATGATAAATCTTATACTTACCTTCACCCTGCGACAGGTCATTTGTCTTCTTTAGATCTCTCTTTGTGTCACCCATCTCTCTTCTTGGACTATGACTGGTCTGTTCATGATGATCAGTGCGGAAGTGATCACTTCCCTGTTATAATTGAGAGCGTAAACGAACCAGATGAAGACTGTAACCAGAAGTGGAAAATGAATAAAGCCGACTGGGACTTATTCCATAATTTATGTGAAGAAGAGTTAACAGTTGATCACTTAAATGAATCATCCGACATTGTTTCTGATTTCACAGATACACTTATTAATTATTAATATATCAGAACACTGCATTCCAAAGACCTCCACAAATACTAAGAAAAGTAAGCCTTGGTTTAATAATGACTGTAAAGAAGCTATTAAAAAGCGTAAACAGGCTCTAAATAAGTTCTGCAAAAGTCCCACTTCAGAAAAGCTAAACGACGTAAAAGTTTTTAGAGCTAAAGCTCGGCGAACAATCCGAGCTTCAAAACGAAAGTCATGGAGAGAATATGTCTCCAAATTGAACTACAAAACCCCCATTAAAAAGGTTTGGGATATGGTACGAAAAATTTCAGGAAATACAAAGTCCTCTAGTTTTACACATTTAAATACTGAATTTGACACAATAGCTTCAACAAAAAAAGATATTTCAGATACTCTTGGGAGCACATTCTTGAATAATTCATCATCGCGTAATTATTCTGACACTTTTAGAAATTTCAAAAAGGACCAGGAGAAAAGAAAACTTAACTTCAAATCCCTTAATCACGAAGAATACAACACACCTTTTAACTTATCCGAACTAGTTGAAGCCATTGAAAAATCACATGATACGGCAACCGGCCCCGATGAAATTCATTATCAGATGCTTAAGCATCTGCCAAAAAGTTCTCTTACAACACTTTTAGATATCTTTAATAATATTTGGGAAACGGGGGTCTGTCCTGAGAGCTGGCGTGTAGCTACAGTTGTACCAATTCCGAAACCAGGGAAAGATCATGCAGAACCTACACATTATCGTCCGATAGCTTTGACAAGTTGTTTGTGTAAAACATTGGAGAGAATGATAAACAAGAGATTAGTCTGGTACTTAGAGTCCAACAACCTCATTTCAGAATATCAATCGGGTTTTCGTTCGGAACGCAGTACCAATGACAATTTAATAAGACTAGAAACATTTATACGAGATGCTTTTATTAACAAAGAACACGTAGTAGCTGTCTTTTTCGACTTGGAGAAAGCATATGATACAACGTGGCGTTATGGTATATTGAAAGATCTCCATAACATTGGCTTAAGAGGAAAACTTCCCAGTTTTATTGAAAGCTTTTTAGGGGAGCGCATGTTTCAGGTGCGTGTGGGGTCTACCCTGTCAGATTTCTATGATCAAGAACAGGGTGTCCCACAGGGTAGTATTCTTTCAACTACGCTATTTAACATCAAAATAAACAATATTGTACAATGTTTGGACGACAAAACTGATTGTTCCTTGTATGTTGACGATTTCTGTATATGTTACCTTTCAAAAAATATGAAAACAATTGAACGAAAGTTGCAACAAAATTTAAAACGAATAGAAGAATGGACTGATAAGAATGGTTTCAAGTTCTCCAAGTCGAAAACGCAGTGTGTTCATTTTTGTAAACTACGGAAGAAACACGAACATCCTTCCTTGTTTTTATACGGATCACAAATTCCTGTTGTTGAAGAAGCCAAATTTCTTGGGGTCATATTTGATCAAAAGTTATCTTTTATTCCCCATATTAAATATCTTAAAGCGAAATGCTTAAAAGCTTTGAATCTTTTGAAAGTTTTAGCCCATACAAGTTGGGGAGCAGATCGGTATACTTTATTACATCTTTACCGGTCTTTAATAAGATCTAAATTAGATTATGGGTCTGTTGTTTATGGTTCTGCCAGAAAGTCCTATTTAAAATCATTGGATACTATCCATCACCAAGGCCTTCGTCTGGCTATGGGAGCCTTTCGTACTTCTCCCGTATTAAGCCTTTATGTAGAAGCAGGTGAACCATTTTTAACTTCGCGCAGAGAAAAACTTTCTCTTCAGTATGCTATTAGAATTGTTGCTAATCCATCTAACCCGGCATCCAAAATTTCATTTCCACCTCAATTTATAGATAAGTATGAAACTAAACCCACAGCAATCAAACCTTTTGGATTACGAATTTTTCCACTGCTAGAAAATTCAGGCATCGACCTTAAAAATATTCAAAAACATGAAACCGCCGAAGTTCCATCTTGGTGTATTAAACAACCTTCTATTCTGTTCGACTTGCATGATGGCAAAAAATCCGAATCAAATCCGATACTTCTCAAACAAAACTTCCAGGTACTGCAGTCACGTTACAATGAATACCAGCAAGTCTATACTGATGGTTCCAAAGAAGGAGATAAAGTTGGTTGTGCGTTTGTTTCTAAAGATACGCACAAAACCATGCGCCTTCCAGATGGTTCATCTATTTTTACAGCTGAAGCCAAAGCAATAGACCTAGCTTTAGATTTTATCAGTTCTTCAATAATTCAAAAAGCAATTATATTTTCTGATTCACTTTCTGTGCTTTAGGCTTTAGACCATTCATCATCTAAAAATCCTCAAATTACAAAAATGATCGAAAAACATCATGAAATTTCTAAAACACACCAAATCTTGTTTTGTTGGCTTCCGAGCCATATTGGCATTGTCGGCAATGAATATGCTGACAAGAAAACAAAGGAATCGCTCAATCTTGATCCATCTGTTTTTAAAATTCCCTTTAATAATTTTAAACCATTTATCAACAGATTCATCTTGTAGGAATGGCAAGGCGAATGGGACCGTGCAATAAATAACAAACTCCATGCCATTAAACCTGTCGTTAGTACAAAATGCTCTCCTCCACAGTTTTCCAGAAAAGAGGACGTAGTATTAACACGACTGCGCATCGGCCATACTAGAGTTACTCATTCTTATATTTTTAATGGTGATGATCAGCCTTCTTGTGTAGGTTGTGATAAGCCATTCACTGTGAAACATATCTTAATTGACTGTGTTGACTTTTCACCCTCACGTATTTTATGTTTCAAAGCTGACACTTTGCAACAACTGTTTCGAGATGTACCTGTTGATAATATTATTTTATTCTTAAAAGAAGTTGGACTTTTTCATAAGATTTAACTGTTTCAGATTTTTATACATCGTCATTCTGACTTTTTACTTTTAATATCATCATAATTGTTCATGCCGTTTAACCATTAATCGTTTGACGCTTATGACCCACAAAGAGGGTTGACGCGTCGTTAAACACGAAATCATCATCATCATTTATCGTAAGGAGAAAAAAATTCTTATACTTTAGTACTGTATTCTGAATCGTTTGCAGGATAAAATGCATTCTCACTTTTCATATACAAAAGCATATGTGTCAAAGTTTGAGCTAGGCACAAAGAAGGTCAAGGTCAACCCAGGGTCACCATTTTGGCAATTTATGATGGGCCTACGTCCCAGATGCTATTTATCAAGTTTCGTGGAAATCTGCCCAGTGGTTCTGGAGAAGACTATTTTTGAAGGGTTTTTACCATATATGGCTTGGCGGCCATTTTGGTTATGTGACCGGGACCCCAGGAGCAAATTTTGGTTTCCCCTATCCCAAAGAGGCTCCATATGAAATTTGACTTCAATCGGCCCAACGGTTTCCGAGGAGAAGCAGTTCGAAAATTTTCACATTTTTCGCCTCGGCGAGGCTATACTAAATGGAATGTAATATTTCGCAAGTTCATTGGTTAGATCTCATTGATATCTATCAGTATGCCAAAAATTATTTAAATTTTCCAAGCGGTTAAGTCATTATCACCAATTTTCACAAACGGGTTACGGATGGACAGAAAGACAGACCATATATGGCTTGGCGGTCATTTTGGTCAAGTGACCTGGACCCCACGAGCAAATACTGGTTTCCCCCATCCCATAGAGACTCCATAAAATTTGGCTTCAATCGGCCCAACGGTATCCGAGGAGAAGCAGTTCGAAAATTTTCACATTTTTCGCCTCGGCGAGGCTATACTAAATGGAATGATATATTTTGCAAGTTCATTCGTTAGATATTATTGATATCTATCAGTATGCCAAAAATTGTATAAATATTCCAAGCGGTTCAGTCACTATCACCAATTTTCACAAACGGGTTACGGACGGACAGACAGACTGACCGAATGACAGACTGACAGAATGACACGGTGATTTTAGGGCACTCTTAGAAAATCAACCGACTCCAGTCGGTCGCTTTTTCTGCGGGTCGTGCAATTTGACCAAAGGTATAGGAGAAATTGTCATATTTTAATTCTGGCAACTATCCTATTCATCGGACCGTAAGTATTTAAGCTATTTTGGTAGAGGGTAATATAAGCAACATTCCAATTATGCGTAAATCAAATAGGACAAAAGGTAAAGAAGAAATTGTTATTAAATTATTTTTTTTTTTTGTATTTTAGCTCTGGTGGCCATCTTATTCATTTGTCATGATACCGCTCTTGGCTATTTTGTTTAAGAATTAAATCAGCTTTAACTGTGATTTGTTGACTAATAAATCATAGTTTGGAGGTTATTTGTGAAGTAGACAAATCACGAGCGCGTATCGCGCGTAATTTGTCTTCTTACAACTGACCGACAAACTGTGATTTATTACTCAACAAATCACAAACTAGAGCTAATCTATTTCGATTCTACAGGCTGAAAATCGGCAATAATGCTGTTGTTTCCTTCAAAATCTCACAACTTTTCGCCATTGTTACAAGAAATCCCGCTAAAATTATTGACTGAAACACATGTATTTATATCCTTATCTAACGTTTTCGATGCGAGAATATGACGTTACACCGTTAAACGTCAAGGACATCGACTAGCTACGTAATAAATTCGCAGTTTTTGATGCCGTCACTCGTCACGCTCTTCCTTGCCGTGATTTGATGTAGAATAAAACACAGTTGTTTTCCGTTGCCTATATAGGTGCGTTGTGCTAGAAAAAAGGTCACATGAGCAACATTTCTCTGTTTGGATTAAATAGGTCCAAACGTGTAGGAAAAATTGTCGTTTAAATGCTGCTTGTTTTTTTTTTAAGTTCTGTTTGCCATCTTAGTGATTTGAGTGGATTGATTTTGACTCCGATGGTAAAAGATTACCATAAAACATTGCTGTGAAGATTCAATGTAATTGGACCGAAGATAAACGAGGAGTTGTTAATTATTTTAGCTCAGGTGGACTTTGTTTTACTGTTTTTGTAGATATTATAAGCATCATCTCTCTGGAATTGGATAAGAGTTATACGAGAAATTGGCTTTATAAGATTGTGCAATTTTAGCTCTAGTGGCCATCTTGTTCATTTGAGCAGAACGTATTTAACAATTTAAGAACAAGAGGGCCATGATGGCCCTTGCTCGCTTACCTGATCCATATCTTAAGTAAGAGTGGAGGGTTTGAGCAATTTAGATTGACAGTGACCCAAGGAACATTTCTGTGCAATTCTATCAAAATATATCTAGTTGTTTATGAGTAGGTCACTTTTTGGTTGGGCTATTTTTGCTGTGGTGGCTATCATGTTCATTTTAGCAAAGTCCCCTATACGTGTAGGCACTAGAGCCATAACAAGGTTGTTTTAAAAACCGGCAGTGACCTTGACCTTCAGCTGAAAACCCTGAATGTTAATCTTGCTTGAGAATATTGTCATACCTAACATTTGTGTGACGTTACATCAAGATCCATTGATAAATCGCGGTGCTAGCTAGAGCCATGAAAAAGTTTTCTAGAAACAGCTACAGTTACATCGACTTAATCTCAGGACCCTGATTCATTTATTATCATAGTCAGCATGTGTGTTAATCTACATTAATATCCATAGATAAATGTAGGCGCTATAGCGATAACAAAGTGTTTCTATTAAGCCACAGCGACCTTGAGCCCTGGACCCTGAATGTCAAACTTGCTTGAGATATTATCACACCCAACATTTGTGTAAAGTTACATAAAATCCTTTGATAAATGTAGGCGCTATATGATGACAAAGCTTTTCTAAAAATAGCCACTGCACACAGGACCCTGAATTATCATATACAACATTTGTCTAAAATAACATTAAAATTCATCAATAAATGTAGGGGCTACAAGAAGACAAAACTTTTCTAAAATAGCCCCATAAGACTTTGATGTCAACACCCTAAAAGTCTAATTTGCTTGAGATATAATCATACTGAATATTTATAAAAATCTATCAATAAATAAAAGCCATAGAGCCATAACGACTTTAATCTCAACACCCTAAAAGTCTAATTTGTTTGGGATATTATCATACCGACTATTTGTGAGACGTTTATAAAAATATCAATAAATAAAGGCACTAGAGCCAAAACGAAAATTTCATAAAACAAAAATAACTGCAGTGACCTTGACCTTAAGCCTAGCAACCCTAAGGTCAGTCTTGATCGAGATATTATCATACACAACATTCGTGTAATCTATCAATAAATGAGTGGGCTAGAGTGATGAAAAAAAAATCTCTATGGGAATAGCCACAATCACCTTGACCTTGAGGCCAGCACGCTGAAAGTCGATCTTACCCTCAATATATTCATACACAACTATTGTGTATTCAATCAATAAATGTATGCAATAGGGTGCTGTCAAAGTGTTTCTAAAAATAGACACAGCTTGACTTTTAGACCAAGATCCTGAAAGTCGAACTCGCTCGACATAATATCATAAACAACATTTGTGTAAAGTTATATTGCAATCCATCAATAAATGTAGGCGCTAGAGGGACGACAAAGTTTTTTTTTTTCTAAAAAAGCTACAGTGACCCTGACCTTAAGCCTAAGACCCTGAAAGTCGAACTCACTTAGATATTATTATACAAAACATTTGTGTGAATTCATATTAAAATCCATAAATAAATGTGGATGCTTGAGCGATAACAATGTGTGTGTGTGTGTGTGTGTGTGTGTGTGTGTGTGTGTGTGTGTGTGTGTGTGTGCATACATTCTTACGTACAGGTAAATGCTACAACTCCTCAACACTTCGTTGTGCGTTGGGGATAATTTTGATTATGATTGGACCAAACCTGTGGCCTCTTAGAGTGTTTGCAGAGCTTTTTGACCAGACATGACCCAGATTCAAACTAGACCCAGATGTTGCCAAGTTGACCATTCTGGGCAAGATTGATGACGATTGGACCAAATATGTGGTATCTAGAGTGTTCACAATCTTTTTTCTATGATTTGACCTACTGACCTTGTTCTTTGACACGACATGATCCATGTTAGAATTTGAAACAGACAGTGTCAAGATGATTATTCTGAGCAAGTGTGATGATATTTGGACCAAAACTGCGACCTCTAGAGTGTTTACAAGATTTTTCTATGATATGACCAACTGACCTATTTGTTGACCCTACATTCAAATTTAACTTAGAGATTGTCAATATGATTATTCTGAGCAAGTCTGATGATGATTGGATAAAATTGTAGCCCCAAGAGTGTTCACATGGCTATCTAAGATTTGACAGACCTGCTGACATATTTTTTGACTTGACCGAGATATTGTCACGATGAATATTCTGGCAAAGTTTGATGATGATTGAATCAAAACTGTGGCCTCTAGAGTGTTCAAAAGAAATGTTTACGCACGGACGTCTTACGATGGACGACGCTCGGCGAACGACGACGCCGGACATCCCATGGTTACTAAAGCTTCGCATGACCTTCGATCAGGTGTGCTAAAAGGGTCTCCTAAGCAGCATGCCTGTGTTGTTTGAATGAAATTCGACCAAAGGGATATCAGGTGTTCTTGCATAAATACCTATGCGCATGGCTGTTTGAAGCCATTGTCAATTGGACGGAAAGCCGTGCTCAAACAGCAAAAACCATGTTTAAATCATGAAATTCGCGTGCTGTTTGAACATGGATTTTGAGCTTTTGATATCACAGGACAGGCCTTGCTTTGTTAACGTTACGTTGAGTGACGTTACGTTATCGCCCTGAACGTAGCGTTTTCGTGTTCTATGATGACGTCAGAGGGTTACTGAATGACAACGTCATTGTAAACAACACTCTGAACTGGTTGCCATTTTGGTTTGCCTGGCGCATTTGAAGAGTTTTTATGGAATTTGTATGGAGCTAATGGGCGTTTTCGTCAAAACTTGCGGTCGGATGCGTAAGTTATGCAAGAAAAGCGATCATCCATGTTTATTTCATTATTAACATTTGCCGGATCCCTCGGAAGATATTTGAACATTCGGCCTAGCGGCCTCATGTTCAACCAGCTTCATTGGGACCCAGCATATGTTAATGCATAAAAACCATGGTTGATCCCTGTATTTTCATTTAAATGTCTCTTCTGTTTCAAGCGCAGGTGGCCATTTAAATTCATCAGAGCGGAATCGGTTTAACATTTTTCAAGAGAGTCACCTAGTCCACATTTCAGTGAAGATTGAATGCAAATAGGCCAATGGTTTAGGAGGAGTTGTCGTTTCTAACTGCGAAGACTGAATGAAATTGGACCAAAGGTATTAGCTGCATTTTGGTTGTAAGCGCTGGTGGGCATTTTAATTCATTGGAGCGAAACCGTTTCAGCTATTTTGGAAGAGAGTCATCTATTCCGAATTTCTGTGAACTTTGAATGAAGGTTTTGGAGTATGTGTCGGTTTCTTTTTGCTTCTATTTTTCATCTCTCGCGGCCATCAGATTCATCGGAGCGGAACGATTTTAGGCAGATTGGCAGGGAGTTACTGGGGTAACATTTCTATGAAGATTAAATGAAATTAGCCCAATGGCTTATAAATTTAAAGCAATTTTCTCACCTGACATTGGCCGATCACAATACCATACCATTTCGTGTCAGGTGAGCTAAAAAGCTCAATAACGTTACAGACAGCACAGTATGGTTATAAAATATCAGTAATTTGCAAGCCGTCCACACTCTGTGACATTTGAAGACGTTGACCTCAGAGCACTGGAATTACTTGAGATCCTTGAGCTCTCATGTTGAAATGCAGAATGCAATACTTCTGTACAAGGATGAATGCATGCAACAGTAGTGACATTTCATTTTCATTTATTCCATTTGTTCCTGCAGGCATCGGTTCAAAGCGTGTCAGTCTGTCTGTCTATCTTAGTGCAAAAAAGTATGCACTTTTATACTTCCATGATGTAAAAGGCATCGCACTATGGCTGTTGGAAACTTCAGAAAACTGAGGTGATTTACCCTTCTTAATGATAAGAGGAGATAATGATATTGCACGTACTCGTCTGCTGACGAAAACATAGAACCATATTATACGCTCGTATGTTTTCAAGGACTGTCAAGGACGTCTGTTGAAAATCTGGATTGGTGCTTACAATTACAATAGTACCTTAAATGTTTTATCGCAATTATTGTTTCATGTTTAGTCTGTAAGGATAGACTACATTTGGGGCATTGGTCATACGGTGATTCATATTCCATCTTCACAAGGCACAATCCTATTATGCCATAAATCAAATTAAAGCTAAAGAACTGAAGTTTGATATAAATTATTTCATATATTGCAAAATAAAGTTGTATTGATGTCATTAAAAAACAAAAAGAATTGGAGTAACTCTTCTGCACAAGTAATATACGAGTAAATACGAGTGGCACATCTGTCTTTGCTTCACGTCTATTTTGCATTTTTCTATTTTGCATTTTTGTATTCATTTTTAGCATTTGCTATAAAAGGCCCCTTTACATTTAATTTCATTACAAGTGCATGCTCTACAATCATGTATCCCAGATTTTTTCCAACCATACTTAAAAGATATATATATATATAGCAAATTTTATTATCTAGAACCAAATTAATTGGTCACACTGACCAAACGATTTATTTGAACCAAACCGGAATAAGATATGAAAATTCTGAGATATATATTTATCACGTTGTGACTTCAAAGAACATTTGTGCCAAACATTATGCAATTTGGGTGCTAATTTAAGTAACTGAATCACTCTCAAGAGAGCCACCCACACAGTCCGTTCATTTTGCAAGGAAGCTGAAAATCTTCAGGGTCCAGTTGATCAAAGCATCGTTAGCTTAACGAGCTCGTTAGTGGTCAAATTGTTAAGTGTTCTAGCAAGTACGATATCTAAAACTTTGGTATTTTTCTGAAAAATGTGAGCAGCTTTTGCATCCGCAAAAGCTGCTCACATCTTTTCAGCAAAAAATTCAGTAAATTTTCCATATTTAACGATCAAAGTTTTAACGATACGTTAACTAACGACATCGATAGTTTTGAACAACTGGCCCCTGGTGTCCAGTAAAAACTATTTTAAATAAGAATGACTTGGTTGATAAAGCAGCTTGTGGCACAGTTTAGCAATCTGTGTTCACAAACAATTCAATAGATTTTTATACTGCAATAAGGCATTCTAGTAACCTAATAAAGGGAGTCGAATAACTTCACGCTATAATCGGTAGTGACCTATAATACCTTTTACTGACCTATAATACGTCTGGTGACCGTTTATAGACCGGACCTACTTTTCAGGTCCCTATTTAACATGTATAAACAATAACATGCTACCTTTCATAGATGGGAAAACAACGGAACTGCAAGTTAAAATCTATACAATGTTTATTTAAACAGATTTTCAGACATTTCAGCTAAATTTTTACATCCTCAGCTCTTCCTAGTTTGAATGGCCCGTTGGAATAACTGCGCACTGTTACTGCAGTTGCATCTCAACATCGACAATTATTTCTTAAGCTAAACTAAACTATTTATTGCAGATTTTCATACAGAAAGTTAAGCGCTGAGAAACTTTTATTCGAGCGTCCGGGTTGTTTCTTACGTCTTTGTGGCGCGGTGACGTCAGAAACTTTGCACTCGTTTACGCCACGTTATACTACGTGTGCGCGCCATGGCACTGAATGTCGTTTAACATGCCACACTGTCTGCTGTCTTTTTTGCTTAAATTTGCTAAATTATTGCAAAACCAATTGCTTGTTTTGAATTGCGGTATAAACTAAATACATGGATAGTGTCTTTAATAATAAAATATAATCGCTTCGCCCCGACAATTTTATAGGGGCTCGCTAAAGCTCGCCCCTATGAAATTGTCTAAAACTCACCGATTATATTTTATTATTAAAGACACTCACCATGTATTTACTATATTCTGGATGTGTTTTCATTCATTAGATAATGTATATTTCTCATAATTTGCATTTTCTACCCATGGGAGTTTGGCATACATCGATTGCTGACAGGTAAAAGATTAACCATGATGCCAAATGAATGCTTAATTACTTCAACCCATTTTCATATTCATAATTCTGTTGAAAAATAGAAGTGAAGGCAATGATCAGAAATCGTTACAATTAACACACAGCATTTCAAAGGGAAAAGAAACACACATATGAAATAACTAGACCCTATTGGAAACATCAATAGCGGGAAGCCAAAAGGACCGTTACTTTTCCTCAAAATGGCCATTTGGCTATCCAAAACAAAATATAAGTGATACACACGTTCAAAGACAAACCAAAGCAAAAATAAACCGCGACAGAAAAACCGCACTGGATGGCACTTGAAGAAATATATGGGCTGCACGATCCTTCCACGCAGAGCTAAATCCGACCCGCACACGAGTACTGGTAAACCGTTTATAGGATCTAAGCCTGCCCAGGCAAAGCGGTGCGAGTCGGACCGTCCATGCTTATAAACCCTATTGGTTTCGTTGGGCGACAGGGCTTGAGATGTTATTTCATCTCAACGTCGGGTAAAAGTCCCATACAAATGGAAGCAACGTCTCCAAAATAACCTTTATAGTGTTGGCGGGGACGTTAAACCTCAAATCAAACAAAGAAACAAAACCGCACTGGAACGGCCAGTGAAATGAACCCCACCTTGGGGCTTTAATCGATTTTACGCGACCGCAATCCTCACCCCTTACTTCCGTCGAGATTTAGACAAATAATTGGTTCAGTCCGCATGAAGGCCTCCTAACGCATCAGTGCAACACAAAAACTAAACAACCACAGAATGAAACCACGGTGAGGACTCGACAGCAAGAAACCTCTAAATTGCTGGAGCAAAAGATAACCAACAGTTATACACCGATCGGCCCGACCAGGGACAGAGCATCATGCACCGACCAACATTACATTAAATTTAATTCTCTATAATTCTCAGTAAATATGTTCTATAAGGGGTTATTCTTTAGAAGCAAGGAATACACCAACCTACTGGAAAATATGGAGTGTACATGTTTTCTGGGCCATACTAGCTAGTTTCGGCCCATTAGGCCTCATCGGTGACCCTCAGATATTTCAAAATTCCACAATGGAATCAATGATCCCAAAGGACAATAAAATACAAAATACACTATGATGTAGGGCAGGGAGACATTTTATGGTCGCCAAACATTCCCGGACACCAGCTGTAGTGACGTTAAATATGTTCTAGAAAGGGTTATCCTTTGGAAGCAAGGAATACACCACAGAACTGGAAAATATGGAGTGTACCTGTTTTCTGGGCCAGACTAGCTAGTTTCAGTCAATTAGGCCTCGTCAGTGACCGTCAGATATTTTCAAAATTTCACAATGGAATCAATGATCCCAAAGGACAAAACAGTATCACCGCATGCGGGTGCCAACGCTCAGCTGCAAAAAGTCGAAAAAGGGACATAACTGTGCCAAAAATTGTTTGAGGGTTACCTCACCTAGTAATGTATAAATGTCGTCAAAAACTTTCCAGCATAACAATGTCGTTTTTTTTTTTATTCATTGACGGGGAATATGATCCCATGTTCCCCATCAAGAATCAAAATAACTTATAATATAAATGCACAGTAAAGAAATACAAATAAACCATTTCCTGTACATTTGCAATTTCTTAAAGTAAAGCTGACCTCTGGCGAATCACTGATTGACATTAATGCTGAAATGCCATTTTTATGCCGACTGTGGGTCTTGATATACTGTGGTGAAGTCCGTAGCCCAAAGTCATTTTGCTGGTAACTCCTCAATGTGGAAATCTCTTTAAAGTCTCATTAAAAATGAATTTGATTTATTTAACGTTCATTTATTTAAGTATGGATAACATTGGTTACGAGCGAGGTTTAAGTGACCCCAAATCATTCATTGAAATATGAACAACATCGAGCAAATATTAAGTTAATACCGAACGTTCATTGAAGTATGAACATCGGGTCACGAGCAAACTTTCAGTGAACATTAAATAAATTGCATTTATTACTTAAATTCATATCATTTTCCATCAAATTTTGCAATGGAAAATTCTGGTTGAAGGGCTACAACCGAAAGAGAAACAAAAACTAACAAACAATCGCTCGCAGCTTTCTATAAACAGCGGAAAAGCTTCGTTGAAGTCATAACGTCGTCGTCTTCCAATCATATTGGAGAGAACCATGGGTTATTACGACGTCAGTAAGTGATCATGTAACCTCGCGTGAGTCAATTTATTCGTTAGGTTGGTAATATAGTTTATACATGGTTAGAGTCTATAATAATAAAATATAATTGGTGAGCCTTAGACAGTTTTATAGGGGCGAGCTTTAGCGAGCCCCTATAAAATTGTAGGGGCGAACCGATTATATTTCATTGTTAAAGACACTATCAATGTATTTAGTTTATGGAAGAGTCTATTTGCAGTCAACTGCAAATAGCCAAAAAACGTTAGAATGGCTATTTGCAGTCAACTGCAAATAGCCAGAAAACGTTAAAATCGCTAGTTGCAGTCAACTGCACATAGCCAAAAAACGTTAAAATGGCTCTTTGCAGTCAACTGCAAATAGCCAAAACAGTTAAAATGGCAATTTGCAGTCATTCTATATTCCTACCATTTACATGTGCGCCCAACCAAATTTCAGATCAGTCTACGCATCCGCGCAGTCTATGGCTATTTGCAGTCATCTATATTCCTACCATTTACATGTGCGCCCAACGAAATTTCAGATCGGTCTGCGCATCCGCGCAGTCTATTCATTGTATTCGCTGTGCGTTCTGATCCGAGTCTTCGCTTGGCGAACATGAAAACAGAAGGGAGTTACTCATAATATAACAAGGGGAATGGTTGGGGAAAGATTTCTCACTTGTAGCATGCATGAAATTTCAAGAATACATTTTGAATGAATATGCAAACTTATATCAACATTGCAAACAAAGATTTTTTTTTCATGTTTCATGGACGAGTAAGAAACGTTAATCTGAAAGTAATAAAACAGTTTTACCTTTTTCATTTTTATTAAGTACAATTAAAACCGCAAAATTCGACAAACTAAACTGATCGTGAAATAATTTCTACTGTCATTCTCTCCCTTCCGCTGCTTCAAGAAGGGCACTTGTCATTATCTGGAGAAATAGTGTGCACGCGTAAGAATTTAAGAATGCCCAGGAAAAGTGTGGCTAGGTAAACTTTTTGCTCGCTATGTTTGATTTTTTGGTGAAGTTCCAGAACGGTTTCTTCGAACCTTTTGGGCGACCACGTCGGTTTTTCACGGGGTCTAGCCTTATTTCATCAAGGTCTAGGACGTCTGACTCCTCAGTTTGATTTTGAAAGGGCATTTCTGTTACTTCATCATCCATTTTAAATGTCATATCAGTGTCTTTCATATCATCCGGGTTCATTTTTTTCTCGACATTCTCTTCACTTGTTGTCTTTATGGGTAGGTTTGGCCATGTACTTTCATACTTATGTTTACTTAATAAATCATCCGAAACAACGGGGGTGATTTTTGATTGTCTAGAAATATTAGTCTCAATTTGCTTCGTAGTTTGGGAGCATTGCCAATCAGTCTTTTGAAGAGCTTAAAAATGACATTTTTCCTGAAACTTTTTGTCACCACATATTGACAAAAACTGAGCAATATCACGGCAAAGATCGTATGCTTTGTTAATTTTCTCAATAACTGATTTTGGTTGGCTACTGTGTTTCGCCGAAGACCTATTAACAATTGTCGAGGTTTGGACAGTAAGAACAGGTTCTGTCCCTTCTTGTTTCTCAAATTCTTTGCGCCATCTATTTGGAATGAGTGATTCGTCATATGCAGTATTTTTACTTAATCAACAAACAGTTGGTAATAAATAAATATTTAAATAAATAAGAATACAAAAATTAAATAAAATAAACACAAATACACACCGCAGAAATGATTTCATGATCAATGTTACCGAAGCGGCAGGTATCAAACCGCGTACTCCTAATCACCCGTCAGACGTGCTACTGAGTGAGCTACCGATGAAGGCAAATCAAAACAAATGAAAATATATAAATAAATGGCGATGCGGACATGTTTCAATGTGTCGGTGGCAACACTTTATAGGTCATTTTGAAGCCGTTGCTTCCATTTTTGTGGGACTTTAACCCGTCATTGAGATGAAATCATCGCAAGCCCTGTCGCCCAATGAAACCAGTAGGGTTTATAAACATGGACGTTCCGTCTCGTACCACTTTGCCTAAGCTTGCTTAGATCCTCTAAGCGGTTTACCAGTACTCGTGTGCGATCATTTTCAGCTCTGCGTGGAAGCATCTTGCAGCCCATCTATTTTTTCAAGCCCCGATGGGCGGGGGCCAAATTCTCGGGAAAAAGTCGTATAAAATTGGAAGTAAGGTCACTAAAATGTCCTAAATAGTGTTGCAGGGGTCGTAAAACATCAAATCAAACAAACATAGCCACAACGGTGAGAGACTTAATGATTAAGAGTGAGAGCTCTTATTAACTAGGTCACAGAGGCCCGTTCCATTTTATAATCATTTTGGATATCTCCAGGTAGTCATTCTAACGCTAATAGAATGACTGCAAATAGCCATTTTAACGTTTTCTGGCTATATGCAGTTGACTGCAAATAGCCATTTTAACGTTTTTTGGCTATTTGCAGTTGACTGCAAGTAGCCTCAACTGCAAATAGCCACTCCGTTAGTTTATACCGCAATCCAAAATAATCAATGGGTTTTGCAATAATTTAGCAAATTAAGCATCTAAAACTAGCAGACAGTGTGGCATGTTAAACGACATTCACATTGCGCGCACACGTAGTATAACGCGACGTCAACGAGTGCATAGTTTCTGACGTCACCGCGCCACGAAGACGTAAGAAACAACATGGACGCTCGAATAAAAGTTTCTCAGCGCTTTACTTTCTGTGTGAAAATCTGCAAATAAATAGTTTATTTTAGCTTTAAAAAATATTTTCGAGGTTGGACGCAACTGCAGTAGCAGTGCGCAGTTATTCAAACGGGCTATTCAAACCAGGAAAAGCCGAGAAGGTAAGAATTTAGCTGAAATTTCTGAAAATCTGTTTAAATAAATATTGCAAAGATTTTAATATGTTCTATAAAAGGGTTATCCTTTGGAAGCAAGGAATACACCACAGAACTGCAAAAATGTGGAGTGTACATGTTTTCTGGGCCAGACTAGCTAGTTTCGGCCATTTAGGCCTCATCAGTGACCCTCAGATATTTTCAAGTTCCACAGTGGAATCAATGATCCCAAAGGACAAGAAAATATAATCTACACTATGATGTAGGGCAGTGAGACGTTTTACCGCCACCACACATTCCCACACACCAGCTGTAGTGAAGTTAAATATGTTCTATAAAAGGGTTATCCTTTGGAAGCAAGGAATACAGCACAGAACTGCAGAAATGTGGAGTGTACATGTTTTCTGGGCCAGACTAGCTAGTTTCGGCCATTTAACTTGCATTTGCGTTGTTTTCCCATGTATGAAAGGTTGCATTTTATTTTTTATACTTGTAAATAGGGAGCTGAAAAGTAGGACCGGTCTATAAACGGTTACTTAATGTATTATAGGTCAGTAGAAGGTATTATAGTTCACTACCGATTATAGCGTGCAGTTATTCAACCCCCTTTATTAGGTTACTAGAATGCCTGATAGAGTCGGAAAGTGCAAAAAGTTATCATGACATTTTCGTTAGCATGTCATTGTGTCCTAGTGTGTGTGAATTACCAATCTGTACTGATTATTTACGTCGCAGCACAGGTATAAATAATCTTACATGCAAACATTTAGATGAAATTCAATCTCAAGCCCTGTCGCCCAATGAAACCAATATGGTTTATAAGCATGGACGGTCCAATTCGTACCGTTTTGCCTGTACAGGCTTATATCCTTTAAGCGGTTTACCAGTACTCGTGTGCGGTCGGATTCAGCTCTGCGTGGAAGCATCATGCATCCAGTCTATTTCTTCAAGCCCCGATTTGCGGGGGCTGTATTCTAATGATATTTTTTATCAATCAATATGTTTGACTGCAGCTCGTTGATGTAGTTCACACACGTATTTGTGCTATCATAGTTAGTCAAACGTAGTTTTTTTTCATATTTCTGTCATTCACATTTATCGCATTCCAAACAGCGTTGGGTCATGTTGCACTATTTCAATGAAAGGACATTAATAAAATATGCCGTACATCTCGTATATCAGTTTTCCAGTTAATATTTCAATTGAGCTACTGACGTCTACTATCATACGAGACACCCTGATGTGATCTCGATAACTGAGGCTATACTTTCCTCTTTAATTGCACACCGGTGGGTCAGGCCTCAGATTCTATGACGGTTCCAACGTAAAGGCTTATGTTGGTTGGTACCCGATGCTCTGTCTCTGATCGGGACTATCGGAGTCTAACTGTTGGTTTTCTTTTGCTCCAGCATTTCAGTGGTTTCTTGCTGTCGAGTCCTCGCCGTTGTTTCATCTCTGTGGTTGTTTGATTTTTGTGTTCACGGAGATGACGCACTGGTGAGTTAGGAGGGCTTTATGTGGACTGAACAAAGTATTTGTCTTAACCGCAACGGAAGTAAGGGCGAGGATTGTGGCCACGTAAAATCGACTTAAGCCACCCCCAGCCTGAGACCAAAAATGCCCCCCGCCCGGGACCCTTTGCTTTTACATAGACTTACATTGGGAAAACCTTTAAAAATTTCTTGTCTGAGACCAGACGGCTCAGGTGTTTGATTTGTGGCCCCCAACCATCGGGGCTTGAAGACATATACGGGCTGCACGATGCTTCCATGCAGAGCTAAATCCGATCCGCCCACGAGTACTGGTAAACCGCTTAGAGGATCTAAGCCTGCCCAGACAAAGCGGTGCGAATCGGACCGTCCATGCTTATAAAATAAATATTATTGGTTTCATTTGGCGACAGGGCTTGAGATGTCATTTCATCTCAACGTCGGGTAAAAGTCCCACAAAATTGGAAGCAACGTCTCAAAAATGACCTTTACAGTGTTGACAGGGACGATAAACCTCAAATCAAACAAACAAACTCAGGTGTTTGATATTTGGTATGGAGCTTCATCTTGTGGACATCTGTCAAGATTGTTCGAATTATAGCCCTGGGCCCAAAAATGGCTTCGCCCCTGGGCCCACTGGTTTTAGATAGACTTGTATGGGGGAAAACCTTTAAAAAATTTCTATCCTGAAACCAGAAAGCTCAGGTGTTTGATATTTGGTATGAAGCTTTGGGTAGTAGGCCTCTACCGAGATTGCTCCAATTATAGCCCTGAGGCCAAAAATGGACCCACGCCGGTGCCCACTGGTTTACATAGATTTATGTAGGGAAAACCTTTGAAAATGTTCTTGTCTGATACCAGAAGTCCACGGTCTTTGATATTTGGTATAAAGCTTCATCTAGTGGACCCCTACCAAAATTGTTCAAATTACAGCCCTGGGGCAAAATATGGGCCCATCCGGTGCCCACTGGTTTTACATAGACTTATATTGGGAACATTTTGAAAATCATCTTGTCTGAAACCAGAAGGCCAAGGTCTTTGATATTTTGTATGAAGCTTCGTCTTGTAGATTTCTACCAAGAGTGTTCAAATTAAAGCCCTTGGGCCAAAAATGGCCCCGCCTCGGGGCCCACAGGTTTTATTTATAGACATATATAAGGAAAACCTTTAAAAATCTTCTTGTTTGAAAACAGAAGGCTCCGGTCTTTGATATTTGGTATGAAGCTTCACCTTTTAGACCTCCCTCAAGATTATGCAAATTATAGACTGGGGCAAATACGTCCCCTCCCCAAGGCTCATTTGTTACACCATGGATCAGTTGAGCGACCAAGGGCCTTCATGGCCCTCTAGTTTTTTTTTTTTTTTTTTTTTTGCTCCAAGTTATGTCAAGCTGTCAATTCTTCATCATTGTTTTACGAGGCTCTGATGCGCTGGAACCCTTATTGCAGACTGAACAAAGTATTTGTCTAAGGCCTAAAAAAATAGCCACGTTTCTGCTAACCCGACCGACCCTGCTTCAGACCCCCACCCCATCCCGACTCTACTATTTTTATCAATAAAATAGCACAATAGAAATTAAAACACCGACTCTACCATTTTCAATTTCCGACCCTACCCAGTGTCGGCTTTGCTTTTTCCCATAGTAATGTTGCGTTTAAGTACATTTTTGTAGTTTCTGGCATAAAGTACCTTCCAAAATACAGAGCTGACATTTTTGAGCATCTAAAATGAAATATGATATACAGTGCAGGTCTCAACATGTCAATTTTATAAACAAAACAACATGTTCAAAAACAAAAATACATAATATATACAGGCCCGACCCGTTTTTTTTTTTTTTTTTTTTTTTCCGGGAGAAAAAATAAAATAATAAAACAAGTTTCTCCAACCTACCGACCAAATGTTTTTTCAGCATGTTAGCGGAAACACAGCTATTTTTTTCATCACGTGAACAAGTCCTTGAAATGAAGACCCCCCTAAACCCCACTTTATATAGAGAAAACTGGGGTTTAGGGGGGTGAACACTATTTTTCTTATTTCTGCTCCAAAACATAGGTTGTGGGTACTCGTTAGAACCGCCTCAACGAGGCGGTTCTAACGAGCACCCAGAACCTATGTTTGCAGCAGAAATAAGAAAAATATCACAGATTTTCATCAGAAAAGTAGCCATTTTGGAGATGCGAAAAATGCACTTTGTCGCACGGGTGTGTTATCGTAATGTTACGCCTAAACTACGAGAGAACCAAAAAGGAGAAAAATCGATTTAAGCAGTTCTTCTGTCGTGGTTTATTTAAGAAATAGATCAGCTGTAGCTGTGATTTGTTGAGTAATAAATCACAGTTTGGAGGTCAGTTGTAAAGTAGACAAATCACGAGCGCGTAGCGCGCGTGATTTGTCTACTTACAACTGACCGACAAAACTGTGATTTATTACCTAACAAATCACTAGCTAGAGCTGATCCATTTCGATTCTAACACGCTGAAACTCGACAATAATGCTGTTGTTTCCTTCAAATTCTCACAAATTTTCGCCATTTTTAGAAGAAATCCCTCTAAAATCATCGACTGAAACACATGCATTTATATCCTTTTCTAACGTTTTCGATGCGAGAAAATGACGCTACACCGTCGAACGTCAAAGAAATCGACTAGTGACGTCATAAATTTGCAGTTTTTAATGACGTCACTCGTCACGCTCTTCCTTGTCGTGATTTGTTGTAGAATAAAACACGGTTATTTTCCATTGCCTATATAGGCGCGCAGTGTTAGAATAGTTATTATTCGTCCTATCTTATAATAGTTATAATTCGTCCTATCATGGGTGTATATTTTTCAGAAGAAAATATATATGTAGGATAACTGTTTAAAGTCACTCACTGTCCTTTTGGCTTTCTGCCTGTCTCGTTTTAGTCATAGTGATTTTAGTTATGTTCATGTTTCATGTTATTGTCTTGGATGGGAGGCGTGAGGTAAATATACTGATTCCTGATCATTGCCTGCATTTTTATTTCTATCATGGATCTAATGTTTTCGACAATTCTCTTATTTAGGAGAGGCATGTATGGTACACCGTTAGACAAATCAGAAACAGTATGCATTTAATCTGGTTTGTGCGTGTTGAAATTATGGGTGCTTCAGTCTTTCCATAATAAATATTTAGTTGCTTAACTTCTTAATCAGGGTTATCGTTATCATTAACTCCGCACAGTTGTTCCTAAATATTACAGACGGCATTTTGACTTAGTTTTTTGTTCCCTGTTGGACTAAAATCTTTATGGAACATTGCATATTGGAACCTGATTTTTATAGTGGCTCGGTATGTGAATTTAAGTAGATGGTTGGAATGATTTCATTATTATTTTTTTTTTTCAATATAAAAAGACTGCGTAAAATATCCATGTAGTACGACAGACTGCATGCAAGGTAGTTTACTTAAGCACGGTGTATTGCCATGCTTCCGTCTTTAATTGCGTCCCGGCCTTAAGACTTCTAGTAAATTGGTTGGTAGCTGTCGCTAGGTCTCTGGTCGAGCCCATCGGAATCCAATTGTTTTTTTTTTTTCAGCTTCAGCTATTCAGTTATTTAATGCTTTTGAGGACTCATCGCTGTTTCATTTCTGCATTCTGACCTTTATGTTCCCGGAGATGTTGCACTGAAGCCCTCTACACGGACTGAACAAATGAAAACAAGGCCGTGCTTCGGTTTTATTTTTTAATGTTTCGCGTATATCCATTGCTTTTTCTCATCACGAAATCACGCCTATAGAATTTTGACCCCTCCACCCCCACTTCTGTAAAGGAAAATTGAGGTTAACAGGGGTAAACTTTATTTTTCTTATTTCTGCTCCAAAATATAGATTGCGGATACTGGCTAAAACCGCCTCATCGATGCGGTTCTAACGAGTACCCACAATCTATATTTGGAGCAGAAATAAGACAAACATCACAGTTTTCATCTTAAAGTGTTCGTTTTTTGGTGGTAATTTTTTTAATGAATTTGTCTAGGCGTGTTTTCGTAATGTTATTTTGTGTAGTCGTTTGGCCATTTTGTAATTAATAAATCGTCCTTTTCGTTTTTTACCGGTAATGATAAATAACTGTACTGTTGCTTTGTGCTTCCCCTTTGGTTTTTTTTTGGCTGTTTGTTTGACTTGAGGTTGAACGTCCCCGTCAACATTGTATAGGTCTTGACTGGAAGGTGAAAGGCAGTTTTATCGATTACTTATCATTACCTTCACTTCTACATTTTGATTTGGGCAAATATTTATTTGGCGATTTTATTACGATTTATGAAAACAATATTTATTTGGCGATTTTATTACAATTTATGATAACAACAAACTAAATCGGATATCTTTTCTTTCCAATGTGCAATTCTAATGAGCTGACGTTTTATTTTTTCACAGGAAACGCCGTCGTTGTTGAGCAAACACCCGAGGCCATGAGGTTATTTGTGATCTTTAGCTGTGTTATAGCATACGTCACAGCCTACGCTATTTGTAAGTAACACTTCAGAAACTTTATGTTATAAGCCGGACAGAAATTGCAGATTCGAGAAAAAATGACATTGAAACAAGCATCGTTTATTAAAGAAAGCACCTTCTTGCATACCAGATAAGAGTACCTAACTTTTGTATTGAGTATATAATTCGTATATCGCCTTTCTTATTTCACCCTCCTTTTACCGCCTTTACAACAAATTCTGGTATAGTGACTAGACTGTTCAGATAAATACACTAAAACCGCTGAGGATTCAACTTTGGTTGCATGAGTTGACTTTTCATTTCAATACTGTCTCGACTTTTGCAATGTACCTTAATTCCGCGTATCATCATTTAAGCAGCGAAAGGCGCTTCGTACTATGCATTGGTAACGCATCAGCTTACATATATACGTGGCGATCTGGTTCACCGATAGAAATAAACTTCAGATAATGAAAACCAAAAGTCTGCAACAATGAACCATTTCGTTCGCATTGATTCGATTTAGCCGTATCAACCCCTCGAGCAGGCCGGACCGATCGGAATCAAGTCTCTTCAGGCTTTGTCATACCTCATTACGACAATGATTATCCTGCACATGTATATTCCTTTGTCTTCAACTCCAGTCGTTTTCTAGGTCTATTTCTAGGTGTTTAACAGATGTAGTTCTATGTCTGTGGTTATACATGTACATGGCATTGGATCCATTTTTTTTCCAAAATAGAAGTGAATCCATACAATTAGCTAACAGCTCTCATCAGAGAAACCGAAGGGAAAGAAACACAAACATAAAATAACTAGACCCTAATGCGGAAAGCCAAAAGGACAGTCACTTTCCCACAAAATGGCCAACTGGCTATCCAAAACAACAAATATAAGCGATACACACACTCAAAGATCGGTCCCCGCTCATTTGGGGCTTGAAGAAATAAATGGGCTGCATGATGCTTCCACGCTGAGCTGAATCCGACCCGCACACGATTACTGGTAAACCGCTTAGAGGATCTAAGCCTGCCCAGGCTAAACGGCGCGAGTCGGACCGCCCATGCTTATAAACCCTATTGGTTTCATTGGGCGACAGGGCTTGAGATGTCATTTCATCTCAATGTCGGGTAAAAGTCCCACAAAATTGGAAGCCACGTCTCCAAAATTACCTTTATAGTGTTGACGGGGACGTTAAACATCAAATCAAACAAACAAACACACTCAAAGACAAATCATAACATAAATATACCGCGACAGAAGAACCGAATTGGAACAGTCAGTGAAACGAATTCCATTGGGGGAAGGAGTTGGGGTGGGAGGGCGAGCCGGGTTTAAATCTGTTACGCGGCCGCAATCCTCACCCTTCAGTCGCGACTTAGACAAAAAGTTGGTTCAGTCCGCATAAAGGCCTCTAACTCATCACTGAAATGCTGGAGCAAAAAAAAAACAAAAAAAAAAAAAACAAGTAGACTCCGACATCCTGTACTTTATGCACAAAGACATAATTACAAACGTAGAAGCAACGTTTTATTTTTTATTCTGACAGCTGTCCGCCTAGGTATACAGTAACAATTCTATTTTCATGTTCTTGATTGCGTTTGAAGACACGGGCATTTAGAGTCGTTCAGGTTAAAGGAAACGTTCACATCACGTGAACAAGTCCGTGAGATGAAGACCCCCCTAAACCCCACATTTTATTTAGAAAACTGGGGTTTAAGGGGGTATACATTGTTCTTATTTCTGCTCCAAGACATAGGTTGTTGGTACTCGTTAGAACCGCCTCAATGAGGCGGGTCTAACGAGCACCCACAACCTATGTTTGCAGTATAAATAAGAAAAATATCATGGATTTTTACCAGATGCGTAGCCATTTTGGAGGTGTGAAAAATGCACTATGTCGTACGGGTGTGTTATCCTAATGATTTTCTCGACTAGTAGCAGAACTTGGTGATGACCTTTTCAACTAAAGAGCCTCAATAAAAGATTTTTTCCGAGTTATATTTGATTAAGAAAATCCATCAAATTTGCTAGTTGTGGGGTTGACGTCACTGCAGCTGGTGTCTGGGAATGTGTGGCGATCGTAAAAAGTCTCCCTGCCATACATCATAGTGTAGTTTATATTTGCTTGTCCTTTGGGATCACTGATTCCATTGTTGAATTTTGAAAATATTTGAGGATCACTGATGAGGCCTAATTGCCCGAAACTAGCAAGTCTGGCCCAGAAAACATGTACATACCCTATTTTTCAGTTATTTGATGTATTCCTTGCTTCCAAAGGATAACCCTTTTCTAGAACAAATTATATAAAGTGGCATTGAGTGAGTGAGTGTTTGAGTTTTACGTCCCACCAACAGCTAAGGTCATACGGAGACGGAACCTCGGTTTAAAGACTCATCCGAAAGTCTGGAGAAGCCCGGGATCGATCCTGCGATCCCTGGTTTACAAGGCGAGTAGCGTTACCACTACACCACGAAGGCTTCTAAAGTGGCATTGAATAGGTTTTAAACATCCTTTCCAAAATTTTATATGTGCATCAGAGGGTGCTTGGATCTGTCTTTTTGGACTAAAATTTTCCTCAAAACCATAACTTTTGGGACTGAAAATAGAAGGGAAGGCAATGATCAGGAATCGATACAATTAACCCACCCTTCCCATCAGAGACACCAAAGAGAAAGAAACACAAACATTCAATAACTAGACACTACGAGGTTCCAAAAACTGTTAATATGCAACATCACGAAAACACACCTATATAATTTTGACCCCCTTGAACTCCACCTTTATATACTAAAACTGGTGTTTATATCGGTAAACCTTATTTTTTCTTATTTCTGCTCTAAAATATAGATGGTGGGTACACGTCAAAACCGCCTGGATGAGACAGTTCTAACGAGTACCCCCTCGCAAAGAAATATCTAGGCAAAATGCCGAAGAGATCTAATTAATCGCAAATAAAGTCATGGCCGGAGAAACAGAATAAAAATCTACAAAATTATTGAATCATGGACAAGCCCGTGATATAAAGACCCCCCTAAACCCCACTTTATATAGGGAAAACTGGGGTTTAAGGGGGTAAACATTATTTTCCTTATTCCTGCTCCAAGACATAATAATAATAATAATAATAATAATAATAATCGACCTTATTGATAAAGGGTAACAGATTTAGTACTAGTACTTATCTTCCATGTGGCCCTCTTTTCCTGGGAAGGAACCAGTACTAAGCAATGTGGATAAAGTCTCTTGCTCAAGGAAACAACACTTGGCGCTTGTGGGGATCGAACCGGGTACCTTTCGATCTCAAATCCGACGGTTTACCACTGCACCACAGCGCTCCACATAGACATAGGTTGTGGATACTCGTTAGAACCGCCTCAATAAGGCGGTTCTAAAGAGCACCCAAAACCTATGTTCTGAGTATAAATTAGAAACATATCACTCCTTTTCATCAGAAAAATTACCTTTTTTGAGGTATGAAAATGTGCACTATATCACACGGATGTGTTATCGTAATGTGTATGAATGGAAATTGGTTAAAGGTGTTAAAATCTAACCAAACAAATACCATGGCATAAGAGTCTATTAAACGCAAAATTGCAAACCGTCAAGCACCAGAACAAATGAACAAACTACCGCTGAAACAAATACAAAACATTTTGAACGAAAACGATTACAAAACCAAAATTAATGGCAAAATGGGAAGGTAGGCATCAGGACCACTTTTTTGTCCGCACCACACTAAGTTTTTGAATCGTTATCGACAACGAGAAAGTGATAACTTCAGTTTGGGTTTCAAAGTTCTCCACACATGCACGAATTCAAAACAGAATTCCAAAGAAACACTTCTCTGTTTGCATAGGCTGATAGCAGCATCATTTCACTTACCCCGCCCACTATTTTTACATACAAAAAAGCATGACTCCACCTCACTTTGACAAATCCTGTGAATTTACTCCAACCACACCAGTAAAATGTCATGTACACTCAGTCACATGCAAAGAAATATACAGAAAAGTACACCACAACCAGTAAACTTTTTCAGGAATCCTCTTTGAAAAACAGCCACTTTTTAGTGCCAAAGCTACCTTCGTGAATTCAGATATGCCGCTGCACCTTGGACTTGCACAGCATACAGGCAGCTGGAGTGTTCGATTCGTATTCCATTTCATAAAAGTACACATACTCAGCAAATACGGCCACATTGGCAAAAGATATCAACATATCATAATTTCTATGAGCAACCATGCCATTATTGACCCTACTGCTATAATATTTTGAAAAACATCCACCTTCAAATGCGAAACTGTCCCCTGATGCCATACCTGGGCAACAGCTATTAATTGAAAAAAAAAAATCGCAATTATCACCGGAGACACAATGAAACACGGTAAAACTGCTGCATTTGGAAAATTATACACAACGCATTTTTACAGAACATAAACTCAGTTTAACGGGCAGATACGACATAAAATGACATCTATGTAAAACAGATACTGAGTTTTTAACCCATCTATTCTTTGAATGTAAGGTAGTAAAAGAAATCGTGCTTATCTTCCAAAATAAAATGAATGACACATTGCACGCTAATGGCCGAGAACAAATTCATTTTTACGTCAAAAATTTCATTTCATTCTTGGATTGGATCATGGTGTTGACTGCATCCGAATATATATAAATACTACCCTGCATATTGTAAAATGGGAAATATGGGCAATCAGAAATCTAATAATTTTATTTTTCTGCTGCAATTATCAACTCTGTATTATCAAAATAAAAGCAAGCTTTTAACTCTTGAAACGTACAAATATAGCTGAAAAATATAACACCGTTCTGGCTTTGCTTGAACAGTTACAATGCATTTAGTAATGGCGAAGGCAATTTCCAGGCAGGCATACATTGTTCTGACTTTCTAGATCAGTATAATGATAAAGAAGTATATTATGATTGGTTTGCAGATGGAATGTTTGCACATTGATTATGATGTGAGTATTCCTTGTAGTGATGAATTATGTCATAAATAAAGAGAAAGAAAGAGGACGCCTACAAACATGAATCCAGGCAGGCAACTCTACAGCGTGATGCATGTAGTCCAAATAACTCGGAAAGCTACTTCTATGATTCAGATGCTGCAGCGGAGGAGCGATACTGAACCACTGTGGGGGCTTAATTTGTTTTCGCTTGTTTTGTTTTCTCAGTAAAGATATTGATTTAAAAATATTGATAATAATGCAACAAAAAATGAAAGGTTTAGACATTGTATTTTCAACTTATGAAATCAATAAAAAATAAATTAAAAAAAAAACAATACCTACAATCTATATTTTGAGCAAAATTAAGGAAACAATACCACGATTTGTTAACTTAAAATTTTCGTTTTGTCGGTGGTAAATTTTACAATGCATTTGTATAGGCGAGTTTTTGTAATGCACCCTGGTTATGTTCAGATATGCTATTAATACCAGGCCCACCCAAGTGATAAGATATCCTGTCAAATCACAAGTGCAATAACCTGTACAGTCAGATGCATGCTCGACTGGTGATCAGGAGGTCGCGGGTTTGATCCCCGCCGGGACCGCAGCATTCTTTCTTTGAGATATATCATGACATCGTCTTCTCCTTTCAATGATTAAAGAATGTCAGTTCACAATGTGTGCTGTACTACGCGCATCCGCAGGACAGATGCACTTTTTTTTTATTAAAGTGACCGCCTCTATAGAACCTAAATAGTCGGTCGTTAATCTTTAATATAAGAATGTGTCCTTTATTCATTTGCCCACATCATGCATTGTAGATACTTTATTAATGAGTTCATGAGAAATGTGTATGTAATTCAATGGTGCAGTCTCGCCAGAGCTTTGCTGCTGTCGTGCAGGCAGAAGTGAAGCTGTGGTATTTTTTATACAAGAGGTGATGCGTTTCAGTTGGTTGTGCTTGTGCATTTGACAGATGTCAATCGGAAAACTGCTACGGCCCTTTTTCGAGTAACGGTCCTTAAATGATCATCATCTCTTCTTGACCTATTTTACTTCAGATATCATTTTCCTTGGTGCATTAATTGTTTTCAAAAAAAAAATCTGAATACCTTCCTTTAAAGAGAAAACTTTATTTCAGTTGTCAGCAAAATTTAGCTTAGTTACACAGCACCTACAGCAATATTTGGTCAGACTACATGTTTATCACAGTGGTATGCTTTTGACAATCCGAATATGGTGGCACTGACATTGTGTTCAAGAACAGCCCTGAATAAATGATTTGAGCAAGGGCACAGCATTTCCTACAATTTACATATGCGCTCAGTGAAGAATCAGATCAGCTTGCGTATCCATATACATGTAGTCTGATCAGAGACTTCTCTTGCTACATGAAAGAGCGCATAACGAAGACTCTGATCAGCTGCGCGGATGCGCAGGCTGATCTGAGTCTCCGTTGGGTGCCCATGTAATTTGTAGGAAATACTGTGCCCCGGCTTTTTTGTTTTTGCGGTGTGGATCAGGAAATGATACAATAGCTTTATCCCATAGTCTTCTTTGTTATTTTAGTGAGCCACAGTCCTAAGCCGGACGCTCTCCCGTTCATCACGATATCATTTGCATTTTAGCTAACCTGAGTAATTTGCTGACTAGTTAGCTTTAAGTACGACTGAGCTCCCATGTTGTCGACTTTTGACAATTTCAAACATCTCTTCTGACTGAATGCTAATTTTTTCATATGGACTCTCTATGAAATGCGGTAACGCAAGTTTGTTCCAATGATCCAGGTCACATGAGTATGATGGATGTCAAAATAGAAATGCAGGCAATGATCAGGAATCGATACAATCAACCCACAGCTCCCATCAGAGACACCAAAGGGATGAAACAACAGACTCTAATTGAAACACCAACAGCGGAAAGCCAAAAGGACAGTTACTTTCCCACAAAATGACCAATGGGCTATACAAAATAAATAACATAAGCGACACAAACACCCAAAGACAAACCATAACAAAAATAAACCGCGACAGAAGAACCGCCTTGGAACGGTCAGCGGAAACGAATTCCACGGGGATGGGGTGGGGGGGCTTAAATCGATTATACGTGGCCACAATCCTCGTCCTTACTTCCGTCGCTATTTAGACAAATACTTTGTTCAGTCCGCATGAAGGCCTCCTAACTCGTAAGTGCAACATCTCCGTGAACACAAATAATCAAACAACCACAGAGGTGAGACAACCGTGAGGACTCGACAGCAAGAAACCACTGAAATGTTTTAGCAGTTAGACTCCGATCAAGACCACTTTAGGTAAATATGTTCTATAAAAGGATTATCCTTTGGAAGCAAGGAATACACCACAGAACTAAAAATATGGAGTGTACATGTTTTCTGGGCCAGACTAGCTACTTTCGGCCAATTAGGCCTCATCAGTGACCCTCAGATATTTTCAGAATTCCACAATGGAATCAATGATCCCAATAATCTACACTATAATCTTATTCTCTGACAAAGCTGGTGGCCTTGGAACGTAATATGCAGCATAAACGTTTTGAGCCCATCATAATTTGTTCTAATGATGACTCACAGTTGACCAAATTTACGTCAAGAACAAATATGGCCGCATATGCTTTTGTATGGGAAAAAGAACAAATTTTTAACTTGACGGAAACCATTGTTGTCTGTGAACTTAATGCTTGTTTATCATATGACGTCGCGTCTGAGAGTGTAATAACGTCATGCATTATTTTTGATAATCCACTAGTGGATTAAATATGCAAATTAGCTAGATACGTCCCGTAACGTTACATGTACGACACCCTTAATGACGTCGCGTTGACTAACGGCGGAATGTTGACATTTTTGTAAACAATCGTGAATAAAATACGCTTTTAATGTCATATGATAAATAGAATCTTGCATTCGTGCGCATGTATTATTAATTTATTGAAATCGTTGAGAAAAAGGGATAAAATGCTCGGCAAAGCCTCGCATTTTATCCCTTTTCCTCAACTCGTTTAATAAATAATTCAATAATACATGAGCACTCATGTAAGATTCTCTATGTCAATAATTTATTAAACTCGTTGAGGAAAAGAGATAAAACGCTCGGCAAAGCCTCGCATTTTATCCCTTTTCCTCAACGAGTTTAATAAATTCAATAATACATGAGCACTCATGCAAGATCCTCTATATATGCAGTGAGTAACTTGAACTACGTAAGTATCAACGGTAAAGGACTCTCCTCAACCTTGCACCATGGTCACTCAGGTATCAAAATTAAAACCTATTGAAAACGCTGGCTAAGTTGGAGCCAAACTTCGTGCGGAGCCTTTATTGGATTAGAGAAATGAATTTTTATTCAACTGGTCCAGCTTATATGACCGCGATAGCTCCCATGATCATGTTTGGTAAAACCATTCTATAAAACCGTTGGGCCTTGAATCTTGGTATATCGCATTGGGGAATTAGGCCCGTCATAGTTTGTTCAAATGATGATTTAGGGTTCACCTTGACCTTATTTATGTCATAATCGGTCGCATATGCTTTTGCACGGGGGGGGGGGGGGGGGTTGTTATTTTTTCGGAAACTGTTTTGCTTTGTTTGTTTGCTTTGAGGTTTAACGTCCCCGCAAACACTGTATAGATCATTTTGGAGACCTTGCTTCCAAATTTGTGGGACTTTTACCCGACATTGAGATGAAATGACATCGTAAACCATATCGCCCAATGAAACCACTAGGGTTTATTAGCATGATTGGTCCGACTCGCACCGCTTTGCTTGGGCAGGCTTAGATCCTCTAAGCAGTTAACCAGTACTCGTGTGCGGTCGGATTTCAGCTCTGAGTGGAAGCATCATGCAGTCCATCTCTTTCTTCAAGCCACAATTGGCGAGGGCGGGACACTATTTTTGTAAATGAAGGTGACGGTAAGTATTTGACTTTGGATCAAGGTCAGTCAAAGATCATAATAAACACTTATTTGTTTAAAAGAAAAAAAGAAGAAAAGAAAACGATAATCAAATTGCAGCCAAATTCGACATAAAGCCTCTCTAGCAGTTGGAACCTAGACGTTACCAAGGTTGTTGAAATGATGATTCTTGGTTGTTCTTGACTTGTTTTACGCCAAGGTAAAATGTGGTAACTTGTGCTTTCGTATGGAAAAAATGATTTTGTTGTAGCCAGGTACATCAAAGTTGACATATGCAGTCAGCAAAATGAACTGTTGCAAAAACCGAGGGACAAGGCTATTAACTGACCTTTATACTGGTTGCTCTAATACTGCTGAGTTGATTTAAACCAAATTACATGAAGCCCCTGTGTGATTAGAGAAAGAATGTTTATTCAAGGGATCTGAGTCACATTACCAAGATAACCACTACGCCAATAACATTATATGATAAAAACACTTTAAAAACCTGCTCATTAACTGAATGGCCGATGACCTTCAAAATTGGTATGCTGCATTAAGGACTTTGGCCCATCATAGTTTATTCAAATGATAACACTTAGCTGGCCTTAACCTATTTGCCAAGTACACAGTCGGCCACATAGACATTTGCATGAGAAAAAGGCCTAACAATGGATTTGGAACATCCTTAAGACGTTGGCTCACTGGTGAGTTTATAATATGGCTCCATTTTCTTCGGTCATCTGTCTGTCATCATTTTGAAACATCTTCTCCTCTGAAACCGCTGTGGTAGTTCCATATGATAATAGAATGGAATTTTTTTCAAATGGTCCGGGTAACTTGAGGAAATGGCCACCATGAAAATGTGTGATAAAAACCTTTCAAAATCGTTTCTTGAACTTTATATAAACTCTGCACTCAGTTGAGCGGTTAAAGACTATTGGTCCTTTGGTTAACTCTTATATTGCTTTAACTGATTGGAAGACTTCCATATAATTTGGGCTAATCGGTTGACAGATTTTAAAATGTCGTCTTTGGACTTTGACACTGCTATGCCAACAAATGTTACTAAATTCAGTGCAAACTATCCTTTTATTATTTCAGATCCGCCAGGTCCTGAACACCAGTCTCAAGACCACGAGACATTTGATGTGTTGAAGAAACGAAAACTGGAGGAGAATTTACCAACATCAGATGCGACGAGAGATCTTCCTTACCATCAAACCTACCAGCTTCAAGATAAGTATCAAAACCTAAATCAACTTCAGCTTCAAGACCACGGCAACAAACATCAGATCCCTGTCCACCACACATTTGATGTTTTGAAGAAACGAGAACATGAGGCGAATTTACCAACATTTGATGCAACAAGAGGTCTTCCTTACCATCAAAACTACCAGCTTCAAGATAAGTATCAAAACCTAAATCAACTTCAAATTCAACCGCAGGACCATGGCAACAAACATCTGACCCAGGTCCACAACACTTTGGATGTTTTGAAGAAACCAGGACTGGAGATTTTACCAATAACAGATGCATTAAGAGATCTTGCTTACCATCATAACTACCAGCTTCAAGATAAGTATCAAAACCTAAATCAACTTCAGCTTCAAGACCACGGCAACAAACATCAGATCCCTGTCCACCACAAATTTGATGTTTGAAGAAACGAGAACATGAGGCGAATTTACCAACATTTGATGCAACAAGAGGTCTTCCTTACCATCAAAACTACCAGCTTCAAGATAAGTATCAAAACCTAAATCAACTTCAGCTTCAAGACCACGGCAACAAACATCAGATCCCTGTCCACCACACATTTGATGTTTTGAAGAAACGAGAACATGAGGCGAATTTACCAACATTTGATGCAACAAGAGGTCTTCCTTACCATCAAAACTACCAGCTTCAAGATAAGTATCAAAACCTAAATCAACTTCAAATTCAACCGCAGGACCATGGCAACAAACATCTGACCCAGGTCCACAACACTTTGGATGTTTTGAAGAAACCAGGACTGGAGATTTTACCAATAACAGATGCATTAAGAGATCTTGCTTACCATCATAACTACCAGCTTCAAGATAAGTATCAAAACCTAAATCAACTTCAGCTTCAAGACCACGGCAACAAACATCAGATCCCTGTCCACCACACATTTGATGTTTTGAAGAAACGAGAACATGAGGCGAATTTACCAACATTTGATGCAACAAGAGGTCTTCCTTACCATCAAAACTACCAGCTTCAAGATAAGTATCAAAACCTAAATCAACTTCAGCTTCAAGACCACGGCAACAAACATCAGATCCCTGTCCACCACACATTTGATGTTTTGAAGAAACGAGAACATGAGGCGAATTTACCAACATTTGATGCAACAAGAGGTCTTCCTTACCATCAAAACTACCAGCTTCAAGATAAGTATCAAAACCTAAATCAACTTCAAATTCAACCGCAGGACCATGGCAACAAACATCTGACCCAGGTCCACAACACTTTGGATGTTTTGAAGAAACCAGGACTGGAGATTTTACCAATAACAGATGCATTAAGAGATCTTGCTTACCATCATAACTACCAGCTTCAAGATAAGTATCAAAACCTAAATCAACTTCAGCTTCAAGACCACGGCAACAAACATCAGATCCCTGTCCACCACACATTTGATGTTTTGAAGAAACGAGAACATGAGGCGAATTTACCAACATTTGATGCAACAAGAGGTCTTCCTTACCATCAAAACTACCAGCTTCAAGATAAGTATCAAAACCTAAATCAACTTCAGCTTCAAGACCACGGCAACAAACATCAGATCCCTGTCCACCACACATTTGATGTTTTGAAGAAACGAGAACATGAGGCGAATTTACCAACATTTGATGCAACAAGAGGTCTTCCTTACCATCAAAACTACCAGCTTCAAGATAAGTATCAAAACCTAAATCAACTTCAGCTTCAAGACCACGCTAACAAACATCAGATCCCTGTCCACCACACATTTGATGTTTTGAAGAAACGAGAACATGAGGCGAATTTACCAACATTTGATGCAACAAGAGGTCTTCCTTACCATCAAAACTACCAGCTTCAAGATAAGTATCAAAACCTAAATCAACTTCAGCTTCAAGACCACGGCAACAAACATCAGATCCCTGTCCACCACACATTTGATGTTTTGAAGAAACGAGAACATGAGGCGAATTTACCAACATTTGATGCAACAAGAGGTCTTCCTTACCATCAAAACTACCAGCTTCAAGATAAGTATCAAAACCTTAATCAACTTCAGCTTCAAGACCACGGCAACAAACATCAGATCCCTGTCCACCACACATTTGATGTTTTGAAGAAACGAGAACATGAGGCGAATTTACCAACATTTGATGCAACAAGAGGTCTTCCTTACCATCAAAACTACCAGCTTCAAGATAAGTATCAAAACCTAAATCAACTTCAGCTTCAAGACCACGGCAACAAACATCAGATCCCTGTCCACCACACATTTGATGTTTTGAAGAAACGAGAACATGAGGCGAATTCACCATCATTAGATGCAACAAGAGGTCTTCCTTACCATCAAAACTACCAGCTTCAAGATAAGTATCAAAACCTAAATCAACTTCAGCTTCAACCGCAGGACTATGGCAACAAAGATCAAACACATGTCCACAACACTTTTGATGCTTTGAAGAAACGAGGACTGGAGGAAAATTAACCAACATCAGATACAACAAGGGATCTTGCTTGCCATCAAAACTATCAAAACTCCCAGCTTCAATATAAGTATTAAAACCTGAATCAACTTCATCTTCAACCGCAGGGCCATGGCAACAAACATCAGATCCCTGTCCACAACTCATTGAATGTTTTGAAGAAACGAGGAGCCAACATCAGATGCAAGAAGAGATCTCGTTTACAATTAGATTTACTACACCTACCAGCTTCAAGATGTATCAAAACCAGATTAACTTCAGCATCAACTCCGGGACCACGAAATAAAACATGACATTTCTACTCACAACTCATTCTATACTTTGAAGAAACTAGAAACGGAGAAGTAATAAAAAAACCCTGCAATGAAGTCGCATCCCGCTTTGATTTAAATTTCATAACTGTGAAATAAAAAATACATATTAGTTGTGTCCAGGCTTGGTATGCTTGTTATTTTTGCGTCTTTTCGGCCCAGGTTTCATCACCTGTAAACAGCTCCGAAATTCTACGTTTGTCAAAATGTTTGTACTTTTTCAAAAGATTTTGCGCGATATGTTCACGGGTGAAATTTTGTTCTTCCTGAGTCAAAATCTGATGAATTATGAAACACCAACACAATCAGCAATTTCTTTCACCCTGAACCTTATATGAGCCCCGCCAAGCGAATTTGTGTCTTCGAGCATTCCGTCATGACAAATTTTAACTGCGCATGCCCAGCCATTCAGAGGGGCCAGGGATATGGCTTTCTGTCTGAAGGTTCCTCCTGATTCATTTCTTGTATGGGCGAGCAGCGAAGGTTCTGGCGAGACTGCGCGGATGCGCAGGCTCGCCTGAACCTTCGCTGCTCGCATGGGCGATAAGTACCAAAATCGCTTGACGGGGCCCATATCTTATTTGACCGTATCTGCCACAGCAGCCAGCCTCGTTAGCCCAGTCGCGTTTGACTGGATATCAGGAGGACGCAGGTTCGATACCTTCCGGGGTCGGCAACATTCTCTCGTGGAGATCGATCATGAAACCTTTCTACGGCAATTCTCTACCTTCCGCTGATTCAAGAAGGGCAGTTGTTCAGTTTCTGGCGAAAGAATGTGCACTATACTGGTTAACCGCTTACGTATAAAGTAGAAGTTAATCAAAGATCAGGAATCGATACAATTAACTTACTCCACCCATCAAAGACACTTAAGGGAAAGAAACACAAACATGAAGCGACCAGACCAAAAATGGAATATGTTCTATAAAAGGGTTATCCTTTGGAAGCACGGAATACACCACAGAACTGAAAAATATGGAGTGTACATTTTTTCTGGGCCAGACTAGCTAGAAACCTAAACAAAGGAAGGCCATAAGGAGTTACTTTCCCACAAAATGGCCAAATGGCCTTCCAAAATAAAAAGACACAAGTGATACACACAGTAAGTAACAAACAACAACATAATTAAACCGCCACAGAAGAACCACCTTGGAACAGTCAGTGGAAAGAATTCCACTGGGGGTCTTAAATCGATTTTACATGGCCATAATCCTCGCCCTTACCTCTGTCGCGGTATACACTAATTTTGTTTAGTCCGCAATGAAGGCTTCCTAACTCATCAGTGTAACATCTCCGAGAAAATACAAAATCAAAAAACTACAGAGATGAAACAAGGTTGAGGACTCGACAGCATACAAAACAGAATTGCTGGAGCAAAAGAAAACCAACAGTTAGACTCCGAGGGGCCGACCAAAGACGGAGCATCAGGCGCGAACCAACATAAAGAATACTAAAATAAAATAAAATTCCATTTATGCTTTTACGCTGGAACCGTCATATAATCTTAAGCCCGACCCACCGGTGTGCAATCAAAGAGAGAAGCAAAGTTGCCAACCGCGATTGGGTTAACCACCATGCATGCAGTCTGTTTTATAACATTTATGTTGTACCCAATCTTTATAAATCGACGAACGATTTTACGAAATCGGGTACTAAAGTCATTACAGGCATGTATTTTTCTAAATTTATATACTAAGTCATCATAGAATTCGGGTTCCGATAGGCCATGTTTCAGAAGTGTTTTAAGTCCAACATTGAATTTTGAAACCAAATCAGAATGACGTCTATGAAACTTAGAAAAGGCTATTCAATTTGTAAAATTGCAGTATGTTTCCTCTGGCTTTCTTTACCGGATCATTACTGGGTCACTGATGAGGCTTTATTAGCCGAAACTACGTAGTATGACCCATCTTCTTTCTTATGAATGTTTTCATTGCTCTTAAAGGAACTCATTTTTGATTTTTATTTACGTAGTTTATGATACCGATACCCCTGATTAAGAAGTTTAGCGGTTAATAATTTATTACGAGTGTTTAAGTCGGATACATGACTAGACACTCTAGCGAATCGAATAAACTGCGAAATGTAAACCCCGTACGATGTCGCAAGAGGAACAGCACCGTCCAAAAAAGGACAATTTACAATCTCGAAATAAAAATCAACACGTTTATCATAAATTTTGCAAGTAACAAATCCATCTACAATTGATAAATGTAAATCCAAAAAGCGGGCCTCGGTATCAGAGGAATTTGACTTGTTTAACTGAAGTTCTAGGGGATAAATCTGACTGATCAAAGTAAGTATTGTCAACATTTAATAAATCATCTAAATATCTAGAAGTAGAACTAAAAGCTTCAATAATTACAGATTGGTTATCAATGGAAAGCGACAACATGAAGTCTCTTTCATAACAATACAAGAACAGATCAGCCACAAGAGGTGCGCAATTCGTACCCATCAGAATACCCACAATTTGTCTAAATAACTTAGTACCGAGTCTAATATAAATATTGTCAAGTAGAAAGGTCAGGGAGCCTGCCCAGGAAAGTGTTGATAGGTAAACTCACCGGAGCAAAATGACCTAAAAAGTGTTGACTTGGCTCATCTTTCAGGTCCGTTTTACCGCCTGTAAATTCTTGATGCCACCTGAAAATAAACATTTTAGAGGCAATATATGTATGTTCCATGTATCTAACACAATTCATTATACATATCTCTGTGAAACTGAAACATTCAGACCAACGCGATCTTCAGTATAGGCCCTTATTTCAAAACTCGTTTTTGTTTTCCATTTTGCATACAGTAAGGTTTGGGTGTATATGATTTCAAAAACTTTGGAAGTCTGAAAGGATCAGACCGAAATTTCATCATATTATAAACAAATCACAACCCCGTGAAACCAATCAGTTTCCACTAGCTCATTACAGCCACACGGTATGGTGGGTCATTAGTGACATAATGAAACGAACACCCCTCGTATATGGAAGGTAGCCTTAAGTACGAATTCGGTATAGCCATGTTGATGTTATTTAAAAAAGGAAGGGGAAATTGTTACAGTTCGAGTGTGTCTTCTTAAATCTTAGAAAGTTCCGTAATATGAATAATTCCGTCGGTAAATCCTATTACAGTCACAGTTCACTAGCTCGAATACCTTTGGGACATTATAATCTGATATGGTGTACTGTTGTAGATGAGCGTTTCCAACCCGAGGGATGACCGTGCTGAGTGGAACCTCGGCTACCCGAGGGATGACCGTGCTGAGTGGAACCGAGGCTACGCCGAGGTTCCACTCAGCACGGTCATCCCGAGGGTTGGAAACGCCCATCTACAGCAGAACACCATATTGGATTCTTTTTCTTGCACAACACCTCCGGTTAGTTTTGACAGCTCGCACATGTATATTGTTTACCAAATAAAAGAAGTGCGGAAGTAGTTCCGGCAGTTGAATAGAATTGAAGCGCATTTATGTTAGTTGCCTGGGTCGGAACACCAGGGTCAGAACATAAATTTCTATCCCAAGGTAAAATCACGGATTTCCTTGTCTGATGTGCAAGAAAATAAGATTCGCTCGAGATAGGAGTTAGTCTAAGTAGGTCAAAGTACCGAGAGTTAATCCTTTGGCTAACGCCAGTTCATGAGGCTTAAGCGGAATGGGAACACCTTCATGGGAAGCAACTCCGGCAAAAGTATTTTTGTCTCCAATGTAAATAGGGGTCACAGGGAAAAGTTGTTTCGACAGGGTATTTCTTAATTTCCATACTTTTGCTCAAAAACATAAATCAATTGTACTCGTTTGAACAGTCCCATTTATTGTTCATTTGAATTGATTTTTGAAGTCTCCGTCAACACTATTTAGGCCATTTTGGAGACAGTGCTTCCAATTTTGTGGGACGTTTGCCCGACATTGAGATGAAATGACATCTCAAGCCCTGATGCATAATGAAACAAAAAGGCTTATAGGCATTGGACGGTCGGACTCATACAGCTTTACCTGGGAGGCTTAGTCCTTCTAAGCAATTTATCAGTACTCATGTGTGGTCAGTTTTAACTCTGCGTGGGAGCACTATGCATCTTAATCTATTTCTTCAAGCCCCGATGGGCGGGGGCGAAAGAGCCCGATTTAAATTGTTGTAATGAGCACTCGAAATGTGTTTTTCGGCTGGAAATAAGAAAAATATATACCTAATGATTGACATGCCTAAAATGAGTGAAATAATCTTGACGACTTATAAACCAAAGCACTAAAAGCAATTGTGGGTCGATTTTGTTTCCATGTGTAGACTTGAAAAAGTCCTGAACTGAAGCTTTAACTGTTTGTTTAAACCTTAAATTCCAGTATTTTAAACAAGGAGTGTAGACCTTGTCAGACATCGTGAGGTGTGGCGTCTGATTAGGTATCCACTGTTTTTCATTGTCCTAATACACGAGCCCAGTCCACCATTCACTAATTACACAGGGCTCTGACGTCACAGGTAAAAGACTTGCGCTGCTATAAATAACTAGTGCCTGGATTTCGTACATGGTCAGCGACAGTCAAGTAGGGCTGGCTAATCGGAGCTGAAAAGATAATCGATTATAAGTCATGTCATTGCGATATATAATCGATTAGTAATCGCTAAGGTTTCTGTCATAATTTTACCTGTCTGGCTTTCTTCTGAGCATGATTCTTACCATATGTTGCACTTTACCATATTTATATTTGAACAGACAGGCCTGGGCAAACAGTGTAGACCCAGATGAGACGCCGCAAAAAGCGGCGTCTCATCAGGGTCTGCACTTTTTGCCACTCATCCAGCTATTTTAGACATAACTTTGGGTAGTAAATTGTACCTATCAACTAATCGATTAAAAGCAAATCAGAAATGATAAACATTATAATAGAAAGCGATTATACGATTAATTGCGTCAGCCTTACAGTCAAGTGAACAATAGAAAGCTGGCAGTTTATGTAGATAGTAACTTTGGGTCGATTGGTAAGCCAGTGTCCCTGTACACGAAGGTCCTGTTTTAAGCCTGTCCAGGAAAAGTGGTGCGAGCCAGTGTGTGTGTGTCGGGGGGGGGGGGGGGGGGGGGACTCCGGTCCTTAAACCGTAGCAGTTTCTTGGGCGGTCGGGCTTGAGATGTCATTTCGATTCAACATCGGATAAAAGTCCCACAAAAGTAGAAACAACGTCTCCAAAATCACTTCAGTTGTGTTGACGGCGACGTAAAATATGAACACAAAAACAATAAGTGCGCACACGTCAAAGGGAGAAGACAAGTGCTCCTATTAATGACCGGTAGCTGGGTTTTTAAAATGACCAGTGATAGTCAGTATTAGTCACGTGGACACTAGCAGGCGGTTAGTAAAACGCATTTATGAGAAAGATCATTCAGTACAATTTTGTTTTTTAAATCTAAATATACACAGTTATGTGTGTAAGTTTCCGTGAGTCACACGGAAAGGTCCGTCAACGGGCTAGAGACCCCAAAGATGCCAATCACAACAATTGTCGTTTTCGTTGTTGTTGTCTACTGGATACTTTTTTAAGTTATTGCTGCAAACAATGTGGACCCTGATCAAACAGCTCTTCAAGAAGCAGTTTGATCAGGATCCACACTGTTTGCCAACAAATACAAAAATGGTTTCAAAAGTTGACAAGAATATAAAGCAGACAAACTTAAAAGTCGACTTTTTTGGTTAAATTGACAGCACTTATTGGTCGACAGTCCTGACTTGAGGCTTATTCTGAGACTTATACTGTTTCGTGTAACTCAAAATTCTCTGGAATCTGATCTGGATCTTCGATGTGTGTCAAAAGACAGTGGCTGGTCTTTGCGCCTTTATTAAATAGTCGCATGCACCCTACTAACTAATTCTAAGTCGACCCAAAGTTGCTTATGACAAATCGGTATTAATGCAGGACACACGTGACTATTAATAATTTTAGGAAGTCAATGTTATGGAAATTGATAGAAAATGATCTTTTTATTGTTGTTACATGTAGGTCGGAGAGCTACCCATTAGAAAAACACACCTATTCAAATATATTGGTAAAGATTTACCACCAAAACTGATTTTTTTTTCATTTCATCCCGGCACCTTTAATATTTCTGCTCAAAATATAGACTGTGTATACTCGTTAGATCCGCCTCGGCGAGACGGTTCTAACGAGAACCCACAATCTATGTTTTTGAGCAGAAATAAGAAAAATGATGTATACACCTGTAAACCCCAGTTTTTCTTAACGAAAGCCAAAATTTAGGGGGTCAAAATTATATAGGCATGTTTGTGTGACAGGATTTACAAACACTGAATACCCAGATCAGACGCCGCAGAATGTGGTGTCTGCTATGGTCTACAATCGTTTCTTAAATACCGGTATTTTAGGGTTAAACGAAATAGTATAATTCTCAGTTCATATTTGGGTTGTTGGTTGAGGCAAAGTTGATGTGTACATGTATCTTGCGTCACTGATATTGACTTGAAGTTGGGCACGGCCTGCTCTCCTTGCAGCAGGTAAGAGTAGAGCGTGAGTGTTGTTATTATTTCTTCTGTTTCTACACTTCCATTCCTTTTCCTGTCCTGTATTTTGAGCACAAATAAGAAAAAAATCACAATTTTATCTTAAAATTTTCATTTTTTCGGCGATAAAGGTTACAATGTATTTGTATAGGCGTGTTTTCGTAATGGTTTTCGCAATTACAATGATCATCGTGTTAACATGTCCATGAAATGAAGACCCTTTTAAACACCACTTTATATTATATAGAGAAAAGTGGGGTTTACCAGGGTAGACATCATTTTTTTTTTCTTTTTTCTCCTCTAAAGCACAGCTTGTGGGGACTTTTTGAAACGCTGCCTCATTTAGGATCCACAATCTATGATTTGAGCAGAAATAAGAAATACATCATAAAATACCATCTGATAAACGCCATTGTCTGAGCCAAATAAAGTCACCTTATATAGCATAGGCGTGTTATTGTAATGGTTTAGAGAACAAAATTAAATATCTTGTGATTTGTCAGCCTCGATAGCGCAGTGGTTAACGCGTTCGACTCATGATCGAGAGGTTGTGCGTTCGAATCCGGCACCCGGTATCGAGGTGTGCCCTTGGGCAAGCCACGTAATGACACTGCCTCACTCCACCCAGGTGTAAATGGGGAGCAGTGGTGTAATAGTCACTGCCTCTCTCTCGCGCGCGTGAAAACATTCGGAATGGGTGTTCGAGAGCGATTAAAAAAGCTTGAAGCTTCCATCGCAATCGAACTTAAATATATTAGTATAAACTAACCTGTGATTTTCACAACTAATGTTAAGATATTAATAAATCATGATAACAAGCTCTGGAACCTGTCAGTGAAAAGTTATCTAAACAAACTTCTCACCCCTACCTGACAATTATCTACAGGAAAGGTGAATAAGTACTTTCAATTGTGTTTCAAGTCTGTTAATTTCAAAATTTTCAGACGAGGCAGTATTTTTTTTTATATAGATGAACACTCGTGTAAGGTCCTCTATTTAGGTCTTTTTTTGTATCAGCGAAAAGGAGACAATGGCCGCTGAAAAGAGTTCATGATAAATAAAAAAAAAAAAAAAAAAAACAATGAATGTTGTCTATCCAGCAGCATCGAACCCGCAATAGAAAATAACTGTGTTTTAGTCTACAACAAATCACGACAAGGAAGAGCGTGGCGAGTGACGTCATTAAAAACTTCCAATTTATGACCTCACAGGTCGATTTACTTGACGTTAGACTGTGTAACGTAATTATCTCGCATCGAAAACGGGCGGCCGAAAACGTTATAAAAGGGTATAAATGCATGTGTTTCAGTCGATAATTTTAGCGGGATTTCTTCTAACAATGGTGAAAAGTTGTCAGATTTTGAAGGAAACAACAGCATTATTGCCGATTTTCAGCGTGTTAGAATCGAAATAGATCAGCTCGAGTTTGTGATTTGTTGAGTAATAAATCACAGTTTGTCGGTCAGTTGTAAGTAGACAAATCACGCGCGCTACGCGCTCGTGATTTGATCTACTTTACAACTGACCTCCAAATGTGATTTATTACTCAACAAATCACAGTTTGAGCTGCTCTTTTTCTTAAATGTAAAATCTGGTCTTCGTAAGCCTTTCTGCTTAGTCTCTTTCGAAATGTTTCTTGAATGCTTATGGATAACAAGAAAACCCGTCGGACGACGCATTCAAAGCTACTCGCAAGATCACTACGCAAACACGCCTATACAAATGCATTTACACCTTTATCGCCGAAAAAATTAAAATTTTATGATGAAAAATTGTGATATTTTTCTTATTTCTGCTCAAACTATAGATTGTTGGTACTCGTTAGAACCGCCTCGATGAGGCGGTTCTAACGAGTACCAACAATCTATATTTTAGAGCAGAAATAAGAAAAATAAGGTATACCCCGGAAACCCCAGTTTTACTCTATAAAAGTGGGGTTCAAGGGGGTCAATATTATATAGGCGTGTTTTCATGATGACATTTTAGATCCAAACCTCGAAACGGCTCTCAGTCATTATGTACCCCCATTCCAACATGGATATATTGTTTTAGTGCGGATTCCCGGTTTGCGTTGGCATTGGCGTTGGTGTCTGCGTTAGCGTTGGTCTGCGTTAGCGTGTTTGAAGCACTATATCCCCGTAAACCCATGCATGGACTCTGACCAACTTACATTGTTACATCACTAGGATGGGGAAAATAGCCACTAGGCTTTTGTGACCTTATTCTAATTTTCAACGGTACAACCCGACAAACACAGTCAATTCTAGGCAAGAAATGGCTTGTTTGCAATATATCTCTTGAGCCAGTCAATGAAATCTGGTTTAACGGGTATAGAAAATAAATATTTGTAACCTACAACAGATCTGATTAGAGTTTAGTGACCTTGACCTTATTTTTAAGGGCAAAAGCCCCCCCCCCCCCCCCCCCCAGCCCTCCAAAAAAATTAATAAAACAACAAGAACAACAACAACAAAAAAAAAACTGAATTATGGCTTGTCTGCACCCTATCTCATTATTAGGTCAAACTTGGTACAATATATATATCATTGCGACCTACATTGGTTACATTGGCCTTACCTTCCAAGGGTAAAGGACTCCAAAAGTTGTAAATTTTGGCTTGTCTTCACCCTATCTCATGAATGATTTGATGAAATTCGGTCAAACTTGGTACAAACTGACTGCACACGAGTACTGGTAAACTGCTTAGAGGATCTAAGCCTGCCCAGGCAAAGCAGTGCGAGTCGGACCGTCCATGCTTATAAACCTTACTGGTTTCATTGGGAGACAGGGCTTATAATGTCATTTCATCTCAATGTCGGGTAAAAGTCCCACAAAACTGGATTCAATGTCTCCAAAATGACCTATACAGTGTTGACTGGGACGTTAAACCTCAAATCAAACAAACACACAGCATTGCAACCTATCAAAGTTTTTGTCAGATTTTGGTGACCTTGATCTAATTTTCACGGGCACAGGCTCCCTAAAACTGTCGTTTTTGACATATAATTTGTTGTCTGCACCCGTTCTCATTAAAGACTTGATGAATGTGGGTCAAAGTTGGTACGCAACCTTTCAAATATTTGATCTTGACCCTTTATTAAGGTCACAGGCTGCCGAAAACTGTCCGTTTTTGCCAAAACATGCCTTGTATGCACCTTAGAGTTTGGTGACCTAAGCCCATTTTTCAATGTCGAATAGGTGTTTTAGTTATATTTATGGCGTAAATATTGTTTTCCAATGAAAACATTCCTAGTTAATTTTTATGGTGCATATGTGAATTACAATGATGCATATCTTCATACAATATATTTTAGGGTTATTCCCTCCCTTTCGCTGATAAGTAGACAACTTCTGACGAATGAATGTGCACTGTACTGGTTAACCGCATATGTATAAAACGACCCAGCGGGCATATGAAGTGTGACGTCACATCAATGCCAGCACAACGTCATGACGTTAATGCAACGTCAGATATACGTCGGTGTAACGTCATGACGTTGCACCGACGTTGATCTGACGGTGCCCTAAAGACGTGTGCCTGCTGGGCGTCAAGGAAAAGCTGAACAGCTTGGCACAACCTAAGTAGCATTTTCTGGACCGTTAAATGCCGAATCAAACCAAAACACTTCAAGAAAGCATAGTTAACATTATTTTGCACATGAACATTTTAAGACCGTAACTCAAGGAATGCAAAGAACCCATTTATCATGGGGTGGCTCAAATGGGTGTGGGAGGGGAGGGGGCGTCGTTTGACCCATTTCATTTCGATAACAGCCCCGTGCAACATAGTGCATTCTTTCTTATCTCCAAAATGGTTTCTTTTCTGATGAAAATAAAGTGATACTTTTCTTATTTATACTGCAAACATAGGTTGTGGGTGCCGGTTCTTTCGAGTACCCACAACGTATGTCTTAGACCAGAGCAGAAATAAAAACAAAAATGTATACGCCTCTTTTCCCCAGTTTACTCTAATATATAGAATGGGTTCAAATGGGTGATCATTACACGGACTTGTTAACATGATGTTGTACTGAATGGAATCTTCCGCCTTTTATATAGGAGTCTATTTCAAAATTTAGAGGTGTCAAATTGTGTCATCTTAAAAATGTCCCCAACTTGAATTTAGAGGTGTCAAACTGTGTCATCTTAACAATGCCCCCAACCTTGAAAAAGTTGGGGGCATTTTAAGACGACACAATTTGACACCTCTAAATTTTGAAATAGTCAAAGTTGGGGGCATTTTTAAGATGGCACAATTTGACACCTCTAAATTTTGAAATAGACTCCTCCTGTTTTCAAAGTTGGGGGCATTTTTAAGATGACACAATTTGACACCTCTAAATTTTGAAATAGACTCCTCCTATATATAAGGCGGAAATTTGAAAAAAGTTGGGGGACATATTGCATCTGGCTTGTCCGTTCGTCCGTCTAATCGTTCATTCGTTACGCTTTCTTGTGCATCGCATAACTTTATAACCATATATGCTATTGTTTTGAAGTTTCGGCACCCGCCCATAGGGGCTTGAAGAAATATATTGGTTGCGTGATGCTTCCACGCAGAGCTAAATCCGGCCCGCACACAAGTACTGGTGCACCGCTTAGAGGATCTAAGCCTGTCCAGGAACCGCGGTGCGAGGCGAACCGTCCATGCTAATAAACCCTATTGGTTTCATTGGGCGACAGGGCTTGAGATGTCATTTCATCTCAATGTCGGGTAAAAGTCCCACACAATTGGAAGCAACGTCTCCAAAATGACCTTTACAGTGTTGACGGGGACGTTAAACCTCAAATCAAACAAACAAATTGTTTTGAAATTTCGTATATGGATTCTTCATGAAAAAATAGTTGACCCATTTTTTTCTAATCCATATTATCTCCCCTTTTTTAGTTATTTCCCCATTAATTAAATGACATAGCAATCTAGTTAGCAAGATATCTCAGAAAGTATTTGAGCTAGAGCCTTGATATTTGGTAAACTGATTTGGACTAAAGAGGAGATCACCTGATAAAATTTTCAACTAATGTATTGAAATTTTAATAGAGTTACGACCCTTTGCAATTTCTGACCATTTAATTGTGTTGCTTTCTGGTGCATAGCATAACATTAAACCCATGGATTTCCAGACACTTCGGCCCCACTACCACCTCGGCCCCTAGACAGGTCGGCCCAAAACCAAGTCGGCCCTAGACACCTCGGCCCTAGTCACCTCGGCCCTAGACACCTCGGCCCCACTGTCACCTCGGCCCCTAGACATCTCGGCCCCAAAGACACCTCGGCCCCACTTTTGAAATCTGTTAGGGTAAGGGCATTTATATCATGTTAAAATCGAACCCGCCCATCGGGACTTCAAGAAACCGACAGCCTGTGGCATGAGGACTGGTAAATCGCTTAGAGGTTCTAAAGTGGTGGGAGTCGGACCTTTCATACCTATATACCATATTGGTTTCATTGGGCTGCAGGGCTTGAGATGTCATTTCATCTCAATGTCGGGTAAAATTCCCACAAAATTGGAAGCAATGCATCCAAAGTAACCGAGACGGTGTTGATTGGGGCGTTGAACGTCAAATCTAACAAACAAAACATCATGTTAACAAGCCCGTGTAATATGAACACCCCTCTTAACTCCAGTTTATATGGGAAAAACTGGGGATCATAGGGGCATACATTATTAACATCACGAAGACACGCCTTTATAATTTGATCCCCTTGAACCCCACTTTTATATAGTAAAACTGGGGTTTACAGGGGTAAACCGTGTTTTTCTTATTTCTGCTCTAAAATATGAATTATGGGTACTCGTTAGAACCGCCTCATCCAGGCGGTTCTAAAGAGTACCCACAATATATATGTTAAGCAGAAATAATATAAAATATCACATTTTTTTTCTCTTATAAAGTTCGTTTCTGCGGTAAAGTTTATAATGCATTTATATAGGCGTGTTTTCGCAATTCTTATTTCTGCTCCAAGATACAGGTTGTGTGTACTGGTCAGAACCGTCTCAATGTGCAGGACTGATCAGAATGCGTCTGTGACAACCTTTAATCGCAATTAGTTTAATATTAATCTTTGTTTATGTAAACTAGTCATTGCTTAGATCCCTTTCATAAAAGTTAACAGGTCTATGCGATAAACCATCTGCTTGAGAACGAGTGAACCAGTATCAAAGATCTATCTTTTCGAGCAGAAGTAAGAAATATAATTTTTATCAACGTTTCGTTACATAATTTTGCTTTCACGGAATCTTCTATTAAATTGTTAGGAAATGAAATGAAATTATTTTATTGCTATTTTTATTTCATATACAATAACCAATGGGACTTTTATAATAAATATAACAACGCATACACGACAGTTTCAGGTTAACTTACACTATTATAAGTAGACACTCTGAAGGACAGCTAATCCCCATTCAACAGTGAGGTTGAGCTTGAGTCAGCATCATTAAAAGTGGGGTTTGGCGGGTTGTTCTAATTGTGACTATTTGATACTGATAGTCAATGAGCCTTTTCTACAAAAAATACAGGCCATGAAGATTTTGCACTCAGTGTACATTCAGATCCATCTGATCTGGATCTACACTGTCATTCAGTTTGCGAATTTTAAATGAATACAATATACATGTATCAAGTAATTTGAGGGGCTGATAGCCAGAAATGTGACTAATAAATACATAAATAAAGTATCCAGTATACGTGTTACTGTCCGTCTTTAAATATGAGCTAAAATGACTATCAAATGTGTGAAAATTGACAACAATGATCTGTTTATTGGGGAAAAGGGATTAGTAACGCCTGGTTATTTATTGAGCTTCACACTTTACTAATTTAGTCAATAATTGTTCTCGTAAAACGTTTTGTTTTGTTCATGCCAGCTAAATAGTATACAAATGGCAATCAAATAGGAATTTCAAATTTGTGATAATTGATAACAATGGAAACTTACTGAGCAATTCTTACAAAAATACGAGCAAGGAAGACTTTGTACACAGTGCACATCCAGATCTACACTGTTTGCCACTAATATATACATATAGTATACGTGTATCAAGTAATTTGAGTGGCAGAAATGTGACTAATAAATAAATAAATAAATAAATTATACAATATACTCGTTACTGTCCGTCTTTAAATATGAGCTAAAATGACTATCAAATGTGTGAAAATTGACAACAATGATCTGTTTATTGGGGGAAAAGGGATTAGTAACGCCTGGTTATTTATTGAGCTTCACACTTTACTAATTTAGTCAATAATTGTTCTCGTAAAACGTTTTGTTTTGTTCATGCCAGCTAAATAGTATACAAACCTGAAATTCATTAACCCTTATCGCGCTGAACACGATATTCCTTATCTTTGTAAACAGTGTAGGTCCTGATCAGATTGCTTCTGTCCTCTGCATTACGATAACACATCCGTGCGACATAGTGTATTTTTCACATCTCCAAAATGGCTACTAATCTTATGAAAATCCGTGATATTTTTCTTATAAATGCTCCAACCTTAGGTTGTGAGTGCTCGTTAGAACCGCCTCAATGAGGCGGTTCTAACGAGTACCCACAACCTATGTCTAGGAGCAGAAATAAGGCAAATAATGTTTCCCCCCGTAAACCCCAGTTTTCTCTATATAAAGTGAGGTTTAGGGGGTCTTTATTTCACGGACTTGTTCGCGTGATGGAACCGGATCCGCACCGTTTTTCATGCATTTTTTTAATTGCATGCATACATTATATTAATTGGTTTAGTTATGAGAAATGTTCTAGTTCAGTGAACCTGAACACTGATAATTACCTAATAAAAAAGTGTTTGTTTGTATTGGAGTTTAACAGCCCAGTCGACACTATTTTAGGTCATTTTTGAGCCGGTCAGTTTACCTATCAACACTTTTCCTGGGCAGGCTTATACGTAAGCGGTTAGTCAGTACCGTGTGCATTTTTTCGCCATAGAGTGACAACTGACCTTCTTGAATCAGCGGAAGGGAGAGAATGACCGTAGAAAATATTTCATAATCAATCTCCACGAAAGGATGTTGTCGACCCCGGTAGGTATCGAATCCGCGTCCTCCTGATCACCAGTCAGGTGCGTATCCGACTTAGCTACCGAGGCCGGATAAATAAATAAATAATTTAATAAATAAATAAATAAATAAATAAATATGTTAACAAAAATAAGATTATCCCCCATCATCACCATGATTGACGAAAACGAAACCGAGGAATGATTTTTTTTATTGGGTTTTACTGCCCTATAAAAATTATTTCACTCATATCGAGCCGATCGTTAATCAGAGGCAGAGGTGGGCGAAAACCGGAGTACCCGAAGAAAAACCACCTGAACTACCGTTGAAGAACTTGGCGTCTCACATGCGACCCGAGCCATGTCCGAAAATACGTCCGTACGTCAACCATCAATCCATCCATCCACCGATCCATCCAGATTTCCACCCAATTAATATCATATTCTTATTGAAATCTCCAAAGTATTTTAGAGGTGTGAAATATGACCAAAAGAGCAGAAAAGTAAAAAAAAAAAACAAAAAAAAAAACAGAGCCTGTCATTATTTGTTTGTTTGTTTGATTTGAGGTTTAACGTCCCCGTCAACACTGTAAAGGTCATTTTGGAGACGTTGCTTCCAATTTTGTGGGACTTTTACCTGACATTGAGATGAAATGACTTCTCAAGCCCTGTCGCCCAATGAATCCAATAGGGTTTATTAGCATGGACGGTCCGCCTCGCACCGCGGTTCCTGGACAGGCTTAGATCCTCTAAGCGGTTTACATGTACCAGTACTAGTGTGCAGGCCGGATTCAGCTCTGCGAGGAAGCATCATGCAGCCCATATATTTCTTCAAGCCCCTATGGGCGGGGGCTACAGAGCCTGTCATTATATTAATCTTAAAAGAATGCCGCAATGCAATTAGAATTATATATTGAAATAAAAAAGGGGACTTTTCAAATGTATCTTCCATTCTTCTTAAATGGGCATATAGATTTTCTGTTTAGTAACGTTATAATATATAATAAATCTATATAATATAGGTTCAAATATTCGTTGCTCCCTATCAAAATAATCAAATCAGCAATAAAATAAAACAGAAACTACATCGGGCATCCAACCCGATCTCCTATTTAAGTGGAAGCCCCGTGAAAAGCAAAGTGGGGCCGAAGTGTCTAGGTATATGGGGCCGACGTGTCTAGGGGCCGAGGTGTCCAGGGGCCGACCCGTCTAGGGTTTCAGTTTTATGTGGGGCCGAGGTGGTTTTGGGGCCGAGGTGTCTAGGGGCCGAAGTGTCTAGGGGCCGAGGTGGTTTTGGGGCCGAAGTGTCCTGTTACCAACCCATGCATGCTAGAGTTTGAAATTTCATACATCGATTTCTCATGAAAAAATAGTTGACCCGAATTATCTCCCCTTTTTCAGTTATTTCGCCTTTTATTAAATAACATAGACATCTCGTTAGCAAGATATCTCAAAACGTATTCGAGTTAACTTAGAACCCTGATATTTGGTATACTGATTGGGACTAAGGAGGAGATCACCTGGTTAAATTTTCAACCAATTTAATGACATTTTGTTAGAGTTATGGCTCTTTGCAATTTCTGGCCATTTAATTGTGTTGCTCTCTGGTGCATAGCATGACTTTATAACCATGTATGGTAGTGTTTTGAAATTTCATATATGGATTTCTCATAACAAAATAGTTGACCCTTATTTTTTACTTATCTTTAATTAAATAACAAAGAAATCTCGTTAGCAAGGTATCTCAAAAAGTATTTGAGCTAGAGCCTTAATATTTGGTGTTCTGATTGGGACTAAGGAGATTACCTGATTAAATTTTCAATTTAATCAAATTTTGTTGGAATTATGGCCCTTTGCAATTTCTGGCAATTTAATTGTGTTTCTTCCCTTAGCAAGATTTTAAAAAACAACTATCAGAGGTGGGCGAAAACTGGAGTACCCGGAGGAAAAACAACTGACCTTCCGTTGCATAACTTTGCGTCTCACATGTGATCCGAGCGAGGTTCAACTCACGGCGGTTAGAGACCTAATGATTTAAAGTCAGCGCTCACAAGTACCAGATAACAAATAACATTACAGCCGGCCTTGGTAGCTCAGTCAGATTCGCGTCCGACTGGCGATCAGGAGGGCACGGGTTCGATAACTGCCGGGGTCGGCAACATTCTTTTCTTGGAGACTGATCACGAAATCTTTTCATTTAAAGTCATTATCTCCCTTCCGCTGTTTCAAGAAGGGCAGTTGTCAGTTTCTGGCGGAAGAATGTGCACTGTACAGGTTAACCGCTTACGTATAAGCCCGCCCAGGAAAAGGGTAGATAGGTAAACTGACCGGCTCAAAAATGACTTAAAATAGTGTTTACTGGGCCGTTTAACTCCAATACAAACAAACAAACAAATAATATTACAAAAGTTTGTTTCAGGATATATATACACAGTTCACTGTCACCGCAGCCTTAAACTCTAATACACGGGGTAGAATAAATGCACGCTACAATCGATTGTGACCTTTTTAATGACAGATCATGGCTTGCACACGAGTTTTCAAACTTGTTCCGGCTTCAAGTTAGTACCACTGAAATATGAATACGCGCAAAAACGTAGTCCGGCTTGTTTTCACTTTTTTGGCACAGGTTTGCTCAAACCACATTTATTTGATATTTTGTTTACATTTTCTCGCGCATATTTTATTGGTTTTAAGTTTGAAAATGCCTTGGATAATCATTTTACAATGTGCTTTAAATAAATCCTTTAAACCTGAAAGTGCCATGAGAATTTTTAAGCAGATGGCAGTCATTGTTTTTTTTTTTATTTTTTTTTTTTTTTTTTAATTTTATTTTTTTCATAGAAAAGTCAAGTATATATGTATTTCATCTGAATTATCTACAAGAGGATGATTCGCTTGAGATTTGAAGTTGGATTTTCAATGAAAAAATATGAATGCAAAAATACAAATGACGTCCGCTTCAGACGTAACAGGCACTTTAACATACCAAACGGACTAAATACTCGGAATAAGAAACATGGACCGTGACCATCTTCGGCCAGCAATATTACAGTAAATTTAATACTGTTAAATAAGTTACAGCTGCCGAAATGTTATGCAGATTCTGATAACGTTTGAATGCCAAATAAGCCAATGCAGCTGTGGCTATGTACATGCAAGTTTATCATATGACGTCGCGTCTGAGAGTGCAATAACGTCATGTAATAAATTCGATAATCCACTGGTGGATTGAATATGCAAATTAGTCAGATACGCCCTGTAACGCTACATGTACGACGTCGCGTTTACTAATAGCGCAATACTGACATTTTTGTAAAACTATAATGAATAAAATGCGTTTTAAATGTCATATGATAAATAGAATCTTGCATTCGTACTCATGTATTATTTAATTTATTAAAATCATTGAGGAAAAAGCATAAAATGCTCGGCGAAGCCTCGCATTTTATCCCTTTCCCTCAAGTCGTTTAATAAATCCAATAATACATGAGCACTCATGTAAAATCCTCTATGTATAATACGCTTCAAAACGTCTTTTGTTTCCATATTGATCAGCTGATGGCATAATGAATGTAGTAAGTTGAGCTGCGTGGGAGACTCGATTGAATTTTGTGTTTAGCATGTACCATAAGACAGTATATTTGGGTTCAGGGAATTACCGGAATACAGATATTTATGATTACATGTATGTTTATATCAAGGATGTGATATAGGTCGTTGCATATTAAATACCAGGTAAACTTATAAACATTTAACTCTAAATTACTTGATTTGTTTGATCTGAGGTTTACTGTCCCCGTCAACGTGCAACTTACGTGAAATATGATTTTTTAAGTTTTTCATTGACGTCATTCTTTAAAATTATAAGGTTTATCTTAACATACATGCAGTTCTTTAGAAATTTTAGTCAGATTTTTTAAACATACACAATTTAAGATAAATGTTTGTCAGATTTTTAAAACGTTTACATTTAAAGATATTTTTGCATCCGAGTGGGACTTCATTGTGCTATATAAACATTTGCAAACGTTTCATAACAATAAGTTTGTAACACTGCTTTTAAAAGTGAAACCTTTTGGTACAGGCCTTATATAAGGAAAGATCTTTTTGATATTTCTCATTGAATCTGTCATTTCAGTGCTTTTGGCGCTTTGATAGTGGTAAATATTGCCTCGATTTCGAAAAACTTACCTTAAGAGTGTCCTTTAATATCCCAAACAGGAAATAAGGAATCAGTCCTTTTTATTTTATAACTATTAGAATATGTTGTGCCTATATCATTATTTTTAGCTGCAAATTATGCAGTTGATCAGATACTACATAGTTGTGAGAAGTAAGAATTTCGCGTTAGGTCAATGCCGTCAGACGCCATTACATACAGTGTCGCCTAACGATAAAATTCGAAGACATCCAAATGAAGGTACAATTAAGAAATGGATTTTATTTTTCTGCTGTTCATTAAAGTATGAAGGCAGTGGGTCGCGTGCAATATAAATGAACCCCGAATGTAAACTTTGCTACCGACCCGCTGTCGTTCATAATTCTTTCCACTGACCGTTCCAAGGCGGTCTTCTGTGGCGGTTTATTTATGTTGTTGTTTGTTACTACTTACTGTGTGTATCGCTTGTGTCTTTTTATTTTGGATGGCCATTTGGCCATTTTGTGGGAAAGTAACTGTCCTTATGGCCATCCTTTGTTTAGGTTTCCATTATGGTCTGGTCGCTTCATTTTTGCGCTTCTTTCCCTTTTGTGTCTTTGATGGGTGGAGTAAGTTAATTGTATCGATTCCTGATCTTTGTTTTACTTCTACTTTTCACGAAAAGCAGAAAAATTAAGTTTATTTTTTATATTTACTTTCCTTTCCCCTCATCACTGGACGAAAAGATGCTTATAGGGCAAACTTTTAAAGCTTGTTTGTTTGTTTGTATTGGAGTTAAATAGCCCAGTGAACACTATTTAGGTCATTATTGAGCCGGTCAGTTTACCTATACGTACCTTTCCTGGGCAGGCTTATACATAAGCGGTTATCCAGTATAGTGCACATCCTTTCGCCAGAAACTGACAACTGCCCTTCTTGATTCCGTGGAAGGGAGAGAATGGCCGTAGAAAAATTTTCATGATCATTCTCCACGAAAGAATGTTGCCGATCCAGGCAGGTATCGAACCCGCGTCCTCCTGATCACCAGTCAGACGCGCATCCGACTGAGCTACTGAGGCCGGCAAACGCTTAAAGCTAAAAAACATTCACACGCTATTTTCTACAAAGAGCGGAACAGCGTTGACGTCACCAAAGCCCGTAGAGAACCATGGTTTAGACTGACGTCACTTGACGTCCCTGAAGATCATATCGAGGGCTTAGCGCAAAACTATTGTATCTGCATTTTACAAACTTTTCAGGAGACAAAAAAACTTATTTTTTTAGTTGCAAACAGATGCAGAAAGAAACTCTGGAATACATGAAAGGAAAATATATAACAAGAAAAACTGTATACTTGAATTAATTAACTGTTTAATAACAAAAAAGAAATTCATGATTATGTCACTTACAATAGTGTTGCGTGTGAAAACTAACACTTTCTCGGCCAAGTTTTAGCGCAAAACTATTGTAATTTCAGATACAAAAGTTTTGCACCAAGATTATATATAGCATATGAAATAGTTCTTGGTGCAAAATTATAGTATCTGAAGAAAAATAGTTTCCAGGAGAAAACTGTGTCAAATTTATAGTTGTGGGTTTCTGAAGAACAAGTAAAATTACATTTTCAGTCTTTACAGCAAGTTGTTCTTCCAAGTATATGGAATTTTTTTTCCATGATGAGGCAGATACAAAATTTTCTATACGTATATAATTTTCTTAAAATTTTACTTTTTGCATGTCGTGAATGGGAAGTTATTCCAAATTTGGTTAAAAAAGTGAGAACAGTTTTAGAATTAGAACATAATATTGGTATTAACTAGCTTTTAAGACTGATAATTACATGATTGTAAAATATCTTTGGTTCCAGATGTCAAATTGTATCAACATCGCTGTGGAAAAAAATACTGACAATTTACCGTATTTACCTTATGCATTTGGACAGACAGGGCTGAGCAAACAGTGTAGACACCGATGAGATGCTGCAGAACTGCCAGAACATGGCATCTCATCAGGATCTACACTGTTTGCCACTCATTTAGCAATTTATAGGTTCAACATAGGGTAATGAATTGTATTTGTTCAAATTTAAGAGCAAGTAGGGTACAGAATATTTATGGTAAATACGGTGTTAATTTTTTCAGTTTAAATTCATAGGGACCTTCTATGATGTAGCATTCAACCCATTATCATAACATAAGGGGTAAAATCCACATCTCATGAATATATAGAAAGATATCAGGTAAAACATAAGAATGCTACCTTTCCCCATGCAGATCGGTTTTGTGCATGAAAGAAGCAAAACCAACAGCTGCATACTTCCTCAGAGTTATGTATTCAGCTGTTTTGACCATAAATGCAAGTGGTACATGTACCTGGGAAAGTACAGGGTTAGGTTTCTGACCATTTTAAGAGAAAAGTGATAGACGTGCAAATAGCAAGTGTTTGATATGCTAATACTTTTGCTGAAAAAATGAGAGTAGCTTCACATTTTTTTCAGCTAAAATATCTGTGTATTAAATATTGTTTAACATTTTTGTCTACTAACAAGTTGGTTAAGCTAAAAGGCTTTAAACAACTGGGCCCAGTCCTACATCATGCTCCTTTCACAGACCAATTAATTTGCAGTATCAGGCAATCCTTAGATTCTACTCACTGATTTCATGTGGCAGCAGTGCATGAAAGCAATGGTGAATACGTGGAATGATATTTTTGTTACAGAGATATACCAGATCTTTGAATTTCTTCAAAGGAATTTTTGGGTGCTCACCTCGTAATTGTTCAAGCTGAAGTTCAGCTGGAGAAAGAAGGTCTTGTGACCGTCTTGCACGATACAGTAAACACAGTTCAACTACATCACCATTATAATCATACTGGAACTCTACTACATTAGGCTTTTCGGCAGTCAATTTCATGGTTCTTAATTTGCTCCACTTTACTTTAGAACGATCTGTATCCAAATCAAAGTTTCTAACATTATCTGAGAGTGACTTAAAGTCAAAGAAATCAGTAAGATCCATTTCCTTGACAATGTAGGGGTGCCGTGATCTTACTGCCCTCATGGTAGCTGCCCACTGTGGAGTAGTGTAAACTGAAACAAAACGACTAGTTGTTTCTATTGCTGAATGAATAGAATCGTTTTCATTTTGAGTGTGACCTTTTTCAAGGTACTTATGCTCTATAGATGAAAGGTTGAATTAAGTAAGGGCATACCAAAGCATGGTAACATAAAAACGATTTTTGTTTTGGCCACCACAGTTGTCTGAGTAAAACACAAATGATTTTTTGCCTGATTCAGACATAGTTTTCAAAAAATGCAGCACACATGAAGCAATTTCAGATGCGCCACGACAGGCTATGCCTTCGTTCCACACATAACAGTAACCGTCTGATGTCCCCATATTATATAACGTGAAATTGAATGTATTTAATCTTCTCTTGTAGTAGAGAACAGATTCAAAACTTTGAGGTGTTAGTAAAACTTCGTCAAAACATGCAGCAACAAAGTCTGTATTTTCCATTTTTGCTTTTATTTTATCAGCATTTTTACTAGCTCTTGATGCATCTTTGTTTGAAATATGACGGGTATATTCTTCTTGCATTTGAACTTTTTGTTCTACGCTAGAATTCAGGTATGACTTGCAGAGATCACAATGATCTTTTATTGGTCTGTGGAAGGCTAAATTGTATTCCGTATTGAAAATCTTACGGTAAAAAGACTCAGTTACGGGTGACTCAGGAACAGCCGTTTTAGCATGTTCCTCCAGATAGAGTACATTATTATGACATTCAAACTGGGGGAAAGATAGCGTTTACCTGTATCTTTTCTACAGTAGTGGCTCTCAATACTTGCAAATGATTCAATATGCTGCTTAACCCTAAGTATTTTCTCCTCAGAAATCTTTGCTGGTCTTGAATCATGCTGGTGTGTGGGAATGTGTGGCGGCGGTAAAACGTCTCCCTGCCCTACATCATAGTGTAGATTATATTTTCTTGTCCTTTGGGATCATTGTTTCCATTGTGGAATTTCGAAAATAGCTGAGGGTCACTGATGAGGCCTAATTGGCCGAAACTAGCTAGTCTGGCCCAGAAGACATGTACACTTCATATTTTTCAGTTCTGTGGTGTATTCCTTGCTTCCAAAGGATAACCCTTTTATAGAACATATTTAACTTCACTACAGCTGGTGTGTGGGAATGTGTGACGGCGGTAAAACGTCTCCCTGCCCTACATCATAGTGTAGATTATATTTTCTTGTCCTTTGGGATCATTGTTTCCATTGTGGAATTTAGAAAATAGCTGAGGGTCACTGATGAGGCCTAATTGGCCGAAACTAGCTAGTCTGGCCCAGAAAACATGCACACTTCATATTTTTCAGTTCTGTGGTGTATTCCTTGCTTCAAAAGGATAACCCTTTTATAGAACATATTTACCTCTGAATTCAGGGGAAACAACTCCAGTAACAACCTGTTTATTCAATGCAGTTGTAATCCTTTGCTCACTGATATCTAAGGTGTCAAGAAAAAATGATTTGCATACCTTTATGTCCTCAAAACCAACAGGCAATGACCAAATACTTGACAGTTGTCTTCTTGTTTGTGCTTTAGGGGTTGTTTGTCTAGTTTTTGGTTTTGACTTAACAAATTTGATCAAAAATTGACGTTGCCTGGGAACATCTTCAAATCCCCAAAACAAATCAAATATTTTCTCTCTTATATCTTCTGAAACATTTTCATGGCATTTATACTTACACCCTGCCCCACAGCCTTTCTTCATCTTTCTGCTTATTTTCTGTATTCCATACTTACCTTCATAACTTTTCCCTGAATTCCGCCTCCTCTTGGCTATGTTCCTTTTCCATAACTCGGTATTCCTTAACATTTTTCTGCATGTCTTACCTGTTTCATTAGTACCTGAAATATCCTTGTCAACAGAATCTTGCCCTTGTCCAATCCCATCTAAACCACCTGGGCCTACTGAACTATGCCCCTGTCCAATCCCACTTGAAGCACTAGGGCCTACTGAACCTTGCCTTTGTCCTATCCCATCTGAATTATTTGGAATTACAGAACCCTGTCCTTTTCCAATCTCACCTGAAACACCTGGGCCTACTGAACTCTGCCCTTGTTCAATTGTATCTGAAACACCTGGGCCTATAGAACCCTGCCCTTGTCAAATCACATCTGCCACATCTGGGCCTATTGAGCCCTGCCCTTGTTTAGTTCCGACTGAAATACCTGGGCCTACTGAACCCTGCCCTTGTTTAACCCCATCTGAAACACCTTGGTCTATTGAACCATGCCTTTGTCCAATCCCATTTGAACCACTTGGGCCTACAGGACCCTGTCCAATCTCACCTGAAACACTTGGGCCTACTGTACCCTGTCCTTGTCCAATCCCATCTGCAACACCTAGGCATACAGAACCCTGCCCTTGTCCAATCTGACCCGAAACACCTGGACCTACAGAACCCTGCCCTTTTCCAATCCCAACTGAAACACCTTGACCTACTGAACCCTGCCCCTTTTCTATCCTATCCAACACATCTGCACCGAGAGCACTCTGGTCTTATCCATGTCCTATTCCAACTGAAACATCTGCACCTACTGATTGCTGCTCTTGTACTATCCCACCCAAAACACCTGCATCTACTAAACCCTGCCCTTGTCCTAATTCTCTGGCATCACCCATGCATGCTGAACTCTGCCCTTGTCCATTCCCATCCAAAACACCCACTGAATCCTGACCTTGTCCTGGCCTGTCTGAAACCCCACAATCAGCTAAACCCTTCCCTTGTCCAATCCTCTCTGAAATACACTCTCCTACCCTACCCTTCCCTGTCCCAGTCAAATGACTTTCCACAGGACTCTCCATTTGACCTACTTCAACTGATATGCTCTCTTTGTTACTATTTATGGTACTGATTTTCTCTTTTACAATTATATTTGATTTGTTTAGTTTGCTTTCCTTCATGTTTTCACCCAGAGAAAGTGTATCTGATTCAGAAAAATCTGATGATTCAACATTTGAAGAAGACAGCTCAGTCTGAAGAAGTTTTTTCTCATGGGCTGTTAACTGATAATCTGATCCTGAGCTGTTGCATTCTTCCAATGTTGAATCGCTCAGGCAACATGTGATATCATCACACTCAACAGTATCAAAATTTAGTAATCTTTGCGTCTTCAGTTTCTTAAGAGGAATCAAGTCTTCAAGGGGGTCACTGTCACTGTCTGAACAAGAGAATGTTTCAATATCTTTGGGTTTTCTTTCCTGTTTTTTCTTTAGTTTTTTTGTTTGTTCATTTTCTTCTCATTGGTAGGTGAATCAAATCCAGAGAAGCTCTGATCTATCTCAGAGCTTTCACAAGCTATTTCTAGAAGACAGGGAACTAATTCATAGGGAACATTCTGTTGTAGATTGGTGGATTCTATTAACTTCTTAAAGAATAGAGTTAATGATTCTATGCAGTCATGAGATGTAAGGACAGCTTTTCCACCTTCACAACACAAACCATTGATGTCCCTGCTATGGGAGTCAAACACAAAGAACTTTCCTGTGGGTGAATCATAAAAAAGACCAGTTGTGTAGGATGGTACATCACCACTAATTGTGACAAAGGCTGTTTCCATCTGTGTTCTACAGAAATGATGGAAAGCATCTTTCAGGTCCATAAAGGGTCCAGCAGCATCAATTTTATTCATATTAACCAACCCGGTCACAGCTTTTCCACATCTCAGAAAATAATCCTAAATATGTTGAGGCAGTTCATCAACAAGTAGGTATTCATTTTGTTGTTCATTAGATGTTTCAGTGTACAGTTTAGCTCCTTTTGATAAAATAGTGTCGATGTCAGATGAGGACCAAGAATTACACTTGTCAGTGTCGTGTTTCAAGAAGGCCTCCAGTACATTACAAGTACATTGGCGTCCACTGCCGGAAAACATTAAATCTGCCTGATTGGTCGAAGCCTGAACAGCCATGTTCAACCCCAAGTATATAGCAATGGTCTGAAAAGCACAATGACATGGCTTTAACCCATCTTATAAGGAAACCCTGGAACAGGTGATTAACAAACAGTGCAGGCCCCAGATCAGATGCCACAAAACATAGCATGTGATCAGGACCTTCACTGTTTGCCAAATATTTACCAATTTTCTTAATGAGGTTAAAAAAATAACTGAAGCTAATACCCATTAATTTCTAAAATAACTCTAGCTGTTTTGTTTGTTTGTTTGATTTGAGGTTTAACGTCCCCGTCGACACTGTAAAGGTCATTTTGGAGACGTTGCTTCCAATTTTGTGGGACTTTTACCCGACATTGAGATGAAATGACATCTCAAGTCCTGTCGCCCAATGAAACCAATAGGGTTTATTAGCATGGATGGTCCGCCTCGCATCGCAGTTCCTGGACAGGCTTAGATCCTCTAAGCGGTTTACCAGTACTAGTGTGCGGACCGGATTCAGCTCTGCGTGGAAGCATCATGCAGCCTATATATTTCTTCAAGCCCCTATGGGTGGGGGCCAAACTCTAGCTGTATATAAGGCCGAGATTCGATTGAGTAAAAAATGGGTTAAGCCTTACAATAGTCAGACTCAGAGAGACAATTTTAGAGAATTATAAAAATTACAGTATTTTTTGCAGGTTTAGAAGTGCCACTGTGGCTTGATTTGCTGTTTGGAGAAAAGTTCTAATTAATTTATACAGAAAAAGTTTGAATTTAAATGATTGTTGGTTAATAACAATTCACCCATGCAAACATGTGCAGCTAAATAAGGCTGTATGAATGACCAGCCAACTTAACAACTTCTCATGGCAGATTGAGACCTTCTTTGTGGTTAATCAGAACTAAGTGCCTATCCTTTTAACAGTCACTAGCAAATACCCTGGAATGGGTTATTCTTTGCATGACAGGGTGTTGCTGGACAAGTATAACAAATGAACAGCCTTCTGCTGTACAACAGTAGAATATGCATCCGTCTTAGCCAACATGTTCGAAGCTGAAGTTTGTTTGCATGGAGTTTAATGGCCTATTCTACACTATTTAGGCCATATCGAGCCAGGTCAGTTTTTCGTAGCCACACATGTCCTGGTTAATCGTATGCATAAGCGGTCAACCAGTACAGTGCACAAACTTTCTCTACAACAGATCTTTAACCAGTAGATCAGAGAGAAAAAGCAAAAGTACAAAAAATGATACATTCCATATATTTTTGGAATATATACACAACAGTCCAACTAAACAGTAAAGAAAATATGATTAACCTGCTTTGTTTTCACTAAAATATTCTAAAATTTAATTTATAGAAAGGCAAATTAATATTTTTGCTTACAAGAAAATTTTAAATTTTCCCTCTTTCAAAAGTTCATGATGTGTTTACAATGACTGAAGGTGAAGGATGCATTGAAAGGGAGCAATCATTAGATTAAATCTAAAATCTTAAATCACTTAATAGTTTCATATAAACCTCTGAGTCATGAGTCTTGGCAGCTGATATAAAGCTTTTAAAATGCATGAAGGGATATATTCTGAATTCCCGATATACAATATACTCCCATTTAAAGAATGTCTTCTTCTTTCGGGAATTGGATTACTGCAAGATCCCTTGACCATGTGCTATGTACTTGGTGCAAAACTATTGTAAGTGCAGTTACAATAGTTTTGCACTGAGGCAAAATCAGGCTTCCTGACAGAAGTATGGTGCAAAAGTATTGTAAGTGAAGTTACAATAGTTTTGCACCAAGCAAACTTGTGCTTCGCAGATACAACAAAAGACACAATCTAAAATATCTCCAACAGGGAATGAGCTATGTATATAAAAATTGACAGAATGTAGATTGCAGATAAACAAATGGAAATATGCAAAAAAGTGGATTTGCTAAAAATGTCTCAGCCCTCGATATGGCTCGATGCGTTTATGGAAGTATGAACTACATTGTTTTCTATAGCTTTACATAATAGAAGTGAAGGTAATGATAAAGAATCGATACAATTAACCCTCAGCACCCATCAGAGACACCAAGGGAATGAAACACAAACATGAAACAAATAGACCCTAATGGAAACATCACAAGCAGAAAGCCAAATGGATAGATACTTTCTCACAAAATGGCCAATTGGCCATCCAAAACAAAATAATATAAGCGGAACACAAACTCAAAGACAAGCTAGAACAAATATAAACCACAGCAGAAGAACCGCCCCGGAACGGTCAGTGAAACGAATTCCACCGCGAGCTTTATTCGATTTTACGTGGCCGCAATCCTTGCCCTTACTTCCGTCGCGATTTAGAAAATTATTTTTTTTCAGTCCGCATGAAGACTTTACACTGGAAGTGTAAATATTATTAAATAAGCGCGCTGATATCGATTGATTTTTTTTGCGGATATCATCAACCGCGCATTTGAATCATACATACATGTACCTCTTTACACCGACATTTGATAAAATGAGAGAACTTGTTATAACGATATGTGTTCAATGGAAAGAGTGAGTGAGTTTTAGTTTTACGTCCCACCAACAGCTAAGGTCATACGGAGACGGGACCTCGGTTTAAAGACTCATCCGAAAGTCTGGAGAAGCCCGGGATCGATCCTGCGATCCCTGGTTTACAAGGCGAGTAGCGTAACCACTGCACCACGGAGGCCTCTATGTTCAATGGAAAGAATCCTCAGCAAAGATGACACTGATTTATGGAGAAATTCAAGAACAATATACTTACAAGAATCAAATGATGTGGATATTTGTTAGATTCGCACAGAGGCGATTCTAACAAAAGTCCACAACATCGCCGATGAGATTCAAGGGAATATCTATAACTTTTGTTTCTTAGACTCCTTTATTTAGGGTTATACTACTGCTTAATGTGGTTCTTTATAGCCATTACGAAAACACGCCTATTTAAATACATTGTAAATTTTACCGGCGAAAAACGAAAAATTTCAGGTGAAAAATTGTCATATTTTACTTATTTCTGCTCTAAAATATAGATTGTGGGTACCGTCTCGGCAAGGCTGTTCTAACGAGTACCCACACTCTATATTTTAGAGCAGAAATAAGATAAATAAGGTGGCGCCTGTAAACCCCAGTTTTACTATATAAAAGTGGGGTTCAAGGGGGTCAAAACAATATAGGCGTGTTTTCCTGATGGGAGAATTGGCTATAGCGACATACAGTTAGGGAAAAAATACTGTCGTTATAGCGACTGTCCTCTTTATCTATATCAATACATAATAATTACATGTAAAGCTATAGCTTTAAAAATCTTGTTCTACCGAGCTCGGTATATTTCTTTACACGTCATACTATTTCCGAAATGTCTCTAAAGTCCTTCATCCATGGAATAGCCGGAGCAGCTGATAGCTGTCCGGTAAAAATTGACCTATATTGTTTGTCCCTATATGTACTGGGATCACCAAACAAGTTCTTTACGTGCTCAAGGAGCACTGCTTCTGACTTCTCAAAATCCAACTGATATCCAGTAGCTTCAATCAAGTCAACAATGTAATTCCTCACAAACATAAGAAGGTCCGAAATCTCCCAAGTTTCAACTACAGTGTCCCTTTTTGTCGTATATACTTCAATATCAGTAACCATTTCCTGCACTGATGGTTTGTCTTGTCTCATAATATATTGGCAAGCCCACAGTGCTTGTACATCAAGTATGGTTAAGAAGTAGGTAGTATACAAAACTCCGAGGTATAAGAATTTCATGTTCCCGTCTTCCATCCACACAATACCCTTGTAAAGATCACTAGGATATATATTCATATCGGGTTTAATTCTAAGATTTTCCGGTAAAAAGGGATGATGAAGTTTGTATCCTGTGCAAAATATTACGACATCAATTTCCGCTTGTCTACCATCTTGGAAATAAGCCGAAGTTTCATCAAATTTCGTTACAATAGGTCGTTCTTCAGCCCAGTTTGGCAGCTTTATTCCTGTTGAACGCCTCTGATATGAAATAATGACCTGAGACGCACCGTGTTTGATAAACTGAAGCGTTAAATCCTGAGCTGAAAGACTAGATCCTATTAGCAAAATCTTTTTGTCTTGAAACGCTTTTGCCCGTCGAACCTCTTTTGCATGGATGACCTTTCCTTGGAAAATGTCTAATCCTGGGAAGTCTGGCATATACGCATGCCCAAACAAACCTGTTGCAACAATAACGTGTGTAAACCTTTCTTCTCGGCCCCCGCCCATAGGGGCTTGAAGAAATATATGGGCTGCATGATGCTTCCACGCAGAGCTGAATCCGGCCCGCACACTAGTACTGGTAAACCGCTTAGAGGATCTAAGCCTGTCCAGGAACCGCGGTGCGAGGCGGACCGTCCATGCTAATAAACCCTATTGGTTTCATTGGGCGACAGGGCTTTAGATGTCATTTCATCTCAATGTCGGGTAAAAGTCCCACAAAATTGGAAGCAACGTCTCCAAAATGACCTTTACAGTGTTGACGGGGACGTTAAACCTCAAATCAAACAAACAAACAAACAAACAAAACCTTTCTTCTATATCCTTGTCCTCTTTGAGATTTTTAACTTTAACCAAGAAGTCATCAGATTCTTTATGATAGTCTATCCATCTAACTACAGTACTAAACTTCACATACTGACGCAGATCGGTTTTGTTTCCCCTTCCTTTCGTAAAGCGACCTAAATGTAATTTGAAGAAAATATTTATCAATTATAAATTCTAAAATGATAACCAAGGTTTCTCGTCATAGGCCTCAGGAATTATTTCTGAATGGAAGTGAAGTTAATTATCAGGAATTGATACAATTATCTGACACCTCCTATGCAAGGCACCAAAGGGTAAGAAACTCCAACATAAAACAACAAAACAACTTCACTATAATCAAAACATCACAAGCAGAAGCAAAAAGGAAAATTTCTTTCCCTCAAAATGGCAAAACGGCGATTCAAAGTATAAAAATATTAGCAATACATACGTACAAGGACGAAATATAATAAATCACAACAAAAAAAAAAAAAAAAAAACGGCCAGTCAAAAGTAATTTCAATAAGCGTAGTCATGCAATCACCCTAGTAAAATATCGCTTAAATACAAAGATGTTTTACCCAATATTTTGAAGAGGAAACCACAACATATTAAATGTTAGCTTTCAGCATTATACGAGCCCCGTCAAGCAAATTTGTGTCTTCGAGCATTCCGTCATGACAAATTTTAACTGCGCATGCCCAGCCATTCAGAGGGGCCAGGGATATGGCTGAAGGTTCCTCCTGATTCACTGCTTGTATGAGCGAGCAGCGAATGTTCTGGCGAGTCTGCGCGGATGCGCAGGCTCGCCTGAACCTTCGCTGCTCGCATAGACGATAAGTACCAAAATCGCTTGACGGGGACCATACTTTGTTGACTCCCCAAGAAAGCAAACATAGTGATGCTGATAATTTGCGATTTAATTTTCTTAATCCACTTCATGTACTTTCATCACAATCAACCCATTTATTTGTCGTCTGCTTTAACGTCAGCTGGTTACTTTAAGAGTCACTTCTGCAAAAATACGGACCCAAATCAGACTGCTCCTCTAGGAGCAGTCTGATTTGTGTCCGCACTGTTTGCCTGTAAGCAAAATATGTTTTAAATCATTTGCAAAAAATCAGCAGACGACAAAAGCAGACGACATTTTCAAATGTTGTTTTGTCGCGGCGTCTTAGGGTTTAAACCGTCAAGCCTAATATTATAGTAAAGAAATAGTTCGAAAACATCTTTTTTGAAACTGGACATGGTTCCAACAAAAACTATTTAGGGACAAATTCCATTGTAAAAAAAGTAGTTCTCATCGCATTTACTAGTCTGTGAAAATGAAAACTTTATAATGAATAGGGTCTTCATTGGTATAGACTATTTTTTATCTGCCACAGAAACAAATTGTGTGTACTCGCTAGAACAATCATTGACGAGTAGCCACACATTCGTTAGAACCTTTGACAAGTACCCATACTATGTTTTAGAGTAAAATCAGAAACAAACATGTCCTGTGCACGAATTTGTGAGAACTGTTTGTCATCGATTCACACTCTTAGATATCTTAACAGGAAACTCATGAAGAAATCTGTGCAACCTTTATGAAAACTTAAAAAAAATCTTTTTATCTGAAACCAGATGGCCAAGGTCTTTGATATTTGGTATGAAACTTCAACCAGTGGACCTCTACCAAGATTGTTCAAATTATAGTCTTGGCGCAAAAACTGGCCCCGCCCCGGGGCCCACATGTTTTACATAGACATATATAAAAAAATCCTTTAAAATCGTCTCGTCTGAAACCAGGTCTAGGCCTTCGATATTTTGTATGAAGCTTCATCTAATGGACCTTTACCAAGATTGTTCAAATTATAGCCTTGGGGCCAAAAATGGCCCCGCCCTTGGGTCCACATATTTTGCATAGAAATATATAGGGAAAACCTTTAAAATCTTCTCGTCTGAAGGCCTAGGCCTTTGATATTTAGTATGAAGCTTAATCTAGTGGACCTTTAACACGATTGTTCAATTATGACATTGACACCAAAATGGCCCTACCCAAGGGCCCACATGTTTTACATAGACTTCCATGAATATAGGGAAAACCTTAAAAATCTTCTTCTCTGAAACCAGAAGGGCAAGGTCTTTGATATTTGGTATGAAGTTTCATCTAGTGGACATCTACCAAGAGTGTTCAAATTATAGTCTTGGGGCCAAAATGGCCCAGCCTGAGGGCCGACGTGTAATACATAGACTTATGTTTGGCGGCCGTAAAAAGGGCTCCCTGCCCTACATCATAGTGAAGTTTATATTTTCTTAAATTTCGAAAATATTTGAGGGTCACTGATGACGCCTAAAAGGCCGAAACTAGCTAGTCTGGCCCCGAAAACATGTACACTCCATATTTCAGTTCTGTGGTGTATTCTTTGCTTCCAAAGGATAATCCTTTCTAGAACATATTAACATAGGGGACACCTTTAAAATCGTCTTTTCTGAAATCACAAGGCCCATTTCTTTTATATTTGGTATGAAGCTTCATCTAGTAGACCTCTCCTTATAGCGTTGGGACCAAAAATGTCCCCGCCCCAGGGCCCACATGATTTACATGGACATATGTAGGAAAAAACCTTTAAAATCTTCTTGCAGAAACCAGACTGCCCTTGTATTTGATATATGATAAGACGCTTCATCTAGTTGACCCCCTACCAAGGTTGTTCAAATTATTGCCTTTGGCCATTTTTGGTCCCGCCTCGGGCCCATATATTTTACATAGACATTTATAGATAAAACATCTAATAAAAATCTTCTTGTCTGAAACCAGAAGCCCCAGGTCTTTGATATTTGGTATGACCTCTACCAAGAAATTCGAATTATTGCCTTGGGGGCAAAAAAGACCCCGACCAGTTGATCGACTCGTTCTATTGATGTACAAGTATATTGACAACCTTGGACCGATGAAAATATTTATTTAGATCAGGTTACCAAACACAGCCCAGCCTTTCTTCACAGTTTCTTTTCGTTTCTAAACATCGCTAATAATTTTCATGTGAGCCATACAGGGCCATCTTAGCCCACTTGTTAATAATGCAGTCACTTCAATTGCCGTCGTCCGTCATATTGTGATGACAATGGTGTGATGTTTAATGACGTCAAGTAACGCGCATATGAGTTTATATTCATCCATTGCACTTCAAACACGTGAGAATATTCAATTTTTACCCTGTCCCTGGGAAAGCACACCAGGGTAAGAACAGAATTTCTTGCACACCACCAGATAAGGTAATCTATAATTTTAGCTTGGGATAGAAATTCTGTTCTGACCCTGGTGTTCTTACCCAAAATCTAATATTCTTGTGTGTTTCATAAATGCACTGGTTGAATACGACACCATATGCGCCGTTGTTAAGGTTGACGTCACAGCTTGTTACTGGACGTCACTAAACATCACAACATGGTCATGGTAATATGGCGGACGTTGGTAAACGAAGTGACTGTAGCATTAAAAATCCGCGCTAAGAAATGGAAGGTATGCAAGAAAAAGAATCGAATATGGGTGTGAGGGGTGGATTGAAAAGTCCGTCCCTCGGGATCACTATCCGGCATCACACGGCGAGCCTCTTGTTGCCGGACCGTGACTCTCGGGACGGATTTTCCATCCACCCCTCACGCCCATATAAGAATCTTATATTTTGTCCCAGGCTAAAACCCTGGATTTCCGTATCTGGTGTGCAAGAACAGAACGCCTGAGGTATCACGAAAACACGCCTATATAATTTTGACCCCCTTGAATCCCACTTGTATATAGTAAAACTGGGTTTTAGAGTGGTATTTCTCTAATTTCTGCTATAAAATATAGATTGTGGGTACTCGTTAGAACCTTCTTTTAACGAGTACCGGCAATCTACATTTTGAGCAGACATAAGAAAAATATAACATTTTTTTTTCATCTTAAAAGTTTCTTTTTTTTCGGTGGTAAGGTTTACAAAACATTTGTATATGCGTGTTTTCGAAATGGAAAACACAAGAAACAAACCTTCTTCAATATAGTCTTTCAGGACAGGTCCAGGAACAAACGATGGAACAGCCTTTCCAAAGTGTTTCACAAAGGTATAATCAGGATACTCAGTCATTTCCTTCGGATTGTTCGTCCATAAGTCAAAATACATGCAAGCATGCACGTGTTCGCCATATTCATCAGTACCTGAAAGATATAATCGAAAGTCATTATACTTCGCCACCAAGAGAGAAAATCCAGAACCTTGTTTATACAAAAAGGCTTAATTCCGCTGCCCTGAAACTTGATAATATTATTAAGATCACCTAACAGCAAGCAGATTACGGTATCACATTCGACAGCAGGGCATGCCCCGCCCATCGGGGCTTGAAAAAAATAGATGGGTTGCATGATGTTTCCACGCAAAGCTGAAACCGACCCGCACACGAGTACTGGTAAACCGCTTAGAGGATCTAAGCCTGCCCAGGCAATGGGGTGCGAATCGACCCGTCCATGCTTATAAATTCTATGTGTTTCATTGGGCGAAAGGGCTTGAGATGTCATTTCATCTCAATGTCGGGTAAAAGTCCCACAAAATTGGAAGCAACGTCTCCAAAAAGACATTTACAGTGTTGACGGGGACGTTAAACTTCAAATCGACAGCAGGGCAGTTATGCAATTTCGAAATGGCTCTAAAATAAAAATAAAACAATGTATACATGTATGTAGCGGTATTATTTTACTGATTAAACAATTAAGTTTGGAATAGAGAAAAAACTTGTTTTTACGTTTTTGGGTCGATTGTTTATCAATCGACCCAAATGTACCATACGGTAGAAAGTCGATTCTTGCAAATGTCCACGTGACCAACGCGGAGATAACCACATGACCATATTGACCAATCAATCAAAAGCGCGCGAAAAGGCTCCCACATGATATACAAAAACGCCGATCACGTGATATATACAACGCCGAGCTCTCTTCCATACGCCATATTTGTTTTCAGAGATTATCATCAATATTATCGTAAGTATTTAATATAAATCCTTGAAGAAACGGTTCGTTCTTTATGAACTTGTTTTCCCTTTGCAGTCTTCTTCTCGAGCTGTACGGCCAGGTAAGAATGAAGTCTTAGTCAGCATTTTTAAGCGAGGAATGCATCCGTGACCAGTTCTTTGCATTTGGATCGGATTGTTTACTCTATTAGTGCTGGAGTCCACGTGACTATCACTGATTTGTAGGAATCCACGCAGATTATTTATAGAATTTTATCGCAGTGAGGTCAGCGTGTTTACTTAAAAGGTTAACTGTAAAATCTGGGCTGGAATCATGGGTTGGGCTAGGCAAACAGTGTAGACCCAGATCAGACGCCGCAGAACGCGGCGTCTGATCAGGGTCTTCACTGCTTGCTTAGAGTATAGGGATTTAAGATCAGGCACCGAAAAACGCAGTGTCTGATCAGGGTCTACGCGGTTTGCTTTCAGTGAAGGAGTTTAAGGGTTAAACGAAACAGTCCACGCTCAGGCCCATTTTTCCTAACTACACCCAGAGACAATCGACCCACCAGTACTCTCAGTGCTTTGATTGTTCTAAGTGTCTCAGTAGAGGCTTCTGTTACAGTGGTTTGGAGAAAATGATATCATATAAATCACTGAATTTTGAGGCATAAGGTGCCTACGAGCTAGGCATGCCAAGAAATCCAGACTCTCCTACTTCTGCTTCCAACATAGTAAAAACTATGAGGCGGTTCTAACGAGTACCAACAATCTATGTTTTGAGCAAAAATACGGTAGATGATGTATACCCCCGTAAACCCCACTTTTATCTATATAAAGTGGGGTTTAGGAATGTTCTTCATTTTCACGGACTATCGTGATGATAACACCATGTTCTACATGGAGGAATCTTAACTCAACAGAGTGTCATGACAGCAACATGCATGTACATAGAAAAACGGCTAGGTATGAATTAGGCTACTCATGATGCAGGCTCAGCAATGATCTGGCGTCAGAACAGAAGAAAACTAACAGTCAGTTCACGGATATCTGTACACATGGCACAAAATATTCATTCACATTCTTCTTATCAATAAATAGATTAAGGATTTGAATTTTCACAGAGTCCAAAATTAGCCACCGCACATGGGGTCGGGGCTTGGCGAAAACGATTGGGCTGCATGCTGCTTCCACGCAGAGCTGGAAACGACCGCACACGAGTACTTGTACACCCCTTAGAATGTCTAAGCCTGCCAAGGCAAAGTGGTGCGAGTCGGCCCGTCCATGCATTTAAATAAATAAAAAAGGTTAACTTTGGAAGCAAAGAATACATATTGGAATGAAAACCGGAAACTCGGTTTTATTGAGTTTCTTCATAAATAGCATTGTTATCTGCAAGGCTGAATACGCCCCCTAGCATCGATTTCAGCGGTACTCGATTTTCAAATTACTCGCAAGGACTCGATGCATCCAAAGAAAATAAAAAAATAATCTGCACTATGATGAAGTACGGGGAGACGTTTAACGACCGCCACACAGCACTAAATACCAGCTGCAGTGTCGTAAAATAAATGAAAAATGTTAACTTTGGAAGCAAAGAATACATATCGGAATGAAAACCGGAAACTCGGTTTTATAGAGTTTCTTCATAAACCCTATTTGTTTCATTGGACGGCAGGGATTGAGATGTCATTTCATCTCAATGTCGGTAATAGTCCCACAAAATTGGAAGCAAGGTCTCCAGAATGACCTAAATAGTGCTGACGGGGACGTTAAACCCAAATCAAACAAACAAATCAAAAGTCTCACAAAACTGGAAGCAATGTCTCTAAAATTACCTAAATAGTGTTGACGGGGGCGTTAAACCTCAAACAAACAAACAAACACAGAGTCCAAAGTCCGATCAACCGCCATACAATTTCTTTAGTAGGGTCAACAACCAAACATAACTTATGTTTCCTGCAATCTTTTTGTACCTGACAATTATGTTCCTGAACTGCATAGGAAAAGCTCTTACTTAACCCTACTTAACCCTTGTTGTACCAGATGGACTCTTCCTCCTTATACAGCAGGAGTCCATTTCAAAATTTAGTGGTGTCAGGTTGTGTTTTCTTCGAAGTCTGGGCCTGCACTGTTTGCCAACTACCCACTTTGGGGCTTCCGGTACCAAATGGGTTAATCTCCTTAAAACGACAGTTCCGGAAGTCCCCTGTTGAAGTAGTAGAGTACAAGAGGTGCTGTGGTGCAGTGGAAAAGCATCGGATTTGAGATCGAGCCGGTTCGATCCCCGGAAGCGCCAAGTGTTAAGACACATTATCCACATTGTTAAGTACTGGTTTCTACCTAGGAGGAAAAGGAGGGCCGCATTGAAGATTAGTACTAGTTTACTAAATGTATTACCCTCTATAAATAAGGTCGATTATTATTACTTTTATTATTATTATTATTATTACAAGATATATTATTCGTAAAATTATGCAAGTATTTACAAAGCTTTTTGTGGAATTTGTCATATCTTTTCCTATTTCGGTCAGAACGTCTGTTGGGCTCATTAAATGGATTTATCATATGACGTCGCGTCTGAGAGTGTAATAACGCCATGTATTATTTTCGATAATCCACTAGTGGATTGAATATGCAAATTAGCTAGATACGTCCCGTAACGTTACATGTGCGACGTCCTTAACGACGTCGCGTTTACTAATGGCGGAATATTGACATTTTTGTAAACAATCGTGAATAAAATGTGTTTTAAATGTCATATGATAAATAGCGTCTTGCATTCGTGCTCATGTATTATTGAATTTATTAAACTCGTTGAGGAAAAGGGATAAAATGCTCGGCAAAGCCTCGCATTTTATCCCTTTTCCTCAACTCGTTTAATAAATTCAATAATACATGAACACTCATGAAAGATCCTCTAATTCTATGTCGGTCAGAACGTCTGTTGGGTTCATTAAATGGATCAAAGTGACTGCCTGCTCTAGCAAAACGGACGTGTCTAGACACTTAACCCCAATCCAAGGAAGGAAAATATTGGATACATTGGGGATACAGTAGAACTTCGATGGCTCGAACACCGATGGCTCGTTTACCATGGATGTATCGAACCCATTCTTGAGCCCGTAGCGAAATCCTCTGCATAAGAAATAATTGGGGATAATTAAGGAGATTTTAGTCTTTTATTTTGCAAATGTATGCTGTGTGTACTCACTAGAATCGCCTCGATGAGGCGATTCTAATGAGTACACACAGCAAACATTTTCATTATATAAAATCGAAAGATGTTCAAAAGTATCTCGTTATGCCACTTGGCAGAAACCTTCAGTGGCTCGAACTACCGCTGCCTCGAATAAATTTTCATGGTCCAAAAGGGGTTCGAGCCATCGAAGTTCTACTGCACTCGTTTGTTTGTTTATTTGTTTGATTTGAGGTTTAACGTCCCCGTCAACACTGTAAAGGTCATTTTGAAGACGTCGCTTCCAATTTTGTGGGACTTTTACCCGACAGAGATGAAATGACATCTTAAGCTCTGCCGCCCAATGAAACCAATAGGGTTAATAAGCATGGACGGTCCGGGTCGCACCGCTTTGCCTGGGCAGGCTTAGATCCCCTTAGTGGTTTACCAGTACTCATGTGCGTGTCGGTTTCAGCTCTGCGTGGCATGCAGCCCATCTATTTCTTCCAGCCCCGATAGGCGGAGGCCGTGTAGATACACACACTGAGCGAAATGAATGTACTGCATGCGTAGATTTTGCCATAGTTTAACATTAGACACAGATCTTTCATTGTATAACGTAACAAAGACTAGGGAAATAAAGTCATGTTAAGGTTGTCGCGTAATGATTAATAAATTTTGATTAGGGTAGACATCGGGAGCCACAGACAAAGACTTATAATTGGAAGAACTTCAAAAAACCATGAGACACACGGCTTATTTAAATGTTCCCCAGGTGAGCGATTTAGTCTTACTGAGCCACTTGTTTGTATTATAAAGACCTCTGCAACGGAAGGTCAGGTGGTTTTTCTCCGGGTACTCTGGTTTTCGCCCACCTCTGATTAACGATCGGCTCGATATGAGTGAAATAATCTTGAAAGGGCCGTAAAACCAACACCCAAAATAAAAAAATATAAAAACCTTTTTCACCACGAAAACTCACCTATATAATGGTGACGCCCCTGGACCCCACTTTTATATTGTAAAATTGGGGTTTACATGGGTATACCTTATATTTCTTATTTCTGCTCTAAAATATAGATTGTGGGTACTCGTTAGAACCGCCTCTATGAGGAAAATATAGCTTGTGTGTACTCGTTAGAACCGCCTCTATGAGGAAAATATAGATTGTGGGTACTTGTTAGAACCGCCTCTATGAGGCGGTTCTAACGAGTACCAACAATCTATATTTAGAGCATAAATTAGAAAAATATCACAATTTTTCCACTAAAAAAATCGATTTTCGGAGGTAAAGTTTACAATGTATTTGTATAGGCGCGTTTTCGTAATTGGAGGAAGAGGAAGCTGGTGATATTTCTTTCTGCGATTTCCTTTTATACCTATTAAGTTCGCCAGAAATTTTCATGGCTCGAACACCAATGCTTTGTGTAACACGGCTGATTAAAACTCACTCTTCGAGAATACCAGTGTCGTGTCTTTTGATATCAAGTTTATCAGGCAAGGCTTCGAGACCGCTTGTAGGATCCCGAGGCTTGCTGAGCGATGATACAAGCGTTCTCGAAGCTGAGCCTGATAAACTTGATATCAAAAGACAGTAAACTGGTATTCTATTTATCAGTTTATCCCCTTGAAAACACTTGGAATACAATCTGTCAGTTTATTTACTATCCGATGACGGTTATTTTCATTCTGATTTTTGTTTGTTTTGTTTGTTTGATTTGGGGTATTACGTCCCCGTCAACACTGTATATGTCATTTTGGAGACGTTGCTTCCAATTTTGTGGGACTTTACCCAACATTGAGATGAAATGACATCTCAAGTCCTGGCGCCCAGTGAAACCAATAGGGTTTATAAGCATGAACGGTCCGACTCGCACTGCTTTGACTGGACAGGCTTAGATCCTCTAAGTGGTTTACCAGTACTCGTGTGCGATCGGTATCAGGTCTGCATGGAAGCATCATGCAACCCATCTATTTCTTCAAGTTTTTCTTCTGATATTTTAAATTATTTTCTTTTTTCAATTTTTCCAGTAATAGTAACATTCTAGCTATTTTTTTCCGGTAGTCCACTCCATTCAGTAATGTGCAATGTTACGGTGACGTGATAAATAAAAATCAAAAATGAGTTCCTTTAAGAGCAATGAAAACATTCATAAGAAAGAAGATGGGTCATACTACGTAGTTTCGGCTAATAAAGCCTCATCAGTGACCCTGTAATGATCCGGCAACGAAAGCCAGAGGAAACATACTGCAAATTTGTGAATTTCGAACAGGCAGTCGATTCTAACACTGATATAAATCAAAATGGGGTCCAAATAATTAAAAACCGGTCTAGAATATGAATCTTAATCAATAATTTATTTCTGATTTCTCAGAATATTCACGCTGATCTCAAAGGACCAAAAGTAAAATATAAACTGCACAATGGCTGATGTACGGGGAGACGTTTTACGGCTCACTTGTCATTTTTTTTTATTTTTTTTTTTTTTTTTTGGGGGGGGGATTGGGTTTTACGGCCCTTTCAAGATTATTTCACTCATATCGAGCCGATCGTTAATCATAGGTGGGCGAAAACCGGAGTACCCGGAGAAAAACCACCTGACCTTCCGTTGCAGAACTTGGCGTCTCACACGTGACCCGAGCGAGGTTCGAACCCACGGCGGTGAGAGACCTAATGACTAAGAGTCAGCGCTCTTATCCATTAGGCCACAGAGGCCCGTAAAGCTCACTTGTCATGAGATAGCATAGCTTTATTAGGCCAGTGTGTTACAATGCAATATAGGGGTTAAACTGATAAAACATTTCCCAAAGCACCAGATTATTCATATAATTAGGATAATTAAGGGCTTTCATCATGATAACAGTCAGTGGAATGAACACATCTCTAAACCCCAATTTATATGCAGGGGTATATATTATTTTACTGCTCCAAGACATCGGTTGTGGGTACTCGTTAGAACCGCCTCACTGAGGCGGTTCTAATGAGCATCCACAACCTATGTTTGGAGTATAAACAAGAAAAATATCACAAATTTTCATCAGCAAGTAACCAGTTTTGGAGATAAAAAAGAATGCATAACGTCACATGAGTGTGTTTTCGTAATGTTGTAAAGGTATGTGTGTACTCATTAGAATTACCTCAATGTGGCGATTCTAATACGTGTACATAACATATCTGAATTTTGTAGAAGACTGAAATGTTATCGCCATTATGTCTCCTGATCATGTGCTGTAATTAACCATAGGTGGATCGAAATTCCCTAATCTTAGACAAATTGCATGGTCCCAAAGGCGTTCATGCCATTGAGTGTCGACTGCATTTGTACAGTTTCCCTCTTTGTGTCATCAGTGTTCTGTTTTGTTTTAGAGTAGCTTTTCACTTATATCAGAACACTGTTTCAGGTCATCTAAACTACTCGATTTTGTGTCTAGGAATACCCGTAACCCGACCAGCCGATTCGAGCAGCGCTCAATTGTCGAAAAGTATGCTTTACCTGTTCTCCAGGTAACGTTCCACATTCCTCCCCAGGCTGACTGTTTCTCGTAGCAGACAATCTCCGGTATATCCTCGGCAGGTAGGTTAGAGAAATGGTATAGGGCTGACATGCCGGCTGGACCGCAACCAACAATACAAATACGTTTTTTCTTTAAGCCAGTCGACATCTTGGCTTCAGCTGACCTGTAAGAAGAGTGTATAAAGCATGTTTCCTCTGGTGGGCACCCAAGTCTTGGGACTATATGGATATCTTATCTTGATGATTGTGGTTGATATAGTGGTTCTGGAGTGGCGGATGGTAGGTAATTTGTTAATTTGATTTTTAGTTTAACGTCCCCGTCAACACTGTAAAGGTCATTTTAGAGACGTTGCTTCCAATTTTGTGAGACTTTTACCCGACACAGAGATGAAATGACATCTCAAGCCCTGCCGCCCAATGAAACCAATAGGGTTTATAAGCATGGACGGGCCGACTCGTACCGCATTGCCTGGGCAGGCTTAGATCCTCTAAGCGGTTAACCAGTACTAGTGTGCGGGTCGGTTTCAGGTCTGCGCGGAAGCATCATGCAGCCCATCTATTTCTTCAAGCCCCGATGGGCGGGGGCCTAGGATGGTAGGTAATTACATGCTGATACTTTTCAATCCGTCATCCAAAGAAGTGTTAAGACACAACAAAGCTATTAACCAAGTAAGGCAGGGGCAAGCGTTTTTATAAAGGCATGCAATGAGAACCGTTGTCAGCTTCATACAAAACAAAAGTTCCGTTCATAAAAATGCTTAAATATTAAATGAAAGAGGTAAAAACTGGAAATGTGGCTCACCTTATATTTTACACACTCTAGGAGAAATTGTTTTATATGTTGACGCTTTTTACACTTCACCCATATGCACGCTATCGGGTCATACACAATAATTTATTCATCAGCATGATTCGCTCATACATACGTTTATGAAGCGCCGATTTACCATTTATGTCCTTTTTATGGATATATATAAATTGAATTAGTGATATCCGTAATTCGAATTATGGATATCCATAATAATTTATGGGCATCCATCTATAGCCACAGATCCATATTATTCGATTTATAGACATCTTTAATTTGAATTATGGATATCCAATATTGGGCTGATTTAGGAATATCATTAATTCGAATTATGGATGTCCATAAATCTATTCATTAATTATCATTAATTCTGCTCGATTTGATCTATACGGCGTTGACGGGGACGTGAAACCTCAAATCGAACAAACAAAACTTTCTTTTCCCGGGACGCAGCCCATTCAGAAGCGAGCGTGTTTAGAAATTTAAACGACAACATCAGCCTTCTAAACGCTATCTTCCAGCGAGTTTCATTGTTTTCTAGTTTAAAGGCGATAAGTGTTTCGCACTGAGTGTCGGAGACAATCGATTTGTCAATATCGCAGGACTGCACCGGGTAGTATTACCCTAAATATTGGGACAGAATAAACGGTGTAGATCCCGATCACCCTGACCAGGGTCAGCAATGTTCGCCATTCCACCAGAACATCTTTTGTGCGTCGCCTGAGGGTTCAAATTTAAGGATAATTACAGCATATTTACGCTAATTTACATAATTCGAACTCTCACCCGATATTTAAGGTAATTACGTCATCTTATCATTTTCCGGTTATCATCCAGCATTCCTCTCTCATTTTACATACTACTACACTGTATTGATCAATACTTTTTTTTTTTTTGCTCTGGCTACGCCCCCGCGATATCCGTATAAATTCCGTAGCCGAGAAAGATTCTCCGAGATTCGAATGTCGTAGATATGTCCGGTAAAGGTCTCGCGCGACTGGAAGCAACGCCTCCCAAAATGATCTATAAGGCGTTGACGGGGACGTGAAACCTCAAATCGAACGAACCAAACTTTTTTTTTCCGGGACGCGGTCCATTACTAGTTTCTCGCATCGAGTCGAGCTCTTCCAACACCTTCCATTGTTTCCCGGTTTTCGAGGCGATAATTGGTTTGCGGGTGAGAGACTTAATTTCATCGATACTATACAGGGTAGTATCTCCCTAAATATTGGGATAGGATCGCTCGAGCGAACGGGGTAGACCCCGATCACCCCGACCAAATCGGGGACGGCGAACTTTGCCAATCCGCGGGAACATCTTTCGCCTCAACATTTAGGATACTTACGACGTAATTACGGTAATTTACGTCATTCGAACACTCGTCCGATATTTAGGGTAGTTTCGTCATCTAATCGTTTCGCTTACGTTTCACCGGAAGTTATACAAATGCTGCGCATGCGCAGTCCATGGCGCCCAAGTGACCCCCTTACTACTCAACGTCTCCAAAATGACTTTTACAGTGTTGACGGGGACATTAAATCTCAGATCAAACAAACAAAATCTATCCACTCCTCACACCCATGTAATTGTTTTCTTGCTTTCATTTCTTGATTTAAACTCACCTGTCACGTAATGACGATGTGAGCTTTTGTGATCACATTCTGTCCGTCGTCCATGCGTGCGTGCTTGGGTCCGTGCGTGCGTCCCATAACAATTTCTCCAAACGACATCCTCCTTAACCACTGTTTGGCTATCGACAACACTTCAAAGGAATGCTCCTTTGTTGGTCCTCTTTCAAAGTTGTTCAAATGGTTTCGGTTCATTGCACGTCTAGGTCACAGGAGCCAAAATAGTTATTTTTAAACTGAAAATTATATATAAAAAAATTCTTCTCTGAAACCAATTGTTTGATATTTGGTATGAAGCTTTATCTAGTGGACTTCTACTAAGATTGTTCAAATTATAGACTTGGGGTCGAAAATGGCCCCGTCCCAGGGCCCAAACGTTTAACATAGACTTATATTGGGAAAAGCTTTAAAATATTCTTGTTTAAAACCAGAAGGCACAGGTCTTCGATATTTGGTACGAACCTTCATCTAGTAGACCTCTAATAAGATTGTTCAAATTAAAGCCTTGGGATCTTGTTACGTTGATTATTCTGATTCTTTCCCTTTATTGGTTGTTCATTTTTAGTTACGAATGATCTCCAAGTTGAATGTTTGTTATGTTGGAGATGCTTTCCAACATTTTGTATGTTGCTCCTTTTTAGTTAGGTTTGGGTATTCTGAGTCAGAACATGTTAGGGAAAGAGTTGCTGACTCGGTTTACCTGTTGTCCGTTTTGATTACTCTCGTAACTCCAAGTTTCGACTTCTTTTCCTGGTGATATTGTAGGAAGAATTTGGGATCTGATTGTATCGGTGTCTGATCGTTTCTCTTTTTAATTGTCCCGGGCCCCACATTATACATTCAAAATCTTCTTGTCTGAAACCGGAAGGTCCAAGTCCTGATATTTGCTATGAAGCTTCAGCGGGTTGATCTCTACCATGATTGTTCGAATTATTGCCTTAGGACCAAAACTGATCCCAACCCCGGGCCCACATGTTTTACACCGACATATATAAGGAAAACCGTTAAAATCTTCTCGTCTGAAACCAGAAGGCCCAGGTCTTTGATATTTTGTATGAAGCTTCATCTAGTGGACCTTAACCAAGATTGTTCAAATTGTAGTCTTGGGGCAGAAAATGGCCCCGCATATAATACAGAGACATATACAGGAGAAACCCTTAAAATCTTCTTGTCCAAAACCAGACGGCCGAGGTCTTTGATATTTAGTATGAATGTTCTTCTAGTGGACCTTCCCCACGATTGTTAAAATTATGGCAATGATGTCATAAATGGCCCTACCCCAGGGACCCACATGTTTTACATTGACTTACATGTATATAGGGAAAACCATAAACATCTTCTGAGGGCCCGGGTTCTTTATATTTTGTATGAAGCTTTATCTAGTGGACCTCTAACAATATTGTCCCGGGCCCACATATTTTACACAGGCATATCTAGAGAAAACCTTTAAAATCTTCTTGTCTGAAACCAGAAAGCCCAGGTCTTTGATATTTCGCACGACCTCTACAGAGAGTTTCAAATTATAGCCTTGGGGCCAAATATGACCCCGACCAGGTGCTCGACTCGTTCAATTGATGTACAAGTACGTTGACAGCCTTGGATCGATGAAAATATTTATATAGTTCATGTTAGCAAACATTGTCTTGCCTTTCTTCACAGTTTCTTTTCTTTTCTAAACATCGCTGATGATTTTAAGGTGAGCGATTCAGGGTCATTTTGGCCCTCTTGTTAATAATGTAGTAACTTCAGTTGCCGTCGTCCGTAATATTGTGATGACAATGGTGTGATGTTTAGTGACGTCAAGTAACGCGAATATGAGTTTGTATTAAACCAGTGCACATCAAACACTTGGTAATATTCAATTTCAAACCCTGTCCCTGGATAAGCACACCAGGGTAGGAACAGAATTTATATCCCAGGCTAAAACCATGGATTTCCTTATCTTGTGATCAAGAATAGAACGTCTGAGGAAAATACTAGGAACAAACCTTCAATATAGTCTTTAAGGACAGGCCCAGGAACAAACGATGGAACAGCCTTTCCAAAGTGTTTCTCAAAAGTATAATCGGGATACTCAGTCATTTCCTTCGGATTGTTCGTCCATAAGTCAAAATACATGCAAGCATGCACGTGTTCGCCATATTCATCAGTACCTGAAAGATACCATCGAAAGGCATTATAATTCACAAAGTGAGAAATCCATAAGCTTGTTTATACAAACCGTGGCACTTGTAATAGCCGATGTGATATTTTTCTTATTTCTGCTCAAAATATGGATTGTGGGTACTCGTTAGAACCGCCTCACCGCGGCGGTTCTAACGAGTACCCACAATCGATATTTAGAGCTGAAATAAGAAAAATATGGTTTACCCCTGTAAACCCCAGTTTTACTATATAAAATTGGGGTTCTATGGGGTTAAAATTATATAGGCGTGATTTCTTGATGTCACATTCGACAGCAGGGCACGGTTATTCTATTTCGAAATGGTTCCAAAATAAAAATATATTTGTAGCGGTATTTATTTATGTGATTAAGACATAAGTTTTTGAAAAGAGAAAAAACCCTGTTTTTTTTTTTTTTTGTTTTTTTTTTTTTACTTTTGTTCTTTGTATCTCAGTAAAGGTTTCTGTTCCAGTGGTTTTGAGAAAATGATATCATAGCAATCATTGACTTCTGCTTACACAGAAATCCAGACTAGATACTAGACACAAGATTTATAAAAAATCGATTTATTACGAATCGCCAACACATGCATTCAATCACGTGATACATGCTCGTGTACAAATAAAACCCAAACGACGGAACCAAACATCCAGAGTAACAATTTATTATTAAGACAATACTTTCAATCTAGTCTTTCAGAAAAAGATACCTGTTACATAAGACATGGGTATTTTTTTCTACATTGTATTGTATGTCCTTTTGTAAAATAATGATGCATTTGTTGAGTATGGATGTCGATCAAATTTATTTTATTTTTTTAGATGTCAATCGCTAAGAAAGAATGAAACGGTAATGAGGAGCAACATACTACATGTACAGTGAATTCCTATATTAAGATTCACCTTTAGGGCTCTTCCAGAGAATACTGTATGCAGAAACAACAAATAAAGAATAACTATATACTTTTTTTATTTTGGTTTTACGGCCCTTTCAAGATTATTTCACTTATATCGAGCCGATCGTTAATCAGAGGTGAGCGAAAACCGGAGAGTACCCGGAGATAAACCACCTGGCCTTCCTTTGCAGAACTTGGCGTCTCACATGTGACCCGAGCCAAGCTCGAATCACAGCGGTGAGAGACCTTATGATTAAGAGTCAGCGCTCTTAACCACTAGGCCACGGAGGCCCGTCTATAGACTTTTAAAGTGGAATTAGTCATAGTTTGAGGCGGTTCACTGTAATTGATTACAACAATTTTAAAAACTCCTACCAGCATATAATATAGCAAGAAGTTACATTAGGAAAACACGTCCATGCGAACTATTGGCATCCAACATGGTGTCAGCAATGAAAATATAGTAAAATTGCTATATTAAGACCACCTTTGGGACTGTTCAAAAGTGGTTTTAAGACCACTTTTGAACAGTTCCAAAGGTAGTTTTTAAGACCATTTTTGAACAGTTATAAAGGTGGTCTCTTACCAGAGGACACTATTTGCAGAAACGACAGAGAAAGTTTAACTGCAACCTACTGAATAAGCTTCTAAAACCAGATTTAGTCTTAATTTTAGGTGGTCTAATTAGCGGAATTTTACTGTATTAGGTAAATTGTAATATCTTTCTTATTTCTACTTTCAATATAGATTGTTGGTGTTCGTTAGAACAACCACTATGAGTACCCACAATCTTGTTTTTGTCCAAAATTAAGGCAGATAATGTGTGCCACCGTAAACCACACTTATCTCTATATAAAGTGGTGTTTAGAGGGTCTTCATTTATCGTGATGATAACACAATGTTCCATATGAAGGAATCTTAACTCAACAAAGTGTCATGACAGCAACATACATGCACATAGAAAAGCGACTAGGTATGAATTAGGCTACTCATGAAACAGGCTCAGCAACGATCTGGCGTCAGAAGAGAGGAAAACTACTCCAGTCGAACTTCATTGGCTCGAACACCTTTGGTACCTCGAAAATCTGTTCGATACAGGGGTAGTTCGAGCCACTGAGATTACTGTCAGAAGGCATTACGAGATATTTTCAGACATCTTATAGGTGTTATATAATAAAAATGTATGCTGTGTGTACTCATTAGAATCGCCTCATCGAGGCGATTCTAATGAGTAAACACAGCATACATTTGAAAGATAAAAGACTAAAATCTCCTTAATTATCCCCCACTATTTCTTAAGTAGAGGATTTCGCTAGGGGCTCAAGAATGGGTTCGACACATCCACTGTAAACGAGCCATCGGTGTTCGAGCCATCGAAGTTCTACTGTAGTTAGTTCACATGGCGCAAAATACATGTATTCATTCATATTCTTCTTATTAATAAATAGCTTTAGTAATTTGAATTGTCACAGAGTCAAAAATAAGCCCCCGCCCATCGGGGCTTGGCGAAATAGGTCGGGCTGCATGATGCTTCCACGCAGAGCTGGAAATGACCGCACACGAGTACTGGGACACCGCTTAGAAGGTCTAAGCCTGCCCAGGCAAAGTGGTGCGAGACTGCCAATCCATGCATTTAAACAATATTGGTTTCATTGGGCGGTAGGGATTGAGATGTCATTTCATCTCAATGTCCGTTAAAAGTCCCACAAAATTGAAAGCAACGTCTACAAAATGACCTAAATAGTGTTGTGAGGACGCTAAACCTCAAACAAACAAACAAACAGAGTCCAAAGTCCGACCAACCGCCATAAAACTTCTGCTTTGTCACATAACTTATGTTTCCTGCAATATGTTTGTGCCTGACAATTATGTTCCTGAACTGCACAGGAAAACCATACTCAACCCTTTTTGTACCAAATGGACTCTTCCTCCTTATATATAGCAGGAGTCCATTTCAAAATTTAGCGGTGTCAGGTTGTGTTTTCTTCAAAATCTACTTGGAAACTGGCTGAACGTTTTGCAAACAGCGTAGGCCCTGATCAGACGCCGCGTTTTGCGGCGTCTGATCTGGGCCTGCACTGTTTGCGAACTACCCACTTTGGGGCTTCCGGTACCAAATTGGTTAATTTCCATAAAACGACAGTTCCGGGGTCCCCTGTTGAAGAAGCGTTTACAATAGGCGCCGTGGTACTGTGGAAAAGCATCGGATTTGAAATCGAGAGGTAGCCGGTTCGATCTCCGCAAGCGCAAAGTGTTGTTTCCTTCAGCAAGAGACTTTATCCACATTGTTTAGTACTGGTTTCTACCTAGGAGGAAAATGTGGGCCGCATGGAAGATTAGTACTAGTTTACTAAATGTATTACCCTCTATAAATAAGGTCGATTATTATTACTTTTATTATTATTATTATTATTATTATTATTATTATTATTATTATTATTACAAGATATATTATTCATAAAATTATGCAAGTATTTACAAAGCTTTTTGCGTAATTTGTTATATTTTTTATCATATGACGTCGCGTCTGAGAGTGTAATAACGCCATGTATTATTTTCGATAATCCACTAGTGGATTAAATATGCAAATTAGCTAGATACGTCCCGTAACCTTACACGTGCGACGTCCTTAACGACGTCGCGTTTACTAATGGCGGAATATTGACATTTTTGTAAACAATCGTGAATAAAATGCGTTTTAAATGTCATATGATAAATAGAATCTTGCAATCGTGCTCATGTATTATTGAATTTATTAAACGAGTTGAGGAAAAGGGATAAAATGCGAGGCTTTTGCCTCGCATTTTATTCCTAAGCCTCGCATTTTATCCCTTTTCCTCAACTCGTTTAATAAATTCAATAATACATGAACACTCATGTAAGATCCTCTATCAACGTGACTGCCTGCTCTAGCAAAACGGACGTGACTAGACACTTAACCCAATTGTTATGTCCCAGTCCAAGGAAGGAAAATATGGGGTACATTGTAGATACTAGTTTGTTTGTTTATTTGTTTGAGGTTTAACGTCCCCGTCAACACTGTAAAGGTCATTTTGAAGACGTCGCTTCCAATTTTGTGGGACTTTTACCCGACTCAGATATGAAATGACATCTCAAGCCCTGCCGACCAATGAAACCAATAGGGTTTATAGGCATGGACGGTCCGGGTCGCACCTCTTTGCGTGGACAGACTTAGATCCTCTAAGTGGTTTACCAGTACTCGTGTGCGTGTCGGTTTCAGTTCTGCGTGGCATGCAGCCCATCTATTTCTTCAAGCCCCGATAGGCGGAGGCGGTGTAGATATTCGTACTCAGCGGAATGAATGTACTGTATGCGTAGATTTTGGCATGGTTTAACATTATACGCAGATCTTTCATTGCTTAACGTAACAAAGACTAGGGAAATGATGTTATGTTAAGGTTGTCGCGTAGTCATTAATACATTTAGATAAGGGTAGTCATCGGGAGCCACAGACAAAGACTTATAATTGGAAGAACTTCAAAAAACCACAAGACACACGGATTATTTAAATGTTCCCCAGGTGAGCGATTTAGACCGCTTGTTTGTATTATAAGGACCTTTTGGAGGAGGGGGCAGCTGGTGATATTTCTTTCTGCGGTTTCCTCTCACACCTATTAGGCACCCGCCCATCGGGGCTTGAAGAAATATATGGGCTGCATGATCCTTCCACGCAGAGTTGAAACCGACTCGCACACGAGTACTGGTAAACCGCTTAGAGGATCCAAGCCTGCCCAGGCAAAGCGGTGCGAGTCGGCCCGTCCATGCTTATAAACCCTATTGGTTTCATTGGGTGGCAGGGCTTGAGATGTCATTTCATCTCAATGTCGGGTAAAAGTCCCACAAAATTGAAAGCAACGTCTCCAAAATGACCTTTACAGTCTTGACGGGGACGTTAAACTTCAAATCAAACAAACAAACAAACAAACAAACCTTTTATACCTATTAAGTTCAGCTGAAATGTCCATGGCTCGAACACCGATGCTTTGTGAAACAAGGTTGATTCAGTCTCGTTTTTGAAATCCTTGTAATAGAGAATACCAGGTCCGTGTCTTTTGATATCAAGTTTATCAGGCAAGGCTTCGAGACCGCTTGTAGAATCGCGAGGCTTGCTGAGCGATTATACAAGCGTTCTCGAAGCTGAGCCTGATAAACTTGATATCAAAAGACACGAAACTGGTATTCTATTTATCAGTTTATCCCCTTGAAAACACTTGGAATACAATCTGTCAGTATATTTACTATCAGATGATCGTTATTTTCCTACTGATTTTTGGTTTGTTTGTTTGATTTTGGGTTTAACGTCCCCGTCAACACTGTATAGGTCATTTTGGAGACGTTGCTTCCAATTTTGTGGGACTTTTACCCGACAATGAGATGAAATGACTTCTCAAGCCCTGGCGCCCAATGAAACCAGTAGGGTTTATAAGCATGGACGGTCCGCCTCGCACCGCGGTTACTGGGCAGGCTTAGATCCTCTAAGTGGTTTACCAGTACTCGTGTTCGGTCGGTATCAGGTCTGCGGGTAAGCATCATGCAGCCCATCTATTTCTTCAAGTTTTCCTTCTGATATTTTAAATCATTTTTTTTTTTCAATTTTTCCAGTAATAATAACATTCTAGATATTTTTTACGGTAGTCCACTTCATGTAGAAATGTGCAATGTTACGTTGACGTGATAAAGCTCACTTGTCATGAGATAGCATATCTTTATTAGGTCAATGCGTTACAATGCAATTAATATAGGGGTTTAAAGTGATAAGAAATTTTTCCAAAGCTCCAGATTATTCATATAATAAGGATAATTAAGGGATTTCATCATAATAACAAGTCAGTGGAGTGAGCACCTCTCTAAACCCAAATTTATATACAGGGGTATATATTATTTTTACTGCTCCAAGACATCGGTTGTGGGTACTCGTTAGAACCGCCTCACTGAGGCGGTTCTAATGAGCACCCACAACCTATGTTTGGAGTATAAATAAGAAAAATATCACAAATTTTCATCAGCAAAAAGCCAGTTTTGGAGATATAAAAGAATGCCTAACGTCACATGAGTGTGGCGGCCCCCGCCCATAGGGGTTTGAAGAAATATATTGGCTGCATGATGCTTCCACGCAGAGCTGAATCCAGCCCGCAAACTAGTACTGGTAAACCGCTTGGAGGATCTAAGCCTGTCCAGTAACCGCGGTGCGAGGCGGACCGTCCATGTTTATAAACCCTACTGGTTTCAATGGGCGACAGGGCTTGAGATGTCATTTCATCTCAATGTCGGGTAAAAGTCCCACAAAATTGGAAGCAGCGTCTCCAAAATGACCTTTACAGTGTTGACGGGGACGTTAATACCCAAATCAAACAAACAAACTAACACATGAGTGTGTTTTCGTAATGTTGTAAAGGTATGTGTGTACTCATTAGAACTGCCTCAATGTGGCGATTCTAATACGTGTACATAACATATCTGAATTTTGTAGAAGACTGAAATGTTATCGCCATTATGTCTCCTGATCATGTGCTGTAATTAATCATAGGTGGATCGAAATTCCCTAATCTTAGACAAATTGCATGGTCCCAAAGGCGTTCATGCCATTGAGTGTCGACTGCATTTGTACAGTTTCCCTCTTTGTGTCATCAGTGTTCTGTTTTGTTTTAGAGTAGCTTTTCACTTATATCAGAACACTGTTTCAGGTCATCTAAACTACTCGATTTTGTGTCTAGGAATACCCGTAACCCGACCAGCCGATTCGAGCAGCGCTCAATTGTCGAAAAGTATGCTTTACCTGTTCTCCAGGTAACGTTCCACATTCCTCCCCAGGCTGACTGTTTCTCGTAGCAGACAATCTCCGGTATATCCTCGGCAGGTAGGTTAGAGAAATGGTATAGGGCTGACATGCCGGCTGGACCGCAACCAACAATACAAATACGTTTTTTCTTTAAGCCAGTCGACATCTTGGCTTCAGCTGACCTGTAAGAAGAGTGTATAAAGCATGTTTCCTCTGGTGGGCACCCAAGTCTTGGGACTATATGGATATCTTATCTTGATGATTGTGGTTGATATAGTGGTTCTGGAGTGGCGGATGGTAGGTAATTTGTTAATTTGATTTTTAGTTTAACGTCCCCGTCAACACTGTAAAGGTCATTTTAGAGACGTTGCTTCCAATTTTGTGAGACTTTTACCCGACACAGAGATGAAATGACATCTCAAGCCCTGCCGCCCAATGAAACCAATAGGGTTTATAAGCATGGACGGGCCGACTCGTACCGCATTGCCTGGGCAGGCTTAGATCCTCTAAGCGGTTAACCAGTACTAGTGTGCGGGTCGGTTTCAGGTCTGCGCGGAAGCATCATGCAGCCCATCTATTTCTTCAAGCCCCGATGGGCGGGGGCCTAGGATGGTAGGTAATTACATGCTGATACTTTTCAATCCGTCATCCAAAGAAGTGTTAAGACACAACAAAGCTATTAACCAAGTAAGGCAGGGGCAAGCGTTTTTATAAAGGCATGCAATGAGAACCGTTGTCAGCTTCATACAAAACAAAAGTTCCGTTCATAAAAATGCTTAAATATTAAATGAAAGAGGTAAAAACTGGAAATGTGGCTCACCTTATATTTTACACACTCTAGGAGAAATTGTTTTATATGTTGACGCTTTTTACACTTCACCCATATGCACGCTATCGGGTCATACACAATAATTTATTCATCAGCATGATTCGCTCATACATACGTTTATGAAGCGCCGATTTACCATTTATGTCCTTTTTATGGATATATATAAATTGAATTAGTGATATCCGTAATTCGAATTATGGATATCCATAATAATTTATGGGCATCCATCTATAGCCACAGATCCATATTATTCGATTTATAGACATCTTTAATTTGAATTATGGATATCCAATATTGGGCTGATTTAGGAATATCATTAATTCGAATTATGGATGTCCATAAATCTATTCATTAATTATCATTAATTCTGCTCGATTTATGGATATCCATTATTCGAATTATAGATATCATTAATTCTAATTATGCATATCTATAATTTGGTGCATTTATGGATATCACTATTCGAATTAGGGATATCAATGATACGCCTTTGCAAAGTAATACAATAAATAATGACTGAAACCAAGGGTTTTGCGGTGAATCATAAATATACATAATTCGAAATATGGATATCATTAATTCAGCCCGATTTACGGATATCCATGATTCGATTCATTGATATCCATAATTCGAATTATGGATATCCATAAATCAGGAGAAAAATTATATCCATACATTGATATATTGTTATCCATAATTCATTATGGATATCCATAAATCGATCTGAATTAATGATATCCATAAATCGAATTTTGGGTATCCATAAATCGATTTATGGGTATCTAAAATTCGAATGATGGATAGCCATAATTCGGCTGATTTATGGATATCTACAATTCGAATTATGGATATCCATAACTCGAATTATGGATAGCTATAAATATGGTTTAAATAGTAAAACGGCACCCCATATACGTTACAGTTTGTGCGAATCCCGACGATGTTTTTGTTTTATAAAAATCTACACGGTAGAAATGAAAACATTTTTTTCTGATACATGTGTCTGTTTGTTTTGGTGTGATATTTACCGAAGTTTGAATCACAGTTTTCTCGCGTGCAAAGTAGATTTCATGTATAGGGAAACGCCGGCAAAGGAATGATTACGGTATTGGTCGATTGTTTGTCAATCGTCCCAAAGTTATAAAACATGAAAACTCTTCAGTGCTGAAGAAAGGAAATAGCAGTGTTACTTTATCGCAGTAATTTTATGTATACTGTATAATCTTATGTACAAAATGCATGCAAGAGATTTTTACTCTTCAAAATGACTTGTTTGTGTAGAGAGTACCTTAAATGATTGTGGTTTTTCTGAATATTGGATTCACCAAAATGTTCCCGCAAATTGTTGTTTAGCAAAAATGGTTAAATCACGACTCATTGACACGTTTAAACAAAACTGGTATAACTCTGTCTTCGAAATTTCAAAATGTCTAAATTATAGAATTCTCGAACAAAATCATGAATTTGAAAAGTATTTAACTGAATTGCCTAGAGCTCTAAGAATTGCTTACAGTAAATTCAGATGTGTAAACCACAAATTGCCTATTGAAAAAGGTAGATTTTTTGGTATTGCCAGAGGTGATCGCATTTGTAGTCTCTGTAACAGTGCCAAATTAGGTGATGAGTATCATTACATTTTCGAATGTACCTTCTTCAAAAATGATAGGAAATAATTTATTCCTGTTTAGTATTATAAAAAAAAACATAACACAAAAAAATTCAATGATCTTTTTAATGTTTCGGATTATCATATTTTTCTTCGCATTGCTAAATTTTGTAAAGTCAGTTTAGCACACAATCACGAAAACACGCCTATATAATTTTGACCCCTTGAACCCACTTTAATATCGTAAAACTGGGGTTTCCGGGGGTATACCTTATAAACTTATTTCTGTTCTAAAATATAGATTGTGGGTATTCGTTAGAACCGCCTCGATGAGGCGGTTCTAACGAATTCCCACAATCTATATTTTGAGCAGAAATTAGAAAAAATATCACAATTTTTCATCTTAAAATTTTTATTTTTCGGCGATAAAGGTGGCAATGTATTTGTATAGGCGTGTTTGCGTAATGTTTAAATAGGTAACGTGCTCATTGTACCTTCCCTATTTTGACTTTTATGGTTTGCAGTCCTAAGAGGTTGGGATGTGATTGTTTTGGTTTTGCCCGGGTCTTTGGTGTTTGCCGTTTTTATTTCATACATTATGTAGAAATGTTGTGATTTCCCTGGGATTTCGGACACCTAAAATACTGCTGCATTTATCCGATGATGAAAATAAGGTTGTTTCATCGCTGATGCATGAGATGGAATGGCAGACGGTGGGGACCAAGACCGGGCTGCTTCTCAAAGAACAGTCTGGTCTGGATCTGCACTGTTTGTGTATTCATGTCTGTCCGAGAACCTGGGAATCAGTTTGAGGCGGACACCTTTTTGCTGCATCCAATATATTATTAAGTCTTATATCAGATTTTTTTTGGACTTTCACATCGCGGAGACGCGCCTGTATATGTTTGCCCCTTGAACCCCACTTCTGTATGGTAAAACCGGGGTTTGCATGGGTGAACCTTGTTTTTTTTTTTTTTTTTTTTTTTTTTTTTTTGTTTCTGCTCTGGGGTGTGGATTGTGGTTGCTCGTTAGGACCGCCTCTGGCGGATACCCACGGTCTGCATTTTGGGCGGAGATGGGAGGAATATCAAATTTTTTCATCGTAAAATTTTCAGTTTTCGGCGTAGGGGTTTGTGGTGCATTTGTACGGGTGTGTCTTCGTGATGGGGGTTCTTGTGTATGTATTGTACGTTCTGTTGTTCGTCACATGTTTTCATGTATTTTCATATTCTATGTATGTTACATTCTCATACCCTTGGTTAGAGGGTCTTGAATAAAATTTGAACTTGAACTTGAGTAAGGTCAGCGTGTTGCGTAATATTGTTATCGATAGAATTTAGATTGGAATCAATGGTTGTGCTCGGCAAACAGTGTATACCCAGATTAGACACCTAGTATACACAGTTTGCTTTCAGAACGGGAATTTAAGGGTCAGACGCGCAGAACGGAACGTCTGATCAGGGTCTACAGTGTTTGCGTACATTAAAGGAAACAAGGGGTTACCGTCTAAGCCACCGTTCAGGATATTTTAAACAATCGACCTATCAGTGCTGTCAGAGCTTTGATTAGTCCGCTCGAACATACTTCGATAAACGTAAGAAATTAAGGCACTGGTAGCATTTACCCAGTAAGCATTATACATAAATCTACAGCGGGCCGTTAACGGCCCGTCAGGGTAGCTGACGGGCCGCTAACGGCCGCTGTAGATTTATGTAGAATGCTAGCAGGGTAGGGTCGAATATGTCTGAGTAGGCTGGAAATATGGTCCCTAACCTAGGCTTAAAGCCTCCAAATTTCAAAATTTAGTCAAGTTTTCTGGTTTACAGGAGAGAAAACAAACCGAATACAAGAAGATAAGGAAGGTAAAATTATGTCAGTGGCAGGGAAAATTTATTTATCATATGACGTCGCGTCTGAGAGTGTAAAAACGCCATGTAATATTTTGGATAATCCACTAGATAAATATGCAAATTAGGTAGATACGTCCCGTAACCATGGCCAACTATATCTGACATTAGCCCGATGACTTTCAACCGTGAGAGTCGCACAGAAAGTCAATATTGGGTTGTCTCCCTTTGACCGAGGCCTACGATAGATACCTATCGTGTAATCAATATTGTGTTTTAATCCGGCTGTGTGTGAAAATGACGCCGGGGGATATTGAACGATAGATACGTCTAGTTAATTTAGAACTGCGTGTTTTGGTACTTTAAGCGAGAAAAATTCTCTTTTTGTCAAACGGTTAAAATTGAGCCTTTTTGTACTTAAAATATTATTGGTTCTAATAAATCCATTTTTTTCTGGAATATGATATTCCACATTATTTAAAAAAAAAAAAACACTTATAGTTAATGGATGTCAGATTGCATTATTTAAAATTGCATTGTTTAGAAAAGCAACATGTTCATAAGTCCATGCAATAAAAACCCTTGTAAACCCCACTTTACATTATATACAGAAAAGAGAGGTTTAGAGGGGTTACACTGTGTGTGTTATCCGCACCAAGACATTGTTTTGTTCATCATAAAAATAATGTGCTTTTTTTTTTTTTAGATATAAGTTAACATTTCGAAGATAAGAAAGAAAAAATTGTCACAAGGATATATGTTTTCTTAATGGGTTGACAGTTTTGTTTGATTGGAGGCTTAATGTCCCCGTCAACACTGTATAGGTCATTTTGCGGACGTTGCTTCCGATTTTGAGGGACTTTTACCCGACACCGAGATGACATCTCAAGCCCTGCCACCCAATGAAACCAGTAGGATTTATCTGCATGGACGGTCCTACTCGCACCACTTTTCATGGACAGCCTTAGAGCCCCATGCAGTCAGTTTCAGCTCTGCGTGGAAGCATCATGCAGCCCAATCTATTTCTTCACATAACGATAACACACCCTTGTGATATATAGTGCATTTTTTCATACCTCAAGAAAGGTCATCTTTCTGATGAAAATTTGTGATATTTTTCTAATTTTTACTCAAAACATAGGTTGTGGGTGCTAGTTAGAACCGCCGCAATGATGCGGTTCTAACGAGTACCCATAACTTATGTATAGGAGCAGAAAAAGAGACATACTGTATACCCCGTAAACCCCAGTTTTCTCTATATAAATTGGGGTTTAATGGGGTGTTCATTTCACGAACTCGTTCACGTGATGAAGCCCCACTGGGCGGAGGCCGTAATGGGTTGACAGCAAAGGCCCTGATCTAAGCTCGACGTCTGATCTGAGCATGCAGTGTTTCCAGCATAAGTGTCCGTGTTTTGGCTTTCCCGTCCAAAATGCACTTAAATCTGCTTGACTATCATTATAATGTTAACAAGTCCATGTCACGGATGAACACCCCTTCTAAATCGAACTTTATATAGAGAAAACTGTGGTTTGTTCGAACATACATATATATATTTCTATTACTTTTGTCCCAAACATATGTTGTGGATATTCGTTAGAAGCGAGGCGTTCTAACAAGATCCACAACCTATATTTAAAGTAGTAATGAACAATGACACAAATTTTTAATAACCGTTTTCTGCAACCTAAAGAATGCATTATTCCACACAGATGTGTTATCATAATGGTCACAGTGATCATTCAATGTTGTAAAATATCCATGTAAGGTAATGTTTACTTACACTGTTTAAAATTAACTGTGACTAATCAAAAATATAAAACGAAGCATTAGGTTTTAATTACCCTTTATTTACCTGTAACTATTTTAATTATATACAATAACAAACTGCAAATTCAAACATCAAATATTTATTCTGGAAAGAAAGGTTCATTAATTGTAAATTTGTTTGTTTGATTCGAGGTTTAACGTCCCCGTCAACGCTGCATAGGTCATTTTGGAGACGTTGCTTCCAATTTTGTTGGACTTTTACCCGACATTGAGATGAAATGACATATCAAGCCCTGCCGCCTAGTGAAACCAATAGGGTTTATAAGCATGGACGTTCCGACTCGCACCGGCTTAGATCCTCTAAGCGGTGTGCAGTCGGTTTCAGCTCTGCGTGTACTTGCATCACGCAGCCAATCTATTTCTTCAAGCCCCGATGGGCGGGGCCGTTATTGATTGTTAATGTAAAGGAATATGTTCAAAATGCCGACAATAACAAACAACAAATTCGCCGATTTATCAAAAGGGACCAATCACTTACATATCTGCAAAATACATTACGAAAACACGCCTATACAAATGCATTGAAAACGTTACCACCGGAAAAAAAAAAAAAAAAAAAAAAAAAAAAACGAAAAAAAAAATTAAGATGAAAACTTGTAATATTTTTCTTATTTCTGTTCAAAATATAGATTCTGGGTACTCGTTAAAATCAAGGCGGTTCAATATGTAATCACCACAATCTATATTTAATCTAACGAGTAGCCACAATCTATATTTAAGCGCAGAAATTAGAAAAAATTGCTTTACCCCTGTAAAACCCAGTTTTACTACATAAGATGGGGTTCAACGGGGTCGAAATTATATAGGCGTGTTTTCATGCTTGTTACAACTGCCTCATTGAGGCATTTCTAACGAGTATCAACAATAACTTTTTGAGCAAAAATAAGGAAATCAATGATGTAAAGTGGGTTAAGAGGTGTGCTCATTACACGGACATGTTAACCTCCAAATTGCCTTTACAGTGTTGACGGGGACGTTAAACCTCAAATCAAACAAACAAACAAAGATATAATATTAATAATAATAATAATAACAACAACAACAACAATGGGTACTCGTTATCTAAAAGCACCAATACTTCATATGAATAAAGAATGCACAGTAGTACCCATGACACAATCTTTCCGGAAATAAGGTAATCCATTATACGTGCACGCGTGTCCATTAATCTTCGGGCTACCTGACGGTCGGTAGCCGGAACGCAATACACAATCCACGTGTCATAAAAGCGATAATTGTCTTCTGCTTAAATACCCGTGATATTTTCCCCTGAGTGTAAAAAAACGTTGATTATTGGCACAGAAGCGCCAAATTGAAATCTTTCTACCTATGGTTTTGCGTTTATTAAGTCAAAATCATGCTCAAAACATAGGTTGTGTGTGCTCGTTAGAACCGCCTCATTGAGGCGGTCGTAAGGAGTACCCACAACCTATGTCTTGGAACAGAAATAAGAAAAATAATGAATACCCCCGTAAATCCCTTTTTTCTCTATATAAACTGGGGTTTAAGGGGGTCTTCATTTCTTGGACATGTTCACGTGATGCATAAATAAATTAAAAAAACAACAACAAAAAAAAAAACAGAATGAGCTGGTTCTAAATAGTTGATGATGATGATTTCGTGTTTAACGACGCGTCAACCCTCTTTGTGGGTCATAAGCGTCAAGCGGTTAATGGTTAAACGGCATGAATAATTATGATGATATTAAAAGTAAAAAGTCAGAATGATGATGTATAAAAATCTGAAACAGTTAAATCTTATGAAAAAGTCCAATTTCTTTTAAGAATAAAATAATATTATCAACAGGTACATCTCGAAACAGTTGTTGCAAAGTGTCAGCTTTGAAATATAAAATACGTGAGGGTGAAAAGTCAACACAGTCAATTAAGATATGTTTCACAGTGAATGGCTTATCACAACCTACACAAGAAGGTTGATCATCACCATTAAAAATATAAGAATGAGTAACTCTAGTACGGCCGATGCGCAGTCGTGTTAATACTACGTCCTCTTTTCTGGAAAACTGTGGAGGAGAGCATTTTGTACTAACGACAGGTTTAATGGCATGGAGTTTGTTATTTATTGCACGGTCCCATTCGCCTTGCCATTCCGACAAGATGTATCTGTTGATAAATGGTTTAAAATTATTAAAGGGAATTTTAAAAACAGATGGATCAAGATTGAGCGATTCCTTTGCTTTCTTGTCAGCATATTCATTGCCGACAATGCCAATATGGCTCGGAAGCCAACAAAACAATATTTGGTGTGTTTTAGAAATTTCATGATGTTTTTCGATCAATTTTTGAATTTGAGGATTTTTAGATAATGAATGGTCTAAAGCCTTAAGCACAGAAAGTGAATCAGAAAATATAATTGCTTTTTGAATTGTTGAAAAACTGATAAAATCTAAAGCTAGGTCTATTGCTTTGGCTTCAGCTGTAAAAATAGATGAACCATCTGGAAGGCGCAAGGTTTGGTGCGTATCTTGAGAAACATACGCACAACCAACTTTATCTCCTTCTTTGGAACCATCAGTATAGACTTGCTGGTAATCATTGTAACGTGACTGCAGTACCTGAAAGTTTTGTTTGAGAAGTATCGGATTTGATTCGGATTTTTTGCCATCATGTAAGTCGAACAGAATAGAAGGTTTTTTAATTAACCAAGATGGAACTTCGGCCGTTTCATGTTTTTGAATATTTTTAAGGTCGATACCTGAATTTTCTAGCAGTGGTAAAATACGTAAACCAAAAGGTTTGATTGCTGTGGGTTTTGTTTCATACTTATCTACAAATTGAGGTGGAAATGAAATTTTGGATGCCGGGTTAGATGGATTTGCAGCAAGTCTAATAGCATACTGAAGAGAAAGTTTCTCTCTACGCGAAGTTAAAGATGGTTCCCCTGCTTCTACATAAAGGCTTAATACGGGAGATGTACGGAAGGCTCCCATAGCCAGACGAAGGCCTTGGTGATGGATAGTATCCAAGGATTTTAAATAGGACTTTCTGGCAGAACCATAAACAACAGACCCATAATCTAATTTAGATCTTATTAAAGACCGGTAAAGATGTAATAAAGTAGACCGATCTGCTCCCCAACTTGAATGAGCTAAAACTTTCAAAAGATTCAAAGCTTTTAAGCATTTCGCTTTAAGATATTTAATATGGGGTATAAAAGATAACTTTTGGTCAAATATGACCCCAAGAAATTTGGCTTCTTCAACAAGTGGAATTTGTGATCCGTATAAGAACAGGGAAGGGGTGGTCGTGTTTCTTCCGTAGCTTACAAAAATGAACACACTGCGTTTTCGACTTGGAGAACTTGAAACCATTTTTATCAGTCCATTCTTCTATTCGTTTTAAATTTTGTTGTAACTTTCGTTCAATTGTTGTCATGTTTTTTGAACGGTAACATATACAAAAATCATCAACATACAATGAACAGTCTGTTTTGTCGTCCAAACATTGTACAATATTATTTATTTTGATGTTAAATAGTGTAGTTGAGAGAATACTACCCTGTGGGACACCCTGCTCTTGTGCATAGAGATCTGACAGGGTAGATCCCACGCGGACTTGAAATACACGCTCGCCTAAAAAACTTTGAATAAAACTGGGAAGTTTTCCCCTTAACCCGAGGTTATGGAGATCTCTCAATATTCCATAACGCCAGGTGGTATCATATGCTTTCTCCAAGTCGAAAAAGAGAGCTACTACGTGTTCTTTGTTAATAAAAGCATCTCGTATAAATGTTTCTAGTCTTATTAAATT